>JAHLJY010000002.1:600000-940867 GCA_025526955.1 Gorgonomyces haynaldii
ATTTCTTCTCGACCATGCGCAACCTATGGATGGAGTAGCTGTCTTTGCGCTTCAATCTTGCTTGTTCTCGGGCATCAAAAGCCGTAGGATCCGAGTAGCTAGGTGCAAACACAAAGTGGATTGGAGAGCCAGACGGGATTCTTTTGAGAACCTCGGCAATCACCGCACCAGAGACATTGTTTCCATAGTCTTTGCATTCCATGGACAGGACTGGGATGCTTGAAGTCGACTTGGGAAATCGCTTGCATGCTCTGCCATCGAGCATTTCGTCATTGGACGTTCTTTCATAGTCTGCCACATTGAATCCAGCATCGTAGAGTATCTTTGGCCATGGCAGATTTGGTGGTGACAGATAAGGAATCACAGGATTGACTGGAAGCCCAAAGCCACTCACAAGAGCGGAATATCTGTCATGGCTCAACTGCCTGCACAGCTCCTGCAGAAACTGTTCAAGTGAGATACCACCGAGTCCATTGCGGTGAGAGCAATAGCACAGGAGAGCAGTGGCTGTTGCTTCCAGCTGCATGCCATCGTTCGAGGCTTGATTCGCATTTGAGGGATCGACATCCCGCTGCCTCTGGTTGGTCTCCAATCGTGTGTTCTTCAAAAACCGTAGATACGTCGCTGGATTATTGTCAAGTAGAAATGCAGTGAAAGTTTCACCACCCATCATGGTCAAGTAAAGAAACAAATCCTCGTCTGTATGTGGAAACACGGTGCTTGCAGTCCATATTGCATTCACTTCATGCCCATTCATGATTTCGACAATTGCCATATCTGTCTTCAAAGTGAAGTTGCAGTGCTCAATCTGAAATGGCAAGACTGCAAAGTGAGAGTGTGTGAGAGTGAGTTGTGAAGCATCCATTTGGATGGGATAGTAAGCCTTATGAAACAAGCGCAACTGTCCAATTTTGCCAGATTCACTATCAAATATCTTCTTTTGGTCGATCACAGCCAAAAACATGTAGTGACAGAGAGCATTGTACTTTTCCAGCAGCGGACCATTGCCTGTGAGTGCTTGAAGGCAATTGCACTCAACCTCACTTGCAGCTTGCGATGGATTCGTAAACAGTCTGCAAAACAGATCTGCAAACCATGGGCGAGACATCTTGAGAATCTGTTCAAGATGAGTTGTGTTTTTCATCACAGACTTGGCTTCTTCAGGAAAATAGTCGATGATCGTCACCGGCAAGTTGGCATAAACATGGCAGAATATAGTTACACCGCTCCTACTGGACTTGGCCAAAGATTTCTCCAGATTACTGACCCTTGAGTCTGTTCCGAGCAGCAAAAGTCCAAAGCCAAGTGAACAGAACAAGTTGCGGAAGAGCCTGAATACATTTTCCTCGTCATTGATGCATTCATCAAACACAAACACTGGCTTTGGTTTGACTTTCCACTCCTTTTTTAGAACATACCCATCAATAAGGGGTGCCTCGATCTTGTACTTCCTTTCTTCTTCCCTTGCTGACATGTCGACATTTCCATTTGGAATCTTTTCAAGCAGATCACGGAGAAAGCCAAAAGAGTGCATTGGTTCGTTGAGTAGATTCGACACACTCGGAGAAAAGTCGGCATTCTCTGAGTGCAATCGTTTGTTATCCAGCTCTAGAACTTTCATAAATTCTTGAGACAGATATCGAAAGTTTTTGTAGATCTCCTGAGGAGAGTTTCCAAGTTTTGCCATGACCATGTAAAAGACTGGTCTCTCTGCCATGAGTGACTGCGAGACTGTGATTGCTGTCTGAGTCTTTCCCATTCCAGAGGATCCCTCCAGAAAGACAAATGGCTGTTTGTCCGCTGCATTCACGTTGGCAGAAGTCAAGTCCAAGAGCCTCCTGCCTATCTTTTCTACTTTCGGTGCTTCTGAGCCACTTGCCAAGATGCACCGAGCCTTCTGCACATAGTCTTGGAATGCCTGGTTGTATGGTTCGATGGTGACTTGATAGCATATACATCTGGAATCTTGATCCATGTTTTGCACTTGACCCTCACTTGGTGTCTGGACTGCTTGATTTCCTACGGAGGTGTCAATACCGGGTCGGGCTCCTACTGTCAATGATGACACCCCTTGGTCGTCCAGCCTTTTCGTCGACATCCATTGGCTGCGGCTGTTGAGCTGGTGCGGGCTGCTGAACAGCAGGACTGGCTCTGATGATCAGTGGTCTCTCCTCAGAGCTGTCAAGGGTTTCAGCAGCAATGCTTCTTGCCAGCGGTGTTTCTGAATCAGGAGTGTAGAGTCGGTACTGTGAAACTACTCTGGGAGACTCTCCAGCAAAAAAAGCAGCAATGAGGTCGGCAACACAAGTAAGAGGAGTGGGTCCGTAATAGCCAGCAGGTGGATAGTGAATATACAAATTGACTGCGTCGTTGTCGCCGTACTTGACCCAGAACATCTTGTTCTCTTGCGACATTTTTGGGAAGGAAAAAGCCACGTTTGGAGCCTCCGTCAAATAAACTCAGACTCAGAGAGCCACATCGACAGTGTGACACTCTCCTGCGGACAGACTCCCTACGTGTGTCTCTTAGACAGTCTGTCACAGATGGCTCATCCGTGACGGCCACTCGCTGACACCTGAGCTGCAGACTGCAGATCAAAGGGCCACCGTGGTTTATCTACTTGTGCCAGATTCACAATCAAGACAGTCTTACTTTATGTAGCATCAACATCTTTAATTTGCTGACTGCCACTGATCATCTTTTGAGATGATGTACTTTGTAAATGGATTCGTCACTTGTCCCAGTACATCTCCCACTTCCACAAAGATGATAAGCTTTTGTTGAGCGGGGTGTCCAGTATTTGATGCAGGGCGTTGCGACGTTCTGCCAGATCTGGTTATGACTTCAGCAGGTGGAATGGAGCCAGGCAGACTTTGAAAGGTGTGCATCTTGGAATTTTTGACATCCAGGCGGAAAAAGTCATAATCTGCCATGTCTGAGTGCTGTAGATATTCTTCCAGACCTTCCAGATGTGACACATTGCGACAAAAGACGAAATGCAAAGGCGACTTCTCTGGCACCTTGTCCATTACCATGCGGGATGTTTCTGCATCAAGTGCAGTTGTATGATCCTTGCATTCGACAGTAAAGACAACTTCCTTGACATCTTTCATATCTTTCACATCATTGTCAAACGGACCACGGCATGCCAAAGCGTCCAGCTGGTTGATGTTCTTTGTGCGGTGGATGCCTGCTAGGTTGAGTCCTGCTCTGGGCAGGTCAGTTGGCCACTCTGTATTTGGTGGCGAGAGATACGGAATGATGATCTGCTGATGGACATCGTGCATTGGAATCTCAGCAATCATTTCTGGGCCACCAAAAGACAACTGTCTGCAGAGATGAGCAAGAAACCGAGGCAAAGATATGCCAGAGAGTCCATTCAGATGAGAGCTGTAGCACAAAAGAGCTGTAGCATGCACTTCAAGGTCCATCCCGTTGTTTGAGATCTGGTGGATGTTTTGGGATTCTCCATCCACAGCCAGACTTTTGTTATCCTCTTTGATGCCCTTCAAGAATGTGAGATACGTGACTGGTGAGGAGTTTTGGTAGAAAGCATGGAATCCTTTGCCTCCCATGAGCGTCAAGTAGAGCAAGATGTCGTCCTTGACCTTTGGAAAGACAGTGGTCAAACTCCATTCCTGGCCTCTATGGTAGCCTTTTGGGGTCTTTTGGAAAGTCATGTCACTGTTGAGCGCAAAATTTCTGTCTTCTCCTTCAAATGGCAAGATGGCAAAGTGATGGTGCGTCATGCTATTGTGGTATCTCTCTTGATTGATCGGATGAAAAGCATTGTGGAACAGCCGCAGCTGTCCAGCCCTGCCAAACGCTTGCTTGAAGATTGGTTTTTGCGCCATCATCTTCCTAAAAAGCTCTTGCAGCAACCCGTCAAACCCCATAGGCACACCAAATCCCTGTTGGTTTGGATTCTGCTGTACGGCACTCATGTAGAAATCTGCAAACACAGGCCTCGAGTGAGTAAGAAGATAGTCCAAAAGACTGTCATTTGGAACAGTGATCGCCACATCGGGGGGATAATAGTCAAGCAGCGTCTTTGGAAGGTCTGTAAACACATGAGTCCATAAATCCGATGAACCACGAGACGATTCTCCCAAAGAAGCCTCGAGATTTTTCACTCTTGAATCAGTGCCAAGTATCAAGAGACCGACATCTAGGCATCGAAATATGTTACGCAAGAGTCGGAACTTTTCAGGCTCATTGGCAATGCATTCATCAATAATGAACAGCCTAGATTTGCCTTTGAGAAGCTGCTTGACATCTGCAAAGAAGATCGATTTCGCCTCAAACTTCAGTCTCTTGGAATCTTGTTGGACCAGTCCGTTCACACGTTTTCCTTGCGCTTGTTGAACCAGTGCATTCAGACTTCCTTCTTGCACTTGTTCAAGCAACTGCCCAATAAAACCAAACATTCTGGTTTGTGAAGTCCTTAAGAAAGGTACGGATGGTGAAAACCTGACCTCGCCCTTACTTGATCCAACTAGATTCGTGTAGTCTGCATTGAGGCAGTTCATGAACACGGCTGATAAATCTGCAAAGCTGTCATAAACTCTTTGAGGAGCGTCACCCACTTTGGCCATGACCAAGTAATCAACTGGGATCTTGTCAAACTCGATCAGCTTCTGTGCAACTGAAAGTGCCGTCTGTGTTTTGCCAAGGCCAGAAGATGCTTCCAGGAAAGCAAACGGCTTTGGTACGTCACTGGAGTCACTACCATTTGATAATTCCCTCACTTTCTTGTAGATAGCTTCCAGTTTCTTTGTTTGCTGGTGGTTTTTCCAGATCAAAGATGCCTTTTCAAAGTAACTATCGAGAGCATCTTTGTATGTAAGCACGACCATCTTGTCTGAATCGTAACGTACACTTTGGACACCATGTGTGGCTGGGTTGGTAGTCCCACTCGCAGCTGGGTCAATTCTGAGCTGATTGGTTGCCTGTTCCTGATCTACTGTGAATGTGAGTACTTTCAACCGCAGCATCCAAACGTGTGCCGTTTGCACCAGCCTTTTCGTCGATATCCATTGGCTGCGGCTGTTGAGCTGGTGCAGGCTGCTGAACAGCAGGACTGGCTCTGATGATCAATGGTCTCCCCTCAGAGCTGTCAAGGGTTTCAGCGGCAATGCTTCTTGCCAGCGGTGTTTCTGAACCAGGAGTGTAGAGAGACAGGTCGTCATCAGGAACCTCCTTAAAACGAGGATGGACAGCCGCCTTGTATGCAGTGATGAGCTGCGTAACATTGGAAATAGTTTGTCTCCATTCCCCAGTAGGTCTGACATAGAAACCAAGGTCTATACCAATCGCATTTCTCTGGTACTTGACCCAAACGAGTTTGTTCTCTTGCGACATTTTTGGGAAAGAAAAGGCCACGTTTGGAGCCTCGGTCAAATAAACTCAGACTCAGAGTCACATCGGCAGTGTGACAGTAGGACGCAAGACTTGTTTACTGCACACCCTCTGACTGGTTCAAAGTCTGAGCCTGCTTCAGAGACACTGACAACTTGGACTGCTCCACAATTTGCTGCACAATCTGCACACTTCTTGGCTGTTTCGGACGATAGGAGATCTTGTAGATGAGGTAGAATGAGAAATAGGTGCCAGAGAGAATCAGGATGGATTCTACAGCAACCATGCTCCTCAAAAGTCCAAATGGATCAGTTTCGTTGGACTCCTGCAACACGACAGCCAGGAGAGACACAATGCCAACAGTGAAAATAACATCGAAACGATCAAAGAAAGGATCAGATCGTGACTGAAAGAGCGGCAAATTCTGAGGTCACATGAACACAAAACGTTGTCTGACATCCATGACAGATCATCCAAGTCAATTGCAGCTAGATCTGCATCAGATTCGTATAGGGACGAAGCAGTCCTGCTATCCGAGAGTGACACTGATTGGTCTGCTTGCCAGTTCTGGAGACAGTCTCAAGTGATTCTCTCAAGCCTCTAAGGTTTCACTTGTGCACTTTCCGCGTTACTTGATGTCTGAATCAGAAACAGACAGACTCCTACCAGAGGATGATCCGCCAGAATACACACCACCACCCTCAATACACTCTATTGATGTTCCTGACGAACCACTACCGACTTATGAGAGTTTACTAGACGAGGATGAACGGAAGCAGGAGTCAGTGTTTTGTTTCTGTTTGTTGATGTTATTTCTTATGACTGTACTACTAGTAGTATTGGTTCCAGACGAGCCTTGAAATTGTTTACTAGAGCAATAGAACAAACAGTAGTGACCACTCAAGCTTGCTAGCACTTGATTTAGGCGGTGGAATGTCAGCTTGCTTGGACCATGCAACGAGATTTCCCAGTGGACCGTTAAAGTCATCCTGGAAAGCTTTCAAGACAAGGTTGTCAAGATCACCACCATCCTTGCCCAATGGAGAGGCTCGGTCGGTTCCCTTTCCGGTGTTTGTGAAATCTCTCCAAGTGGATTCTTCATACTTGATGAACTCAAACGTGGAGACGCCCTTGAACTTGGGATATCTCTGAATGAATGTAGCATTCAGGAACTGTCTCCACCACGCTTGCTTGATTGTGGCTCTGGATTGTGCATCAGATCTTGGAATTGGATTGACAAGACCGGCTATGGAGTGATTCATGGCTTGCTCTTCTGTAATGTTGACCCACTAGTGTCAAGTAAAGCACCATATGGACAGTAGCGCCAGTTTCAGTGAGCAAGAATGGTTTGTCGTGCTGGACACAGAACAAATCGTAAAAGTTAAATCTGCCGTAGGCAGTAGTCTCTGCTGGTGGTGGTGCTGGAGTACCAGTAAGCATGCCAACAAACTTGTTTGGTTCTGGCACATCGTTTGTGACCCACGGATAAGCAGTGCCGTAGTGGTACATGGAGATGCCCACCCAATCAACAAACTCATCACCTGGATAGTAGGGAGAGTATGGATCATCCAGATTATTCACGATACCGTCCTTGTTCGTGTCTAGGAGCTGGAACTCTGACAAGGATCCAGTGCCATCCAAAACCTCCTGTGAAGTCTCCCATGGATAACCATTTCCAGAGTTGGGTCCCCACACGAATGCTAGCTTGTCCCTGTAATCTGGAATCTTAGCTCTAAAGGCTTGCACCACTCTCTGGTAGCCTTGCTTGAATGCAGTGGGCTTCTGTCCATAAGGGAACCAGTAGCCATTCATTTCAGAGGCATAGCGAATCATCACTCGGCGACCAGTGTCAGTGACAGCCTTGACTTTCGTAACCCAGTCTTGGAGTGCTTGCTCAGTGACATTCGCAAACCCTTGCTTTGGATAGATGGTCATGTAGAGGATGGCATCCGATTTCAGGTCTGCCAATTGCTTTGCACTGCGCTCAATGAGGTCTGTTGTCTTTGTTTCACCGCCAACATGCACAGTAGAGTCAATATCAAAGTCAATCTGCCAGAGTGAGAACGGCTTGGATTGAGTGCGTTGTTGAATGAGTGCTGGTGAATCACCGCCAATATGGTCATACCAGTGGCCAAACAGGAAGCCTGATGCGGGTTCAAGAGGTGCAAGAGCAGATACAGACACAGTGAGGAGCGGAAGCATCAGTGAAGTCGAGAAGACGCCGCCAAGTTTTATTCCGATGTGGCGCACATTGCCAAGGTGGCTTTTTATCTGAGTTTTGACACCAAAGCAGAGCCTCCTGCATGGCTTGCTCTTAACAGCCACCCTCACATCTTGCAAATTCCGAAAATTGCAATGCACATCCAGAGAGTCTCGCCAACAGGTCAGTGATTTCACGACCCCTGCAATCTATAAAGTTGGAATCTCCGACGATTGCAAAAAAGACAGAGTGAAACTCCGACGATGAAAATCATCAACGACACAACTCCGCTCGTCCATCTCTCGGGATTCGGCTGCAATCAGATCCAAAGCATGCTGATAGTGTTTATTGCTGTTGCTTCTTTGCATCACGACGTTGTTGCTTTTGCACCTTCTTTTGCTTCTTCTTGGCAATAATGTTGTTTGGATCCACAATTTGGGAAGTGTTCTTTTGGATGAGCATCTCACTTGTCCTCTGTCCTTCTTCAATCTTGCGCTTCTTCGATGACTTGTCTGATTTGACCGAGACAATCTTGGATCCAGCCATTTTGGCATTTTGGAACTCAGAGTCTGGTGCAGTGATTTGATACTGATCCAGAGCAAGTGTAGAGATGAGTTCCTTTTGCTTTTGTCTAAAGGCCTCCATGGCTTCATCTGCAGCTTCGTCCAGATCTTCATCCAGCGTCTTTTGTGCTGGTTCCCACTCTTTGTCGTCTGTTGCGTCTTTTCCAACACTTGATGGTTGCAACTGTGCATTGACCTGGTCCTGGACTTGCTTTTCAACGACAGCGTTCAAAAAGTTGCTGATCCTTTTGATGGATTTGCCAAAGAGTGCAAGAAGCTGAGAGACACTGATGCCCATGTCCTTTTCAACGTCTTCCACATTCTTCTTTTGGAGACCAAGTGCTGCCAGGGTACATGCTTGAATTGCAGACAACTTGATGTGTTCGTGTGCATGCAAGAGATCCAAGAAGTAGAGATGCGCAATGGTTGGAACCAGATCCATGATCACATGGTAATCCAACAAGTTCTGAGAGTAAGATTCGAGACGCTTGAGATCAAATGGTGTCATGAATCTTGAGACTGAGCCTTCGTCTTGGATCAATGGTGCTTCTGGTCCTTGGAGACGCAACTTGGGGTTGCCGAGGCCACAAGCGTCCAAGATGCCAAGGACAAGCTGTGGATGGAAATCACGGAACTGGTAGCCAAGCAGGTTCAAGAATCGCTTTCTAAAGTCCCATTGGAACTGGTTGAGCCATGATTGTGTATCTAGTTGCTTGAGCATCACACATGTGTGTTCACCAGTCAGATCATTGGCAGTCTGTCTCAAGTACACTGGAGTGTAACCACTGCGCTTCCAAAACTTGTGGAGCTGCTGGGTGACACCAAAAGATACACCCAACCAGTCCAAACGTTCTTTTGGTGGTCGTTCAGTCAGTTTCAAGAGCAACGGCGGCATCGAGCGAGGATCTCTGACTTGCACTTTGTCTGTAGAGAGACTGGCATTCTAGTTTGAGTTCAAATACCTGCAATTCCTCTTCTGAGACTCTTTGGATCTCATCTGGAATAGATTTTGGTTGTTCATCCAGCGAAAACAACTCTCCTTTGTAGTAAGCCTCCAATTGCTCCAAAGCTCTGGCTCCGTATCCCATACCAATGTAGTTTGGATGCGTGGCAATTCTGACAACACGAGCACCTGATAGAGAAGCAAAGTCGTCATCTTGGAATTGCTGTGTGACAACCCATGGAATCAGATCACCGTTGGCTCTGTGACCACGCGCAAGGGAAGCAAGTGCAGATCCGCGAGCAATAGAACCCTCCATTGCCAATTGAATGACTACCAATGGTTCTGGAAGTGTGTTTTGCTTTTCGATCGGTGGCAAGAGCACAAACAAGTGGTGTGCTGGAGCATCGCTAGTTTAAGAATCAATACCTCATCAGTTGCAAGTCGTTTGGAGAATTCTTGTAGTGACTGGCAACATAGAGAGACATCATCATCTGCAAAAACTGCTCAGAGACTGGATGATAACTGAAGAGCGTGTCACGAGTGACATAGTAAAGCTCACATTGGCTTGGATGTGGCATACCAGCAGCCAGTTTCTTGTTTGGTGTCTGGCAGTCGAGACACAAGAGTTTGTTGAGCCACTGTTCTACTTGATCTCCAGGAGCATAACGAATGGGTTCTTCCAACTTGATTTCTCTCAACGAACGAGCATTTTCAGTCTTGTTCTTTGTGGATTGTTCTCTGAGTTGCTGAATGAGTTTGAGCGAGAGAGAGCGACCAGTGCCTTCGTAGCCGTTGATGGTAGATGCCATGAACACGAGATAAGGACCCATGAGCTTCTTGACGATGGGAAGGGGAATGGCGGCTGCCTCATCAATGACCAACAACTCTGCCTGTGCCAAGACTTGATGGTCGCTTGGCTGGATCCATTGAATGGTTTGTCTGTGGTCCTTGAAGATGTTCACCCTCACGACTGCCTTTTGAAACTCTGGATTCGTGGATTGGATAATGTCGTAATCCAGGTGTTCTTCGTAGCCAAGAGCATCAAACCCTTTGAATACAAACTCAAACAACGTCTTCAAGTTTTCTGGAGACGGAGAGGTAATGAAAATATTAGAGTAGCCATAGGCAACAGCAGATGCAATCGACAACCCCAATGCTGCTGATTTACCACGACCACGACCAGCAGTCAAAGTGACAGTCGATTTCAGTGTCTTTTCAGCAACAGCTTCCACAAATGTCAAGACAGCTTTGGCTTGATCCACAGTTTTTGCAACTTGGACAATCGAGCCTACTGGCTGGGTCTCTTTGAGAGATTCCTTGAGTTCTTTTAACTCTTGTGCTTCTTTTGTCAACTCTTCATCCTCCTTTCTTGGCAAAGGCTTGACGTTTTTGCCAGCAGAGAGCGGAAGCACGTTCAATTCATCATCTAGGACCATGCAAGTCTCGCAAGCACCAAGAGAGAGAATAAATCGCTCGTTGAATCTGGCAACAGTGTCTTGGTGCTGCTCAGTTCTGTATCTGGCGTGAACATCCATCGTCAAAGTGTAAAGCTGCTTGAGAGAAGACATGGTCTTGAGCAATAGGACAACAATGCCACCACCTTCGACAGTCTCGATCGTTCTTGCAAGCAGATTCGGAGTCAAGGCTTCAAAATCCTGCAAAACACACATGCCAAAAGTCTGGCCAAGAATCTTGTCTGTTTCTTTGTAGTATGCATATCTGATGTTGGTCGAAGACACAAACAACTCGAACGGATCCTCATCGTCCGCTTCTCTGATGCCTCTGGCAACTTCCTTTTTGATTTGGTTCATGCGCTTCTTTCTGTTAGAAGAGAATCCAAGCTCCTTTTTGTAGCACCACAAGACACTGGGTCTGCTGGAGACTCGAGCTTTTGAGAGCAAGTAATGCAAAGTGACGACTTGGTCCTTGCCCTTGTCACCCACCAAGACAAAAAAGGATCTGTGTAGCTCCTGCACATTGTTCTGAATGAGTGCTGGAATGCGAGAGTCGAGTTTCTTTTTCATGTTGAATTTGAGCGCGAGAAAAAAAATTCACAGACAGCTCGAGAGAGCTCTGGTGAGGATTGCCCCTGAGACAGATGGATTGTTGAGATGCTGAAAACATTTGGAGGGGGTAGAGAACTAGACAGGAGCGACAATACTCAAGATATCTGATCTGCTGAACGTCATTCAGATGCCAAGAAAATCTTCAAAAAATCATCTGTATTGCTCAATAGAGTTTTGAATGTGTTCTTTGAGGGGATGCAGTGAGCCCATCAAGTGCTGCGCTTGACAAAAAGTCGTCGCGAGATCCATTGGGTCATCCTTCTATCTTGAGCAAGATTACTTCGTGTACTGGCAGCATCTTGTACACTCCTGTTTTCACCTCTATCTTGAGGCAGCATAGCAGTCTGCCTCGCTCTGGTCTGTGACTCGTGAGAGATCTTTTCAGTGGTTTGAAAAGTGGCTCATCTAACCTTGGCAAGTTGCTCGTGTCCAATAAAAGCGGTGCTGTATTACTTCGCTTGATATCTATCGTATGTGGGTCGTCGCAATTCTCTGGCACGCTCGTGTTATCCTGATTACTTTTGAATCCATTTCAACACTCGCTGCATTGACGACAGCGGATGATGCCTGCAGATATACTCGACATGCTTTCGCAGATTGGGTTCTGTCAGTGGCACTGCTTCCTTTTTGACTTTTTTGTCCAGTGTTGCAAACCTTACTCTTTCCTTTTCCATCTTGAGCTTCTGAAATGTGATTTGAGAGTTTGGCAGTGTAGGCATGACGTCAAGTCTCGCGTTCGCCCTTGGATTGGAGATGGAGCGCGATTTTTTCTTAGAATGCCTCAAATCTTGCTGCTTGGAAATGGTTTTGTTGCTGGACCATGTCTTGACTACTTGCTCAAGAGAGAAGATAACCATGTGACGATTGCATCCCGCAAACTGGAGAACTCGCTTGCACTCTGCAAGGGAAGAGTCAGAGTCACTGGCATTGCACTTGATGTCGGTGATGCTCAGGCACTTGAGCAGTGCATTGGGAAGCACGACATTGTCATTTCACTCATTCCATACACATTCCATGCGCAAGTGATTGATGCTGCTATCAAGCAAAAGAAGCATGTCGTCACTACTTCTTATGTCTCTCCTGCTATGCTGCAGTATGATCAGCAAGCAAAGGACGCTGGCATCACTGTCTTCAACGAGATTGGTGTCGATCCAGGTATTGACCATCTGTACGCTATCAAAACCATCGATGAAGTGCACCAGCAAGGTGGTAAGATCGTCAGTTTCTTGTCTTACTGTGGCGGTCTTCCAGCACCAGAAGATTCTGACAATCCATTGGGCTACAAGTTCTCTTGGTCTTCTAGAGGTGTCTTGCTTGCTCTCAGAAACGATGCCAAATACTGGAAAGATGGAGAAATTGCCTACACACCAGGCAACCGCTTGATGGAGTTGGCCAAGCCAATTCACATTTATCCTGGATTTGCCTTTGTTGGCTATCCAAACAGAGATTCAACCCCTTACACCACCAGATACGACATTCCAGAGTGCAAGAATCTGATTCGTGGTACATTGCGCTACCAAGGCTTCCCAGAGTTCATCAAAGCGCTTGTCGAGATTGGATTCTTGGATGACACTCCAGTCCCTCACTTGGCATCTACAAGTGCTGCTATCGAGTGGAAGAACGTCTTGAGCAAGCAACTCAACACTCTGGCAGACGAACAGTACTTTGATTGACGATAGAAGCCTCATCAATGCCATCGTTGCCAAGACTGGTCTTCAGGGAGACGAAAAAGAGAGAATTATCAACGGTTTCAAGTGGCTCGGACTCTTCTCTGACCAAAAAGTGCACTTGCGCGGCAACTTGCTCGACACGCTCTGTGCTACTTTGGAAGAGAAGATGCAGTACGAGTCACACGAGAGAGATATGGTGATGCTCCAGCACAAGTTTGGCATCGAATGGGCCAATGGCAAGAAGGAAACACGCACCTCCACTGGTTTGTGGTTTGGTGTTCCAGGTGGCGACTCTGCCATGGCTACGACTGTTGGTGTTCCATGTGGTATCACTACTCAGCTCATCCTTGACGGTGTCATTACCAAGAAAGGTGTCCTTGCACCAATGACTCGCGATCTCGTCGATCCAATCATGCAAGAATTGGAACGTGTTGGCATCAAAATGGTCGAGAAGATTCTTTAACTAAAATATCGACTTTTGGTGTGAATGAAATGGCAAGACTGACAATCGGTACTCTTCATGCTCAGAATATCTCAGATCTGAGGGCAGCTTTTCGTCTTTGAGTCCCCTCTGCCACTCTTTCAAATGTCCTTCTTTGTTGAACAAGAGTCCATACAGTGGCTTGTACATGGTGGCCCAAAACAATGACATGGCAGCAATCAACTCGCCAAATGACAATGCCAGCTTGCCTGGAATAGTGTCTTGGTACTTGTACATTCTCAAAAAGAATCCAACAATCACTACCAGTACAGAGATGATGAACGAGATCTTGGTTTCTTGGAATTCGTTGAAGGAGCGTCTGATGAATGCTACTTTGAAGTTCAAGAAGCCAATGAAACTGATTTGGATAAAGATGGGTAGAAAGAGTGCCACGTAGTATGGAAATGATGTGACTTCGCAAGACAACGTGATGCCAGCAGGCACCGGATTGACAGAGATGAGCTTGCCTGGCATAAAGATGGGAATCAGTCCCATAACAAAGCTTGGGACAAAGCTAAGTGCAATCACGGACCAGAACAAGAGACCCTCTGGACTTTTGGTTCGGACGAGGATGAAATACAGTCTTAGGAGTCTGAATGTGAAGACGGTCAAGTACAATTGGATGCCAAAAACGACTTGGAAGATGACGACCCACAAAGGGCAATAAATAACAGAGCCAAAGCTCTCAAAGGTTCCTAGGCTGATGGTGTCGCCAATCCACCAACAGAAACAGGAAAAGACGGCAATGGTCATGACATTGAGTTGCTTGGCTTTGATGGGTGGGTAGTCTCGGTTCATGATGGCCAAGATGAGGCCAAGCCATTGGAGTGCGAGTAATGCTCCTCCTCCAACGAGAATGGCTAGTTTCCAAGTGTCTGTGATAGGTGTGCGCATGTTGGGAAAGGCTGAACCCTGCAAGTCCAATTTGGGATGAAACGCGTTTCAAGTTGTGTAGGCTCATCCTGCAACACAACACATCCTCCGCAGGTGAGATCATTGCTTTGAAAAGGTATGTCACTTATTTACTGTCAGATTGCAGATCTGCATACCAGTTTTCAAGATAATCCTTGGTGTCAAAGAGATATCCATACAGTGGGACGTGCAGAGAGCACCAAACCATAGAGTTGCCAGCAACAATCTGTCCTACCACCAATCCAATTCGAGCCCAGTCAGTGCCATGGAGTCTGAAAAAGTAGATAATGACATAGTAGACAAACACAACGAAACACAGCAGGATGGCCCATGTGATGTCCTTGTACTCATAAAAGCCCTGTTTGATGGACGAAAGCTTGTAGTTCAGATATGCCATGAACAAGAGTGCAAAGATGATGCATGCATACATGGCAAACTGGAGTGCATCTGACTTGAGGATGCAAGAGACGTGTTGGAATGAGTTGAGCACTGGCCTTGACGACAGCAATCCAGGCTGTACAAACGTCCAAAGGACGACAATTATCGTTGGAAGGTATGAGACAAAGAGGGTACCGTAAAACTCCCAGCACTGAGGAGATCTGACCAAGACCATAATGAAATACAGTCGCAGCAGGCGGACATTAAAGAATAAGATGTACAGTGATAGTCCCAAAGAGAACATGGCAAACATGTACCAAAACTGGCAGATTCCAAAGATTCCAGTGTTCTCGACAACTGGTGCTGTCTGCAATGTTCCAACAAACCAGATTGTGGATGGTGCATAAGCAGCCAAGAGAATCAACGGCTGTTTTGCCATCAGTGGAGGGTATTTGCTGAGGATGGCAATCAGAATAGCGAGATAGCCAAGTGCATAGATGGCTGATCCAATGCCAATGAGAATGAGTTGTGTCTTTGGGGGCAGACAGGCGAATAGGGGACCCATACTGTCAGTGCATTGCCAGTGATTTTATTCCATCACCTGAAACAGCACTGAGCCTGTGAGCCCCCCCTCAAAAAGCATGACGCAAAAAGCCAATCGGAAGGCCCTAGCATATGACCAGGGATCAGAGTCCCCTCACAATGAAACCGGTTTCAGAATCTTCTGGGATGTATCACACGAAGGAAGTAAGAATGCACAGATTTCATTATAGACCAAAAGCCACACCACCAGATGACACAATGTTCTGTCCAGTAATCCAAGCACCAGATCTTGGCACGGCCAAGAAGGCGACAGATTCAGCAATATCGTCTGGCTGACCCAAGCGCTTGAAAACTGAAGCTTCAGCACCAACATTGGCAAGAGCATCACCACCAGCACGCAGCATGTCAGAGTCAGTGTATGCTGGAGAGACTGTGTTGACGCGGATCTTTCTGGGTCCCAACTCGACTGCCAGTGCTCTCGTGAATGCTTCCACAGCACCCTTGCTCAATGCATACACAGAAATGCTTGGGAACGGACCCTTTGTCACGGCAGATGAGATGTTGATGATTGTGCCATGTTCTTGGATGTGAGGCACTGCAGCTCTGGTAACATAGAACGTGCCATCGACGTTGGTGCCAAGAATGGTTTTGTAGTTCTCATCAGTCTCTTGTTCGATCGGCAATCCAAAGAAGACACCGGCATTGTTCACAAGCACATCCAGACGACCAAATGTCTCGACAGTCTTCTTAACAAGGTCGCTAGCTGCCTTGGGATCTGAGACGTTTGCTTGGATGGCAACTGCTTTGACACCGTGCTTTTGGATCAGCTGGACAGTTTCATCTGCAGCTTGCTTGTTTCCAGAGTAATTCACAACCACATTGGCACCGAGTGAACCGAGTTTGATAGCAATGCTACGGCCAATACCACGAGATGCGCCAGTGACAAGAGCGACACGGTTTTTGAGATCAGCAGGGAGTTGAGAAGCAACAGACATACAAAGAGCGAGAAGTGATGGCTTTTATACTCGCCCAATGCAATGGCGTGATTTCCAGCCACCGATGAGATTCGGAGTGCGTCCGGAATTCTGCGAGGTTCTAATCTCTTGCATCTTGGATAAGAGAGAGCAAGCACAGCTTTACTTTTTGCGGGCAGGAGAGGAAAAGAGGACAGTGTTTCTGTCCCCAGAACGAACGAATGACATGGGTTGTGAGCTGGATGTCGCAGACATGGAATAAGAGTTTTTGGATGTCTCTGAGGAAACACCATAGCGCAGTGGTGTAGGTAGTCCTTCCATCTTGAGTCCGTCTGCCCAATACTTGAGATGGCCTTCGTAGTCGAAAAAGTAGCCTCTGAGCGGCTTAAATAGACTGGACCACACCATGATATTGCCAGCAAGCACCTGTGATACCACAATCGACGTTCTCGCCCAGTTGGCGCCGTTGAAACCCAGTCCTTGGATGGCAAGGTTGAAGAACAAGCAGAAGACTGCTACTGCGATTGCAAATCTGTTTTCCTGGTGTTAGAAAAGCTACTTTGTATTCGTTGAATGCCTTTCTAATGTACGTGAGCTTGTAGTTGAGATACAACATCGACAGCAGCTGCAAAGCAACGGATCCAAAGAGGGCAAACTTGAACGGCTGTAAGACAAAGTGACAGACTGGCTTTTCTAGACCGGCAATCTTGCCTGGATTTGTGGAAACCAAAGAGCCTAGAGGAGCGATAGCACTCCAGACACTGACAGCAAGTGTAGGAAGGTAATTGATGAACAAGATCCCGTAGAAAGACCATCCTTGTGGCTTTTTGATGAGCACGATGATGTAGTACAGTCTGAGGAGACGAAAGTTGAGCAGCAACAACAGTAAACTAACACCAAAAGTCACCTGGAACCAAATCATGTATAATGGGCAGAACGAGAAAATGCCAACTTGGTTGATGGCTGGTGTGGCAGCAAGTGTGCCAATGAACCAAATGGTGCCAACGATGGTGCCCATTAAGAGAACGGGTAGCTGTCTTGCCTTTAGAGGCGGATATTTGGACCACATGGAAATGAGGACGCTGGCGTAAGAGAGACAGTAGCATGCAGCACCAAAACCAACGATGATGGCTTGGGCATATGCAGGGAGCAAATCTTCCTGGACTTGGCCCATTTCTGCAGTTTGTTAAGGAAAGCGGAAGCCCATTTCAAAGTGGCGGCGTCTGTGGCAATTGTGCAACATTGCGCATCGAATCTGACCCCTCGCCGTAAACTAGAGAGTGCAGGTGATCACCGACCGGTACCCTCGAATTTCAGGTCGGGGCGTGCGGTAAAGGCCCCGTGCCGGGATACCAATTTCTGGACAATACTAGGATATGCTATGGTCTAACCATGTTTTGATTGTTTTAGACTGCCATTGCTGCTGGCTTGCTTTGATTTCAATGCCGCCGTTTTCATCCAAGTCGATCACCTGTGCCACCTGATATACATTCTAGAGATCTTCTCAGACAGCTGTATATTGGAATGTTCCATGGAAATGCATGTCTAGGCAAGAAAGCATGATAGATATTGTTGGGATTGAGTCGGAAATGGGCAACTCTCCGAAATTGTGTACAGTGATGAACTGTGGACTACCACTCCATTTCAACGTTCAAGTTTTATCAGACAAAGGCAGAGAAATCCATAGACTGATGGCTCTACATGAAATCACGACACGGCGGATCTTGCATACACTGCAAACGTCCGACAATGTTGTGCAACATTTCAGACATGGGTGTTCAAAATGTATATCTTGTCAGGAGCAGCCCATCTGTAAGACGGGAGAGACAGATATTTGAGTTTTTAGAGAGACAGACCTAGTATCGGCGATTCTACCATGTGTTCAACAAGCCATTGATCTGCTGACCACTGATGTGCATGGAACAACACATTCAGAGTGACTACATGCACTTTGCGCTCCAATGGATGCATTTCAACTTCTGGACAGACATATATAGACAGAGGCATATGCATCTAAATAATAATCTATCCAACATCATGTCTTTATACAGCTCAATAGTATATCTTCATCTTGGGAAATACGGATGAGTGATTATGCTGTAGTGTAGTCCTCAGAGTATTCTGGAACATAGTTCTCTTGGAAGTTGAAGCCGGTTGGCCTGGCCATGCGGCTGAGAAGACCCAAGATGAGTTCGGTGTCAGATGGACCCTCTTGTACAGGTTGAAGGCTCTGGATTGGATCATGAGCACCAGAAAGACCAGCTATCAGTGGAGGAAGGTCTGTCTTTGGAAGATTATTTGAAACAGTCGAGTCTGAAGCAAGTGGAAGGGAATGCACAAAAATAGCAGCAAATGGGAAAGAGAGCATCATGAAGAGACAGATTCTTGGCAGTTTTGTGTCTTTTGGGCAGTGCCATTGACGTCACGCTCGGCTGTGCGTCCGCTTCAAACACACTGCAAGTCCCAACCAATCAAAAATCATCCATCTTGACAGCTAGAACAGTATTGAGGTAGAGAATCAACAAAGAATGAAACATCGGATGAAAATCAGTTTCTTTCATTGTTCATCACATCTTATCTCATTGAGGCACTCTTGCGCAATCATACTAACGCACTGTTGTGCTATCGATCATGGTTCGTGTGTCAGACCCTTTATTTCTTGACGAAGCAAGAGGCGGTGTCGCGCACAGCCTGCTCAGCACAAAAACCGTTTCGATTTCAGTTTCTTCATGCTCGTTTTTGCAACACTAGTTTCTCAAATCTTTGCAAAGTGTGTTGATATCTCGTCAACACATGTGTGTGCCCCCTATTCCCACCTCAAGATCGATGTTGAACGGCTCTCCAAGATTTACGGAGTGGACAAGGAACTCGACGCCAGTTCCTGGGAAGAGCTTGTCCTGCGCATCACCCAAGGCGGCCATGATCAGGCACTGATGTGGAAGAACTGGGCACAGTGCTCTGGCTACGAGGGCGAATACATCCAGTACTACCGATCATACGTCTGCATGACTGATATCTTTGAGTTCTCTGCTGATTGCAACAAGGACGTCAAGGCAAAGCCATTGTGCTCCAGTGTGTGTGAAGACTATGGTGCAGCCGTGCATCAAATGATTCTGGACGAAGATGTCTGCCCAGACGACTTTGGCTCCTATGACAAACAAGTCTACAAGTCTGTATATGAACGCCGCAAGATGGTCCTTGACGCAGCACGCTCGTGCGAGAAATTGTTGGATCTGCCAGTGTTTGAAAAGGCAGAATGTGTCTACGGTGTCGAGTCTGATGCCAAATCCTGTGGTTTCTCTGGTGACGTCAAAGTGGCTGAAGATTACTGCTCCTACTATCCTGGCAACGAGTGCTGCCGTTCTCTTGGTCAATACAGCGAACCAACCGCAACGCCTACTCCAACTGAAACACCAACTACCACTCCTACTGAGACACCTACTTCTACCCCAGTAAGCGAAAAGGACGCCAAAGCCATTTTTGATCCAGTTGAACGCGTGGCACTCATTTGGGGCATTGGATCTGATGCTGCCACTGGGGATGAACAGCAACAGGCTCCATCTTATATTGTTTCTAACCAGAACACAACCATCGTCATCGTTGCCACTGTTGCTGGTGTTGTTCTCCTTGCCATTGCTGCCTTTATCTTTGAACGCAAGCGAAGAGCCAAGAACAAGGCAAATGCTGGCCTCAAGCGTCTCAAATCTCGCAACAAGGCACCTGCTGTTGCTCCTCAAGAACCAGTCAACTATCCTCCTGGCACCAAGTTGATCGTCAAGTTTGCCTACACACAGTCGCGTGCAGACGAAATTGACTTGCATCCTGGAGATGTTATCGAATTGTTGGGACCCTTGGACGCTCAATGGGCAACATTCCGTAACCTGACCACAAACCTTCAAGGATCTGCGCCAATTTCTTATGCGGTTCCAATCACAGATGCCCAGTAAATTGCTTATGCTATATTCCGAAATCTTGTCTCCTCATGTGAGTTGTGCATTCAGAGTCTAGTCGCTTGGTGCACTTTTAACGATCCAGATGCACTGATACCAACTACTCTAGTGCTAAAAGGCATCAAAAGAAGAAAAATTATTACGGTTTTCAAAATGAATGACCGCCTTCTCTGTAAGAAGTGGGCACCCATTTCAAATGCAACGCAATATACCCAGAATGAGGGCAACAGAGCCCCAGCTCTTTCGGGTAAAGCTCTGCATTGTTCGTGTGCGTGGTCTGACACTGGTGTGCCTCTTCTGAAGCAGATGTGTCTTTCATGATCGTGGCACTGTTCCAGATGTCGACCAAGGATGTTTCGAGCTGCATTCGTCTCTGTTCACTATCATGCCATGGCATTCACTGTTGGGACACTGCAGCACGGAGTGTACCTTGACTTTGCGCTCTCTTGGTTCTGTGTCGCCCTTCCACTTGGCCATCTTCCAGGAGATCATGTTCTGCATTCTGAAGTGACAGTCCAAGTGCAGTTTGCTCGTCCGATGCTCGTCCACGTCAACGACGGTGCCTGCCTTGTGTATCGCGCAATTGCCGAGTACCATTTGATGTTTGTCGGCAGAGTGGCCAAGAACGATGCGAACATCTGGGCATTGTAGAGCCATTGCATACCAGATAAGAAACGACACCAGAGCTTGACACTGCCAACAACAGCGATTGGTGAAGAACGCTGCCTCGCCAACGAAGACGAGCTTGTTTCTGTTGAAATCACTGGCGAGATGATCCAAGAATGCGCGCTGCCGGGTTGTGTCTGCCTCGTTTCTGAATTGGGTTTGTTGCATCTGCTTCCACCATCTCAGTGTTCTCTCATGAACCATCCGCATTCGTGAGCAATCCCTCATGCTGCTACCGAAAGCCAGCGTGTTGTTGAAGACTAGATGCCTGTCCGCGGAGTACATGGTGAAGATAGTAGAGTGGTGCCATTTTCTCGAAAAGGAAGGCGGACATTATTTTTGCAACTCTTAATAAGGTCGGGGATCTGCTGCGCCTCCTTGTCAAACAGTGACACAATTCTTTTGTTGTTTGATGCAGGTCTCTCCTCTGAGCGCCTGGTGGAAAGTCAGCATTCTTGTCTCTGGAGTAATTGTCCTTGGCTTGACGTGGTTGGCGATGATCTTTGCGTTGATCTGGAGAGATTACCCGCCTCTCAAATCCAAACAGCTCGACATTCTGTGTGTTGCTCTGATAGCAAGTACATGCTGGTGGATAGGGATAGTGTTCTCATTTGGCACTTTTGAAGGCATCCCATTCTTCTCGAGCTGTGTGTTTTGGGATGTTTGGATGCAATCCGTGTTTGGAGCACAATTGTATATATCGACATTTAGCATGCGCATGCTACGACTGTACTATGTGCTGATCAGACACAAAACACCATCTGAACAGCCATTGAGATTCTATGGCACATTGGGCTTGTTTTACCTTCCCTCGTGCATTTTGGCGATTCTTCCCATCATATGGCCAGGAAAGCTGATTACTGTAGAGCCTGTTTTGGTGCCATTGGTGTACGCGTGTGATTTCAACATTGGTTACGTTGCCGCGTTTGAAGTATGGCTGCTGATCCACATCTCTTACTTACTTTATCTTAATTGGAAGCTCTCTCAAATCAGAAAGGTTTTGAAGTCTGATCAAAGGCTTTCAACGAATTCAGAGAGCTGCAGATTGCACTGTATGCATTCATCTTTCTCATCTTTCTGGAAGTGGTGGGATATGTCCTGAACTTCAAGGACACGACACATGGGAAGATCATCCTATCGCTGATGGAAGCCGTGACAGCAGTTTGGCTCGTTCTTGTGCCAATCCTACCACCGATATACGGCTTCATCTTTGACAAAGAAGGATATTATGAAACATGGAGACAAGGATTGCTGGATGAGGATCTGCCAAAAGCCTTGAAGTACGATGAATCTTCGAATGCTGCAGTCCACACACCCATCTGGACACAATCCAACGGATATACACCTAATACACCCACCTGAGCCATCACGCCACAGTATTCTGATCTCAGTGTGGACACGTCACGCGGGTGATGTCAACAATCCAAGACAAACAAAAATGAAACATAATTGTTTGCAATGCAGTCTGTTTCATCGCCCCCTCACTCCAAGAAGACTTCATCTGACTGGCAGTTTGCTCTGGATCCTGCCACATTAGGGCTTGCTGTTGCAGCCATCATCCTATTGGCAGCGAGTGTGTTTGTGTGTCTTGGAATCAGATACATGATCCGCAGAAAGGAGCAGCAAAGGATTGACAGCAACTCATCTGAAGAAGATGATCCCGTCTCGCAAGGCAGATTGTCGACTGCCAGTGTCGAACAGCTCAAAGAGAGCAACAAAAAGGCATGGCGATTGTCAGCTGTGCAAGTCTGAAAATATAGAATGTTTCTTTCCGAAGTGATCCTTTATGAGCATCACCTCAACAGATCATCTGATCGTGCGAATAGAGGGGATGTGTCAGTGGGGGTATTTTTTGCGCTGCCACCATTGCAAAGACACAGGCGTCAGACCAGGCTCAATCGTGACGCAGAATTGTTTCAGCGCAACGGCTCACTTTCCAAATGCTTTGGATACTCGTTGCTTCAATAAGAGCACAGGAGGCCTATGGTTCATGTGGAAAGCCTTCCATTCAGTTTGGAGGCGGTCTTGATGGTCGCCAACAGTCAGACACCAGCTACAAATCCAGTGGCGGCAAAAACAACTTGTTCAACCACGGTACAGCACAAGACTTTGACACCATTGCACAGTTTATCTGTGACCGATTGAACGATCAAAAGTGCAAACCAGCACAGACACGGTGTGATGATGCCAAACGCGAGGCTTCGAAAGCAAAGCGAGGACAAGACACTATTGACAAGTTCTTTAGTGTTCTGGAGCAGTCGTCTGTCACAGTGCCGCCTATCGTACAGCCTAGTCCATCACCCAGTCCATCTCCTAGTCCTGCGCCAGCTCAGATTCCAGTCCAGATTCCTATTCCAAAACAAGTACCAGAAACAGAGACGCAAGCCAACCCGACCCTTGGCATCAAAAACCCAGTTACCACACTCTCGCTCACAGTGGATCCATTGCCAGTGGCTGAGCCAACGGCAAATTCACAAGCACAGAAGAACGTAGAGACAACATCAGATCAAATCGCACCAACCGCAGATCCAAGCACGAGTGTTTTGGTGCCAACACTGCCCGTGGAGCAAGCACTGAATCCAGAAGCCATGGATGCTATTTATCCGTTCCAGATAGCAGTGATTGTCGTGGAAATGTTTGTTTATGCGCTCTCTTGTGCTGCATTTGCCTTGGTCTGGAGAAATCGTGACTATGCACCATTCAAGAGCAAGCAGCTGCCGTTGTTGACCATCGGATTGGTTGCTGGATTCTTCTGGTCTGTTGGCACAATGGAGGGCGTTGGTATCCTGACTTTGGATGGATGTGTCTTTTGGACAGTCTTTCTGCAGTATTGCTTTGGCGTACATCTGTATCTTACTGTGTTTATCGTGCGTCTTTTGCGTTTATACTGGGTCATGATTCGACTGGAAGGACCAGATCTACTTCACCATTGTTTGATTGCACTTTCGTGGGTGCCGTCTTTGATCATGGGCATTGTCGCCGCTGCGATGGGCAGTGACGCTATTACACCAAATCCAGTCTTCAAAGGCATCACCAAAGTCTGTATCTACAATTGGGGTCCATTGTTTGCTTTTCTGTTCATCTGGACCCTACTGCAGCTCGTTGTCCTGGCTTATCTGAATCACAGACTCATATCGGTCAAAAAGGCCTTTAACGAGTATCGAGAGACACGATGGGCACTCTTGGTCATGTCTGTGACAGTTTTGGTGATTTTTGCACTCAAGATGGCTGGTGCGCCAAAGTCTATTGCTGGCAAAGTGATTATTTGCTTCATTCAGATGATCAGCGCTATCTCTCTCTTTTGGTCAAGCTTTGGATGGACCTTGTACGGATTCTTCTTCTACAAGGACCAGCAGTTGGAAGAATGGAAGCGATCGTTCAGAGACGACTATCTTCCGTCAGATTTCAAGTCTAGTGTCGATCTCTCGGTCCCAGAAAAAACACAATCGATCGTCTCTGAAAAGTCATGGCGCAGCACATTGGTGCGAAAGTATGCTGGACTCTCTGCCAACACAGGCCGCTCTCAACTGTCTGTCATTTCTGAGGAGTCTGCTGAAGAGTCAGTGGAAGAGCCTCCAAGAGTGATGTCGATACAGTCTATCTACTCGCAACTGCGTTTGAGTATCGGTTTTGACCGCTGGAGCATCACAAGCACCCCAAAAACCCTATAAAGATAGGCATTGTCAAACCCCTATTTCGGCCCATATGATGTCATTTGAACGGAACAAAGTTTGTCCGGCGCGGAGCCCTGTGTCACCGTGGGCGTTATTGCCATTTCGATTCGTATTCTTTTCTGATGCTTTGGTTTCTTGCAGGCAAGGTGCTTGCTGACACTTATGGCGGCTGTGGCAGACCCACCATCATTTACGGCGGTGGTCTCGAAGGTCGCCAGCAATCTGATACCACTTATATGTCGTCTGGTGGAAAAGACAATGTATTCGCACACGGCTCTTCACAAGACTTTGAAACGATTGCACAGTTCATTTGCGATCGTCTAAACGATCGTTGCCGACCTGCAGATGGTTATCAGAGATGTCCTGCTGCCAGAGATGCTGCTAAGAGAGCAACACGTGGTCAGGCCGTCATCAATGCCTTTCTGAATGCAATGGAGCCTATGGCAACCAAGGTTGTTGTCGTTCCAAGCCCAACGTTGTCTCCACAACCTGGACCAAAGCAATCTCCAGATCCAAAGCCAGTGCCATCGTCTACTGTTCCAGTGGTCGTGACAGATGCCCCTTCGCCATCACCAACCAACACAGATGGTTCAAGTACAACAGCTGTTATCAGTGAGACAGTGACGCTTGTCAAGACTGTTCAAACCTCTATCACACCTGTTCCAAATGCTGTGACACCTCCGATGGGAACTGAACCTGAAGAAACCAGACACTGGAGATGGACTGCCTTGATCATTGGCTCACTGATTCTGTTGTTGACATTTGCTACTCTAGGACTGTCATACAGATTGCAAGAATATCCACCGATGCGTGCCAAGCAGCTTAATATCATTACTCTCGCCCTGCTTGCGACAACGTTTTGGTGGATTGGACAAAACCAGAGTCTTGGACTGTTTGATGATGTGCCACTCTTCAGCTCTTGCTGGTTCTGGTCCATCTTTGTGCAGTTTGTGCTTGGCATCCAGCTGCATGCCTTTGTCTTTACACTCCGCATGCTGCGTCTGTTCTTCATCTTTGTGTGGCAGGAGAAACCGCACTGTCCACTGTTTTGGTTTATTCTGATTGTCTTTCAGATTCCAGTCTGGATCATGGCCTTGCTGCCTCTGGGTCTTCCAGACAAACTTATCTCTGTCTACGGTCAGTTTGATGGTGTCACAATGGCCTGTCAAGTCATGTCTGATGGATACATTGTGATGTTGTACGTGGCAATTGCAGCGCAAATCCTGTTTCTGACCTATATCACTTACAAAGTCTCCAAGGTCTCGAGGGTGTTCTCAGAGTTCTTTGAGACTGCTATTGCCATCTCGATCGCAGTCTTTTTCTTGGCGATGACGTTCATCTTGTACGTTGCTGGAGGCTACAACACCATCGGAGGCAAGATCTTCCTCTCACTTTCAACACTGATAGCTGCAGTCTCTCTCTTTTGGGCCACATTGGGACCAGTCCTGTATGGCTACTACTTTAGATATGACGAATATCTGGAAAAGTGGCTCGAAGACTTTTCACACTTTCAGACAGCCATGCTTCAAACCCAGCGATTCTCAGTCAAAGAAGACCTATCAAAACTTGAGGCAGTGTATTCCAACAGAATGTCGAGTAGAATGTCGGCAGCACCATCAGACATTGTCCTTCCTGGATCGTATCGATAAACATAGAATGCTTGAATTCAGCGATGGGTGTGTTTTCAGTCCAAGCAATTTTGTGTCACCCGAAATTGAAAGCAAGATTTCTTTCCATGATTCGTAGAGAGCAATTTACACTCTCCAAACCCTGGATTCCACTATTAAGCAAGTATATCGAAGCAGGAAGACCAGAATGGCTTGAAATGAACGACACTACGTTCCAACACCGGATTCAACAAATCAACCAGTCCATGCCAAAGACCGGCACTCTATTGTCTTGCCTCACATTGCTGACGGTGTTGTTTCTTGTGCCGTTGCCATTTGTGCAGCCATTTGGAATGTATGTGAATCTGTGTGCATTTGCAGTTGGATTGCTGCTTTTTGTTGCTGTAAGGTCATTTGCTGTCAAATATTGTAATCAGAGATTCAGGAGGATGGAATCTGAATGGTCTGACAAGCAGTTTCAATGGCATATCGATATTGAGTTTCCTTGGTTGAGAAATGCCACTGGCAGCTTGTCGATCGAGTGGTCACCTGCCTGACTTCCCCACAAACATGCAATCGCACTGCAAAAAACTGGCGAGGTACAATCTCTGGGCCTATGAGCAAGTGTTTGCGTCTCTGGATCAACTCAGTGACGAACAGTACCACTCGCATTGCCAAGTCATGTTTCGATCGATTCATGGCGTGATGGGCCACTTGTATGAAGCAGAGCAAGTCTGGATCTCTCGATTCACTACTGGTGTCACAAGTCCGTTGCTGGACCATTGGAAAGTGCCTTATGCCAAGCCAGAAGACGAATCTCACGTTTTTGAGAAATACAGTAGAGAGGAGATCAAACAGCTCCTCAGAAGCAGTGCACAGTCTCTGATTGACTATGTCAATGGTTTGACTGAAGAGCAGTTGAACGGCACGTATACATTCACACGATACGATCAAACGATGACACTCCCACTCTGTGACTCTCTCTTGCATTTGGTGAACCATGGCACTCATCACAGAGGCCAGATCACAGCATTGCTCTCTCAAAAGGGACTCAATCCACCAGTAGTTGATTATTTCATCTACACCATGCCACAATGGCATCCAAAAAACAAATAAACATACTTGCCGATGAAATTTCTGCTGAATTTTCTGGAAACGCCTCTTGAGACGATTCTTAAAGAAAACGATGGCACTGTGCATCCACCAGCAACTGACAAGCAACTGCAACACTTGATGGAGCACCTGCCGCCCATCCTGCGACAGAAACGATTCCTGGAGCAAGACTATCAAACGAAACCCAACTACATTCAAAAGTTTGATCTCAAGTCAAGAAGCACTGATGGATATCTTGAAATGATCCATCATTCCAGTGGATCCTCTGGAAAACCAACGTTCTGGCAACGTGGGTTATTGGATGAAGTCCAGATTGCTTCACTCTTTGAACGCATTTTCAAGGGATTTGGATCCATGGACAAAACTACACTCGCTGTGGTTTGTTTTCCAATGGGATCTTGGGTTGGTGGACTCTTTACGACCTGTTGTCTCAGATTGCTGTCGCAGAAGCAGTACAAACTCACGACTGTCACTCCAGGCAACAATTTTGATGCAATCCACGCCTGTGTTCAGAATCTAGACTTTTTCGATCAGATTGTGTTCTTAGGCTATCCTCCGTTTGTGAAGATGTACATTGACAAGCATTCAGTGAAAGCCAAGTTTGTTCTTGCTGGTGAAGTCTTTTCTGAAGAATGGCGACAGCTGTTGATGGACAAGAGTGGTTGTGCACAAGATGACATCATTTCCATCTATGGTACATCAGATGCTGGTGTACTTGGTGCTGAAACATCACTTTCTATCGAGATTCGACGCTTTCTTGCTAAAAAGCCTGAATTGGCAAAAGAACTCTTTCAACTCGAGAGATTGCCTTCGTTGATGCAGTATGATCCACTGTCAAGATACTTTGAAGTGCATCCTGACCAGACACTTGTCTTTACGACGATGCCACTTGGACAAGAGTGTCCAAAAGCACCATTGGTCAGATACTGCATCGGAGACAGAGGCAGCATTCTCTCTGTGCAAGATCTCTTGAAGAAACTCAAGGAGCATGGATTTGAATCCAAGCACTTTGTGAACTTGCCGTTTGTCTGGGTCTTTGGCAGAGCACACTGGACTATTTCTCTCTTTGGAGCCAATGTCTATGTTGAAAATATCATGGTCGGATTGGAGCAGCCTCAAGTCCATGATCTTGTCACTGGCAAGTTTGTTCTTGACAAGACTGAAGACAGACTCTTGATTAGAGTCGAATGTAGTCAAAATACACCACAAACGCTTGAAACGAGTCAGATGGTGGCACAATCCATTTTGGAGCAACTCTTGAGACTCAACTCTGAATTTGCAAACTATGTACCAGCATCTCAGCAATTACCTCAAGTGGTGCTCTATCCGTATGGAGATTCACAGTACTTTAGGCAGGGTGTCAAACATCAGTACATTCAGTGAAAAGGACAGTAAACGTCTAAAATGTCTATCAATCATACGACGATTGCAAGAGTAGCAACTTCCGTGAATGTGTTTCCGTTTTCGAATCGGAGCATGGTTCCACAAACTCGTGTCACTTTTGGATGCCGAACGTCCCACCAAGATCCTCTTTCCAATGGCTTGCTTCTACGACAACTCCACGATTGGGTTGCCAATCTTCCCAAACGCATCTATGCCATGTCCGCCTGGATACTATTGCAAGGACTATGAGCTTGGTAAGCCGGAAACCATTCCAAGAATTTGCCCACCTTCGTCTGATTGTGTCATCAGTCGTTTGCAGATCAAACTCTGTCCACCACAAGGCCCTTCAGAACCTACGATTGTCTCTGGAGGCTACTATGCTCCTTCTCAGTCTGAAAGATTGGTGTGTCCTGAAGGTTACTTTTGTCCAGCTGGTAGTGCCACCCCACAAAAGTGTGACTGGCTCTCTGTCTGCCCAGAAGGCACCCGCTATCAGCGCTCATTGAATGGTGTTGCCATCATGATCGTTTTGGATCTCTTGATCGTCCTGCTTTACATCTTTTCTCAGAGACACAGAGTCTATGATCGCATCCACAGGATTTTGAAGAAACCGCTTAAATCCAAGATATCGGAACCAGAACCAGAAAAAAGAGACGAAACAGTCGATGCCCTCGTGTCTGCTTTCAGAAAAGGAATGGGTGGTCGTGACATTCGCACAGAGTTCAAGTTCAAGGACATGGAATTGGAGATTGACGGCAAGAAGCTGCTTCAGGGAGTCACTGGCTGCATCAGACATTCTCGTATGACTGCTATCATGGGTCCATCTGGTGCTGGCAGTACTTGATCTGATTCTAGAAACGACGTTCATGAATGTGTTGCGAGGCAAAGTGAGTCGAACTGGTGGTACACTTTGGATCAATGGAAAAGAGGCAGAGATTCATCAGTTCAAGAAACTCATGGGATTTGTACCACAGGACGACATCATGATCCGTGAATTGACTGTCCGCCAAGTGCTCGTCTATTCAGCGAGAATCCGTGCCCCACGCAGCTGGACAACAGCTGAGATTGATGAACACGTCGACCGTCTTTTGGTGTCTCTCAAGTTCTTGGATTGATTCTAGTTTGGCACACGTTCAACACACCAAGATTGGTGATGAAGTCAACCGTGGTATCTCAGGTGGTCAGAGAAAGCGAGTCAACATTGGCATGGAAATGGCTGCTGTTCCAGTCTGCATCTTCTTGGACGAACCCACATCTGGCTTGGATGCAACTGCAGCTTTGGAAGTGACAGAGATCTTGAAGCAAATCACTAGGTTGGGTATCACTGTCGTGTCTGTGATCCATCAACCACGAGTGGAGATCTTTGAATCCTTTGATGACGTGTTGTTGATCGGAAAGGGTGGTAGAACATGCTACTTTGGTCCATGCGATCAGATCAAGCCTTACTTTGAGAGTCTTGGTTACATCTTCCATCCAGCAGCGAATCCAGCTGATGTGATCATGGATATCCTCTCTGGCAAAGGAAACAATCCATCAGGCTTGCTGACAATCGATGATCTTGTTAAACGGGCGTTGAAGAGTGATTCCAAGCCAGTTTCTTCTGCTTTGATGGTGGCAGATGTCAAGAAGACTGAAGAAGTGATAGATTTGACCGAGGTGTCTTCATCTGCACCAGTTGCAGCAGATGATAGACCAGCGGTTGTTCAAGAAACGGAGCAAGCGATTACAGATGAACAGTACGCTGCTGAAGAGCCAGAACAACATGCAGCAGAACCGACTACAGAGAATTTAGAAGTAGACTTGTCTGAAAGACAACAGGTGGCAATTTCCATAGATGAAAAGACTACCGACGACAACTTCCATCTCCTCGCACCAGCGTTGGTCAAGGATCGCGGTGCTTCCTTCCTCACACAGATGATCTGGTCTCACAACCGTAGCTTGTTGCAGCAAGTGGCTACTCCAGAATCCTTTGCTTTGGAGTGTCTGGTTGGTCTCTTGGCTGGTTTGATCATGGGTACCAGTGTCCTGTCTGCTAACGATCTCTACATTGGAACTTTGGTGCCTCCGTTCACCACACTTTCCAGCTCCACTGTCGAATGGGTCATTCCGCAGCTTGGATTCTTCTTGGCAGCAGCAGCTGCATTGGCTGCATCTCCAGCTGGTGTCAAAGTCTTTTCGGAAGAACGAGTCGTTTACTGGAGAGAGGCATCATCTGGACACGATCCTACTGCCTACTTTATCGGCAAGAGCTTCAGTGTCCTCTACAGACTCTGCGTCACTTCTCTGCACTTTGCTGTCATTTTCCACGTTCTCGCACGACCATTGATCTCTTTCCAAAAACTCTACGTTGTTATTCTGGCTCTATTCTTTGGTGTCTACGGACTGTCTTCTGCCATCTCGATGATCGTTGCTCGTGAAAATGCAGCACTTTTGGCTGTTGTCATCTGTCTCTTCAATGCAGTCTTTACAGGATTTGGTGTCACTTTGGTCGATGGACACAACTGGGGCCTCTCTTGGCTCTTTGACATGTCGTTTTACAGATGGGCGGCTGAAGCCATCTACACGGAATCAGTCTTGCCATTCGAAGGCGTCTATCTCGTTTACAAGAGTGCCGAAAAGTGGGGATACACACTCAACAGATTCCATTACGACGTCGGCATGGCTGTTGTCTCTGGTCTTGGATGGAGACTGTTGGCATATGTCCTGATGAAAGATTTGAACAAATCCAAACAGCAATAAAACTCATCGCTGTGGCCGTCGGCAAAACTCTTTGACGCACGTGCAACATGGAGAGAGAATTCGACGTTATCGTTTGGGGAGCAACTGGGTTCACTGGAAGACTGGCTGCAGAGTATCTGTTGCTGCACTCTGACTGCAAGTTTGCCATTGCTGGCCGCTCAGAATCCAAACTCGAATCCGTCCAGCAGGAACTCTTGAAGCTCTCTGACAGATACAAAGACGGCATTCCAATTGTCTTGGCAGATTCCAACGACCAAGAGTCATTGGACAAGCTCTGCGCCAGAACCAAAGTAGTGTTGACGACTGTTGGTCCTTACTGGCAATATGGCCTTAAGCTTGTTGATAGCTGTGTCAGAATCAAGACTGACTATGTCGATCTCACTGGAGAGCCTCCTTTCATTCGAGAGATTGTCGAAAAGTATCACGAGCAAGCAGTCAAGAACAATGTCTTGATTGTGCCTTCCTGTGGTTTCGACTCTTTGCCATCCGATCTTGGCACTTTTCTGTATCTTGGTTAAGATTAGGATTGCAAATGAATTCAAGGGACAGAATAAGGAGACCAAAGAAGTCAAGATGACAATCGTCCACATGACAGGCGGTGTCTCTGGCGGCACAATTGCCTCTGGTATGAACCTTGTCTCTTCCATGTCGTTCTCAGATCTTTACAAACTCAGCACCAATGCGGATTATCTCGTGCCTGCAGTCACTGACTCCAAAGCACATGCTAGCACCAGCATGTACTACGACAATGACTTCAAAAAGTGGCAAGCCCCATTCTTTATGGAAGCAACCAACTTGAGATACGTGAGAAGAACAAATCACTTGTTGCAGTATGGCAAGAACTTCAAGTACACCGAAACGATGTCCACTCCTGGTATGATCTCTGCTGCTGCGGTCACGACTGGTATGGCTGTTGGATCTGTTGCTGTTGCTACACCACCAACCAGATGGGTGCTTGGCAAACTCATTCCACCTGGATCTGGACCAGATGAGAAGACTAGAAAGAATGGCTCGTTTGAGTCTCGCTTGGTCGGATACTCCGAGCCAGATGAAAATGGACATCAACTCAAACTTGGTGCCAGAGTAGTTGGTGTGCAAGATCCTGGCTACGGTGAAACATCCAAGATGATTTCCGAAGCAGCTCTCTGTCTTGCCTACAACAAGGACAAGTTTGCAAAAGGGTTCAATGGCAACTTTGAACCAGTCAAAGGCGGTGTCGTAACTGCTGGATCTGCCATGGGTTTGGCTCTGATTGAGCGTCTTAGAAAGGCAGGCATGACCTGGGAGTTGACCAAAGTCGAATAAAGTTTACTGTGGACGTCTGTCTTGATAGCGTTTGGGTGGGTATGGTTTACGGTCAAAGAACCTGTCTGGTGGGTAGCGCCTAAAGTCTTCACGAAAGTCTCTTGGATCTCCAATGTCTCTCAGGTCTCTCATGTCCCTAGGATCTCTTGCATCACGAGGGTCTCTCATGTCTCTTGGATCCCTAACATCACGAGGGTCTCTCAAATCCCTAGGATCTCTCAAGTCCCTAGGATCCCTTGGAAGCTCCCTTGGATCTCTCATGTCCCTAGGATCTCTTACATCACGAGGATCTCTTGGAATGTCTCTAGGATCTCTGGGCATACGTGGATACCAGTCACGAGCTGGCGGCCTGAATCTGTCGTCGTATCTGTACCTGAAATCACGTCTACGAAAGTCATCCTCCTTTGGATGCCAATCTCGCTCATAGCGGTCTGGATAACCTCTATCCATGCGTTCATAGGGTCTGTCATCTTTCGGTCTGTCATCAATTCCCCAGTCTGGTCTCTCCTTTGGTGAGAGTTCCATCCCACTCGGCGGCAGTTCTCCGCGTTCCAGTTCAACAGAAGAAAGAGGCGATGGTCGGCGGTCTGAGCTTGAAGAGGGTCGCTGAATGGGTGAAGGGCGTGGATCCAAGGGACGTGGCAATGGAGATGGTTTGTCGTAGGGCTTGGCAAGTGGAGACTGCCTCTCCGTTGGAGAGTGTCTTGTGAGGGGTGGTCTGTCTGTCGGAGAGGGTCTTGGTGGTTTCTCTGATGATCTGATGGGCTTGTCTGTTGGGGAGGGTCTTATTTTGTCAGTGTTCAGACTCATCGACGGTTTCTCTGTCCTGACTTTGGGTGTCCTCATGTCCTGTCTTTCTACAGACATTACAATCGGTGACTCCAGTGGCTTGGAGAGTGGGGATTCGATTGGTTTTGAAAGTGGTTCCGTTGCTTTGACTACAGGTGATTCCACTGGTGTTTCCAGTGCTTTGACAAGCGGTGATCTGTCAATCTTTTCTGCTGGTGTAGAAGGTGCTTCCATTGGTGTCTGTGTGACGCCCAATCCAACACTCTCCTCCTCGACTGTTTGAGAGCTGTCCATGGTATCGTTCGATTCTTTCTCAACCATTGAATCTTGTCTCTTTTTCATGAAATCTCTCAATGACACTCTTCTGAGCGGCGTCGGTGACTGATCCTTAATTTCTTCCTTGATTCTCATCACAGCCGGTGTCACGACCACTTCCTCTTCAATCCTAGGTTTCTTTGCAATTGGTTCTTCAATTTCCAGCGGTCGCTTCTTGAGCTCCTCTTTTTCGAGTTCTCGTTCTTTTTCCAGTTCAGATTGACTCAAGAGTCTCTTTTCTCTGTGTTCTTTCAACACTTGATGAAATGGATGTGGTTGAAGTGTCTCTCCTTCTGCCAATGCTTCTTCTATCATCAAATTGAAAACCTCCAAGTTCACGGATCCATCTGTCTTCCTCCATTTCCATGACAGTGTCATTTGTCACGCAGCCTTGTTCTTCGTTACACACACACGGATAGTGAAGCCAGTCTTTGGATTCGATCACAATTTCTCGCCCAGCTGCAATTGGTCCCTTGGCAAAGATTCCTAACCTCTTTTCCTTTTGGTACACAAACACTTGCAAGTAAGCATTCGATTCCTTTGAACAGGATGCTCTGACACATCTGCCATCAAAACTAGCAGTCTCGCGTGCATCTAAGAACACATCTCTTGCTTCAAAGACAAAGGGTGGAAGCAGTTGTTTCTGGTTGAGAGACGGTGTGATGGTCATGAGTTCTTTGCAGTCCAGTTCCAGTTGTGTTGTGAATGTGCCTTTGATTTCTGCAACAAAGCAGTCGCTTTCAATAGATGTGCAAGAAAAGAGACCATACTGCTTGTTTCCAGAGTCTAGATCTGGTTCGACTGCTTGTGGGTAAGCACAGGTCAAGAATTGTGGTGATTCATCCAGTTGCTTGAGATCCAACCACTTGGACATGAACTTGGATGCTCTCTTGGTCCATTTGCACTTAACAATGTCCATGTAGTCTGTCAAAAAGTCTTGATATTCAAACTCTGTCTGTGATAGCGCAAGAGGGACGTCTTCAATCATCCTCTTCTCAATCAGTGGCTCCCCCAGGTAGTGCATATGTCTCTGAAGCGTCACCGTTTCTGACTTGCGTTTCTTGGGAACGTCTTGTGATTCCTTGCGTTTCCTAGGGGATTTCTTCTTCTTTTTCTGGAGCAACACAGCTCTCTACCATCAACTATGATACTTGGACGTTGAGTTCTCTTGGGTCACACTTTTCACACAAGTAATTGTCTGGAATGTTGTCTTGCGAGAGGTTCATGCAGACGACATGCTGCCAGACTGAACACTTGTCACACTGGATAGTAAATCCGTCATCTTCTGTGCTCCCACAAATGCAACGAATCTCGCCTTCGTCTTCCGCCATCGCAAAACGAGCAAAGATTTTGCGTTTTCTTGGCGCTTTTACTTTGCTTCTTGGACAATCTTTGACAAAACAGTGTCATCTAGGTCATACTGCTGCCCATAGCTCTGGAGACTCCACTTTCTGAAATCCTCTGCGTTGCCTGGTGTCAACAAAGAAACCAATCAACTCTCCAGTGCTGTAATAAACAAGCTGGCCAAGATCTCGCTTGTATTCTCTGTCTCGTGCCATCCTAATGTCCCACTGCTTTTCCTTGTATTCCTGCGAGCAGAAAGTCTGGTATTCTTGTTGTGAGAGTCGGTGGACTGTCATTTGAAAGTCGCCGAGATTGCGATTCAGATGGTGTGCTAGCATCTCTGCTTTCACAAATTCCTTGTCTTGAGGAATACCCGCAATGATGAGATGCGTCATCGTGATTGAATCACGTCAAGAATCAACATTCCGCAAAACCAGCCAATCAAAAGATCCACAACCGGAGCTGGTTCATGCATCCCGGAAACGATCTATTTCCGTGACTCCACGATACAAAAGCGATTTCCACCGCTCTGTGCTTTCCGAAGTACGCGACATGCCGACATTCCTGACTATTGAGACTATAGAGGAGCGGGTTCAAAAAGGAGAGACCCTTATCATCATCCTTGACAAAGTCTACAACCTGACCAAGTGGGGAAAACACCATCCTGGCGGCGAACTTGTTTTGAAGCATTTGAACGGTATCTACGTTTATCCCAGGCAAAGACGCTTCCGATGCTACGCTAGCCTTCCATCCTGACTGGGTGTGGGAAAAGAAAATGCCTTACTTTTGTATCGGCGAACTGCACCCAAAGGACCGCCAAGTCCCAAAGGTTTCACAAGACTACCGAGCCCTCAACGAGGAACTCAAAAAGCAGGGTCTTTTCAAGACTGATTACTTTTATTTTGCACGGGAACTCATCAAGTTTGTGTTTCTGTGGGTTGGCGCATTCTACTTGTGCGTCTACCGACCAGAGTACTGGTTCTGGTCTGCCACTATGCTTGGAACGCTTTGGCATCAAGCTGCTTTCTTTGCTCATGACGGTTCATTCGCTGATCCTAGCCGCACACTCGGGAATCACGCACGTTAGCCACATTGATCAAACTTTTGGTATCGGGCTCATCAGTCTGTTTGGTGGCTTGTCTCTCGGATGGTGGAAACGTAACCACAATGTGCAGTATTTCCATTGATTCTAGCCACATTGTCACGAACGAACCCGAGAACGATCCCGACATTCAGCATCTGCCGTTCTTTGCTGTCAGTCCACGCTTTGTCGAAAACCTTTATTCCTCTTACTACAAAACGACGCTCGAGTTTGATGGCGTTGCCAAGTACTTTGTTCCATTGCAGCACTATACGTTCTACATCTTGCTTGCCTTTGGCAGATTCAACCTCTACGTGAACAGCTGGGCCTATATCTTTGCCAAGGACTATGTCGTTGAGCACCGCAAGATGCAGATCGTCTTCATGGCTGGTTTCTGGGTCTGGATGTCCTACATGCTCTCTTTCCTTCCATCTGCTGGTACTATCTTCCTCTATGTTTTGTGGTCGCATGTCTTGACCACTTTCTTGCACGTCCAAATCACACTCTCCCACTTTGGTATGGACACAAACGTTGTTGATGATGAAACCTTTGCCGAGAAGGCATTGCGTACGACCATGGATGTCGACTGCCCGCGCTACATGGATTGGTTCCATGGTGGTCTGCAGGTACTAGATCTGACATTAGTTCCAGATTGAGCACCACTTGTACCCAAGATTGCCAAGACACAACCTCCGCCGTGCCCAGCCATTGGTCAAGGACTTTGCCAAGAAGAACAACCTTCCTTTCCACCACTATGAGTTTATCAAGGGCAACCGCTATGTTCTCGGTGTGCTCGAAGATGTAGCCAATCAGATTAGTGTTCTTGTTGCACCTAAAACTTCTCACATCAAGTCAGAGTAAGGCTCAGCCTGGAAGATAAATTTTTTGTTGCCTTCAACCCTCAGATTCACAATCTGTCAGGGACTCAGTTGTCACAGCCGCGACACAGCCCAAAATCTTTCCCATGAATCCACTTTCATTCTGGAAATCGCTCAAACAGAGAACCAAAGTGCAGATCTTTATTGTTGCCGGTGTGATTGTGTCGCTCCTGGTGCTTGTACCTATCGCCGCTTGGAAGAACACCATGATTTCAGACAAGTACAGCAGAGACACTGCGTTTCTGTTTGACGATGGTTTACCTGGTGCTTGCTTTGATCTTAGAAACATCTGATTTCATGCAAGTCTTCATCTCAGTGCTCGAACTTGATGTTCAAAAGCAAGTCTCCACTTGGCGATTTGATCTTGGTGCTGCTGGTACGTATAACTCTCAGCAATACAGGGAACCGTTCAACGCTTTTGCCAAGAAACTCAACGTGACAGTTGGCTCACAGCAATTCCAAATTCCTGCCAATGTGCCACAGACTTACTTTAATGCCCAGATGTCAGTGGCACTAGGTAATGGGTACCCAAACAACTATCCTTTGGACAATTATACCATCTTCACCGTGTTGTCAGCAGTGAACGAAGATGGTCCCATCAGAGTTGGATTCAGTCTTCCTGTTGCCATGCAGGGATGGAAGATCGAAGGTGCAATCGCTCCCACAAGCAATCCATTGGCATCTGTCTTTGCAATGACCTTTCACAGATCTTTAACGACCATTTTGTATTCTGTCCTTGTGAACATCATCATGTGGATCCTGTCTCTTGCCATCTTTACTCTCACTGTGACCTTGTGGTTCAGAGATCGCAAAGTCGAACCACCAACGATTGGCATCACTGTTGGATTGCTCTTTGCCCTTCCAGCCATCAGAAACACACAGCCAGGTGCACCAGTGATTGGATGCACTGCAGATGTCGCTGGCTTCTTTTGGGCCATGGTCTTGGTCAGTGTGAGTGCCTTTTTACTCATCTTGAACTACATTGTCAAGTACAGGCGAGAAAAGCCAAAATCTACTGAATCCTTGAGTTTGTTGGTCGAATCGAGCAGTAAAATCGCCTGATTCTTTCCCAGAATGGTGCAAGATACGATCCTTCTAGAACTTTTGGAGCAACAACAGCAAATAGAACAAGAGATTGCTCAACTGGAAAAGGAACTGTCAATGGACGATGTCCAAGCACCTGAATGGTGTATTCCGATCAAAGCAAATGTTCTGGACTTTGAATGGGATGTCCTTGCACAATACTGTCAGTTTGACTGCGTTCTCATGGATCCACCATGGCAACTCGCCTCTGACAAACCAACGAGAGGAGTAGCTTTGGGATACCAGCAACTACCAGATCTCTTGATTGAGACACTTCCGATTGAGAAACTGCAGACAGATGGATTCATTTTCATTTGGGTGATCAACTCCAAGTACGTGAAAGCGTTCGAGTTGATGGAGAAGTGGGGGTATACATTTGTAGATGACATCACATGGGTCAAACAGACAGTCAACAGGAGGATGGCAAAAGGCCATGGGTATTATTTGCAACATGCCAAGGAGACGTGTTTGGTTGGCAAGAAGGGATCACCCAGGCACATGTACTTGTTCTAAGACTAGACCACATGTAGGAAGTGATGTGATTTATGCACAGCGTCGTGGACAGAGTCAGAAACCAGAGGAGCTTTACGGCCTTATTGAACAGCTCATGCCAGGAGGCAAGTACCTTGAGATCTTTGGCAGGCTTAACAACCTGAGAGATGGTTGGGTGACCATTGGCAATGAATTATAATGAACCCGATGCTTTGACGGAAATCCGTCATCTCCTCTTTCCCCAATGACCAACAAGGACAAGCTTGTTATTTTCGATACAACACTGAGAGACGGTGAGCAGTCTCCAGGTGTGACTCTAACTGTGAACGAAAAGATAGAGATCGCAAAGCAGTTGTCGAGACTTGGAGTGGACGTGTGTGAAGCAGGATTTCCGATCGCTTCACAGGGAGACTTTGAAGCCGTTCACAGGATTGCCAAAGAAGTCGGTCCCTTGGTCCAAGGCAGACAGTCTCCAATGACGATATGTGCCCTAGCACGTGCAGTTCCAGGCGACATCAAGCGAGCTTGGGAAGCCATTTCACCAGCACCAAAGCGGAGAATCCACACTTTCTTGGCTACTTCTGACATTCATCTCAAGTACAAGCTCAAACTCACCAGACAAGAGTGCATCAAGAAAGCCACGGATGCTGTCGCTTATTGCAAGTCTCTTGGATGTGAAGATATCGAGTTCTCTCCAGAGGATGCTGGTAGATCTGACAAGGAGTTTTTGGTTCAAGTGCTTGAATCTGTTGTGAAAGCAGGTGCAACGACTTTGAACATTCCAGACACTGTTGGATACAACATGCCAGAAGAATATGGTGCGTTGATCAAGTATCTGGTCGAACACGTCAAGTCTGACAGACCTGTATCCTGTTTCATGTTAGATCGTCTTTTCGACGCATTGCCACAATGATCTTGGACTTGCCACTGCTAATACGCTTGCTGGAATCCACAATGGTGCAAGACAGGTTGAAGTCACTGTCAATGGTATCGGAGAGCGTGCCGGAAACACATCCATGGAGGAGATTGTCATGTCCATCCACACGCATCCCAACACGTTTCCAGTCTACCATTCTATCGACACTTATCAGATTTATAATGCTTCTCAACTGGTCACAAAGAAGACTGGCATGCCCATCCAACCAAACAAAGCCATCGTTGGTGCAAACGCATTTGCACACGAGTCTGGCATCCATCAAGATGGTGTGCTGAAGAACAAGACCACCTATGAGATCATCAATCCAGAGATCCTTGGACTTCCAAACAAAGCACTGGTTCTGGGCAAGCATTCTGGCAGAAACGCTTTCAAAACAAGAATTGATGAGCTCGTCAAGGACACGATCTACCAAGAGCCATTGCACAAGAATCCAAAAGCGTACGAGAATCTGTTTGTTTCCTTCAAAAGACTCGCTGACATGAGAAAGTCTGGTGCATTAATTGACATCAGGTGTACACGATCAAGATTTGTTTGCACTCTTGGATGAAGAGCTGAATCTCTTGAACTCTTTCCAGACCTTTAAATTCCATGCACTCCATGTCATGGCTGGCAGCGGCATCTCTGCGACAGCAACTGTTTCTATTGAAGACACGACAAAGGATCCAGAAGAGTCTTCACAGGATGGTGGCAAGATCATTACAGATGCTGCTGTTGGACATGGTCCAGTGCATGCTATTTTCAACGCCATCAACCGCATCGTTGGATTCTCTAATGTCTTGGCATCGTATGAAGTCAGAGCAGTCACGGGTGGCTCTGATTCTCTTGGCAGTGTGCATGTCAAGATACGCAGAGACAAAATCAGTGGACACGTTGACAAGAAACCACGACTGCTTGATCAAGACGACACTCAGGATTTCAAGAATGCATTTGCTGGCCAGGGAACAGATGAGGACATTCTAGTTGCTTCTGCCAAGGCATATCTCAATGCTGTGAATAAGATGTTGACTGCAGAACAGCGTTCAGTCAAGACCCTTGGATTGGAGTCTCGCAATGTGGCTGTATAAAGGTTTTTACATCTGCTGAGACAATCGACTCACTTGCTTTGGCACTGGAGCAATCGTTTGCTTCAACTGCTGCTCCAGTGGATACAAATCCAACGGAGCAAGCGAGAAATCAAGCACACTGTATCTTTCCAGCTCATCTTGAATCTTTTTGAGATCTGTATTACTACCATGATCAAAAATACCAATTAAAATCCAGATCTGGCAATTCCCTTGCATTCATGGAAGCCTGCAGGAGCACCAACTGCTGGAACCAAGTCTGATTTGACAATCGCTCAGAAAAGACATCCTGCAGTCCAAGAATGTCACGTATCTTGGTATGAGTTGTGTTTTGTGTGTCAAAGAATGGATCCAAATGAAATTGCTTGCATTGCTCAAGCGTGCTCTAGTGTCAATTGTTGTACTTGTAGTTTTGTGAACCAGAGCGTGTATCGCCACAGAGACAACTCCAAAGATGAAATCGCTTTTGAGACTGTTTCTGTAAATGCATGGTTGTCTTGCACACCCTCTAGTGCTGTCAAGAGTTGTGATTCTAGTTGAGAGAGAATCGTGTTCAATTGGCTGAGATGAACGAGTATTTTGGCCTCCATTTCAAGCAAATGATTGCAGTCACTTGCAACAGAGGGCAATACAATTCTAGTTTTTGACAGATCTTGGACAATCTGTGGCATTTCTTGGACCAACTGTCGAATGTCTTGCAGTGTCAGTTCCTGTGTCTCTTTGAAGAATCCACCATCAATCAGGATAGTGGGATCTTCATAAAACAACGCTATAGCTTCCAGTTTGGACTCATAGTACTTGAGCCACCCTTGCTGCACGTAAAAGAGCATCATCTGCTCAGGAAACACTTGAGAGTGCTTCTCCACAATCTTTCCTCTCTCTTCAAACATTTCTTTGATCTGTGGTATCATTTGTTGTGACTTTTGAATTTCAGATTGAATTTGTTGTAAACCAGATGTGAAACCAGACAAATCCAGAGTCAAATCATTACAGAGTTTCTCTTCTATCTTGATGTTCAAGTATCCAAGTGATTGGTTGAGTTGGATCATCTTTTGTTGCAACTTGTCCAGACTCCAGACTGGGGGATGAAATGTCTGATCGTCCAGTTCTGGTAGTTCAATTTGGTTATATTCAACCAATGAGACTGCAGTGGGTTCTGTGATTGTGTCAGAGAGTTCCAAGTGCTCCAACAGCAAGAGTTCGTCTTGTGTGAAGCAGTCCATGTTGGAGAGTGACTTTTGCAACCATTGTGCAAAGTCTCTTGTCTCATCTAGGTGGAGTGTCCAATCTAGCTGCGGTACTTGACCCAAACCAGGAACACGCATCGCAAAGAATTTATCTGGTCATTTGAGGAGATGGACATCTGGTCCGTACTCATTATAGTCATTCTTGGTGATGGGGTTGTATCCTTGCTGCAAGAACACTACTTTTGCAACAATCGCACCACCCAAGAAAGACATCTGGTGTGGTCTCTCTTGATAAGTCATCAGATATGCTGGGAGACGCTGCCATTTGACTTCCTTTGCCTGAGACTCGTTTGATGTCTCTGAGACTGCAATCTGCTGTCCAGCTTCCTTTTCGATTCTTGTCTTCATGCCTGTGATGAGATCAAGTACCTTTGATCAAAGAGGAGCCACCGGTGAGAATCAAACTCTCCCACATGAGCAGTCGCTTGTCTGCTTCACAAGATTTGGTCACACACAGATACAATGCTTCTTGGACTGTGAGTGCATGTGGTTGGTTGATGAGGGATGTGTCAAACAACACTTCGCAGCAGAGTGCACGTGCATTACCAACCATGTACTCTCTTGAGTCCAAATACCTTTTTCTTGTTGTGTTCAAACTCTTCTGGTTGCACTTTCTTTGCAGCACCTGGAGAGTGACTGACAACAGCCATCTTTTCTTTCACAAGACGAGCGAATTCGACCCCCTTTGGCAGTGATGGGTCCTGAGAGAGCAATGTTGCAAGGTACTGTTCAATGTCCCTTCCACCGAGTGGAATCTTGACCACTGCATGGTTCACAATCGTATTTTCAAAGATGGGCACAAATGTAGTCGTCTCGTGTCCAATATCAATCACGACACCCGTTGACACTCCACACGCATAAATCGACGCCAGCGGTTGTTCAATCATGTAAAGCATCGGGATATTGAGTTGTTCAAATAGTACTTGTGTCGCCAATGAGATCTCTCTCCTCGTCCATCCAACTGGAACAGTCAACAAGACTGGTCGGTCGTTTTTGCTGCGATCAATCGATAAATGTTGCAACAAGAGAATCATGAAGCGTTTGAACTCTTCCAAGTCTTTCAGTCGTCCTTCCTGCATGAACCCAGTGGATTTTAAAATCTGGTGTCAACAAAAGTACTACTTGTGGTGGTGCATTGTAGTCACATCCACCGACATGTGTGCTGTAAGAGCCTGGATCAATCACTAGAATATTCGATTCTCGCGGATGAAATGTGACCATTTGAAGATGCAAGGAAACTTCAACCATGGGACAACAGTCTTCGAAACAGGGCAGACAGCTGGCTAAACAAATCACACAGACTGTGCCAAACCCAGTCAAGAGTGTTCCATTACCAGATAAAAAGCCCCTGGAAGCAGCACAGATTGAGGAAAACATGCGCTTGTTCCAGGACTCCATCAAATCCAAGCAAGACCAAATCAACCCCAACAACCCCATGCTTGATATTCTGCAGCAGAGGCAGCGAATGGATGAACTCAAGCTCATTCCAAAATCACAGAGACAGTTTGAATGGACAATGGATGAAATCAAGCATGCACTACAACACAAGATGGAGCACCCAGAGAAACCATTGGACCAATTGAGTGCTGAGTTGCAAGTGGATGCTCAAAAACTCAAGATCTTGTTTACTTACTGGAACTTGCCCATGGCACTCAAGAAGACTGACAACATTGTTGATACAGTCTGGGTGTCAGATCTCAAAAAGTTTCGCGCACAGGAAGCGGAATCTCAGCAATAAACGTCGGAGTTTCCCACATGGACAAGAGCTCGTTTGCAAACTCATTCTGGGTATCTTTCCTTATGCAAGGGAGAACAAGACAGAGGCTTGGAAGTCCTCTACGCCCGCATGAAGCAAGGCAAGCACGTTTCTGAGGAAGTGTTCAATCTCATGAAGGAGCGGGCTTCGATTGAAGAAGAGTATGGCAAGCGATTGTCAAAGCTTGCAAAGAACTTTGCAACAAAGGAAGAACTTGGGTAGATGAACTCAATCAAGAACGCTACGTGACGGATTGGACGCTGTCAAGAACGAACTCGAAAAGAGTGCTCGAGCACACCTGGAGCTTGCTAATGATCTCAAAGTGAAGATTGAAAAGCCCCTGGCTGAGTTCATGTCCACTCAGACCCAGATCAGAAAGAACCACCAAAAAGTGCTTGAGAAGCATCTCCAGAACAAGCAGAGCCAAGAAAACATGGTTCTCAGAGCCAAAGATCGCTATGAATCCAAGAGCATCGAGCACATGCAGTTGATGCAAGCTTCAAAACACGGCCTGCCATCCAAAGAGTCCGAAAAGGTGCTTCAGTTGATGTCAGCTCAGATTGAAAGCAGAAAGAGCTGCATTGCAAGCAAAACAAGCAGATCAAGAGTATTTGTCTGCTTGCGACCGTTTGCAAGAGATCCACGAAAGCTGGAAGAACGACATGCATCAGGCCTGTGTTGACTATCAAAAGCTTGAAGAAGACAGATTCAACTTTCTCCGTGGCAATCTCTGGAATTATTCTAATTTTGTATCTGGTGGCTGTGTCCTGGATGATGAATCTTGCGAGAGAATCAGACTGGCTCTTGAAAAGTGTGATTTCATGGCTGATTTGGACATGTTCTTGCAAGCCAGTGCCACTGGAAGAGATATTCCACCGCCTTTGAAGTATGTTCCCTTCCATGATGGTGTGTCGTCTGAAAATAGGCATGGCGCAACAAAAGGGTCTTGAATTGCAGTCTCGTGAATCCATGTCCGAGTTCTCTCGTGCCAGTACACAGCAAGTCCAAGATCTAGCTATTAATGGACGCTACCAGTCACAGATGCCATCTGAATTGTTTGAGGAGAGCTTTGTGTATGATCCATTTGCTGTTCCAGAGAACGTGCCCATCATCTGCACTGTCCGTGTGCTATATGACTACCAGTCTCAAGCACCAGAAGAACTCTCGATCATGAAAGGACAGCTCATCCCAGTCATTGCCACGCACGAAGATGGGTAGATGGTTTAACACTAGATGGTGGGAAGGACTTGGATCTGAGAACAAACGACGTCGCAAAGGACTCTTTCCTTCAAACTTCACAGAGCCTGCTTAATAAAAATGTTATTCATCATCTGATGGCTGATCTTGATCTTCAATGCCTTGCTTCTTGCCCAAATAAACTTCAAATAGATCCAGTTTGACAAGTGCATTGTGGACACGCAAGTGCAGAGATTGCTCCATGGAAGCCTTTTTGCGTTGCTGTCCGTGTTCGTCTTCGGCGTATCCACCGGCCAGTGCTGCTTCGTACTCTGATCTTCCCTTTTCGTACTCTTGCAATCTGACGTACAAGTTTCCAAGCTCGTATCGAGAAAACGGCAGAATCCAGTGATCCAACTCAATCTGATCTGCTTGCAAAGCAATAAACTGCAACTGACGGGCAGCATACTCCAGATCCTTCTTTTGCTCTGGTGTCACAGTGCGTTTGACAAATGCTTCTTCAGAAATCAGCAGAGATGCGTTTGGCATGACTAATTCACGTGAAGTAACACCTTTGAGGAAGCGCACGAGACACAGATCGTCATAGTAAGTCTTGTAAGGTGCCGTGTCCTTCTTTTGCATAGCATCGAGTGCTTTGAGCTTCTGATCAAAGACCTGAGACAGTTCTTGCAAGCGTTGCTTTGGCAGCATGTCAAATCCAGCCCACTAGAATCAGATCACATGCCATGTAAATGATTTCATAGCCAGGAAGACACAGTCTGTTGTCTTGCATCAAGAACTTGCGACTCTTGCGTGCGACATACTTCTATCGTCAACATTCGTACTTCAATTGGAATGGATTTGCCAGCTACTTTTTTGCACAGCGTTGGCACTTGCTTCATGAGATCGAGAATAATGTCTTTGTGCTTTTCTGCATCTGCTTCATACAAGCAAACAGCTTTCATGTAGGCACACGTGGCTCTGGACCACTTGTTCTCGTCAAAGAGAATCGAAAAGTACTCTGCTGCCTTTTCCCAACGACCCATACCAGCATGGCAAGATGCAATGTCCCAGAAACACACATGAACGAGTGGTCTCCAATCTTGCTGGATGTCAACAACACGTTCCATCAATCGGATGGCTTCATCTGGATCAGCTTGTGCTTGTGCACCACGTCCCTTGAGAATGAGGTAGATGAATCCATCCGGCGTCTTGGTGATGTTTTTGTTGAGTTCAGTCATAGCATAGCCAAAATCACCACCTGGCACTTGGATCATGGATGAGAGGACAATGTGGTACATGTCCAGAGATAAATCACACAAGAACTTGCGAGTACCAAGACCTTTGAGCTTGTCTTGTCCATTTGGATAGAAATTCACGACTTTCTGGTACTTGGACGACGTCTTGCTGATGGATTTGAGCATGGGTTTGTTTGGCCAGTTGGCACCAATTTCCAAACACTTGAGTCCAAAGGCTCTGTGGCCACCAAAGCCAATCATCTCAAACAAACGCAAGAGTTTCTTTGGGAGTGTGGACAGAATGAGATTGAACATGCCCATTCCGAGATAGACTCCAGAAATAAAGTGTTGATCAAGTTCCTTGTCATCCAATCCGCCTTGTTCAGCAACTTGTGTCAGATAGCGGTAAAAGACTTTGTAGCTCGAGTAAGCGTTTCGGATCGTGAGTCCTTCTCTCACAAAGCCCATCATGTTTGGGTCTGTGAGAATGTAGAGCAATGCCTTCAACAGACCGCATTCTGCATGGATGAGCTCAATGTGCTTCTGAAGGAGTGTCATTTGCTTGAGTTGATTCACTTTTTGGTTCTTTGAGGATCCAAAGAGCATTCCAGTGAACGAACCGACAAGTGTGGTTTGTTCCTTTCTGAAAGCTTGCACAATCTCAAGCGTAACTCGGAATGCATCTAGGGCAAAAGCAATATCATAGGCATCACAAGTCATGACACTCTTGATCATGCCAAGGACACCAGCTGCGAACGTGTAGTACAGCGACCGTCCAAACTTGGGTTTGAGTGTATCTTCTGCCTCTTGGACACGGGACTTGAGAAAGAGATCAATGAGATGCTCACATTCGTCGATATCTTGTTGTAACGAACCTTCCGTGTCGGCTAGAATCTGCTTCAGTGCAGCTTTCTCGAGCTTAAAGGGTGTATACTTGACTGGCTCTTCTTCAACACCAAAATCATCCTCTCGTGGGGAGTTGTCGGATACAGGAGATGCTTCAGCCATGTCGTGGAAACAACAAACAATGCACGCGTGACATTGGTCTTGCACAAACAGCTCTGTAAAGATGTTCGTATTTGCTAGATTTTATTACGGTTTTCAAAATAAATGACCGCCTTCCTTTTAGGAAGTTGGCACCCCATTTCAAATGCAACGCAATATACCCAGAATGAGGGCAACAGAGCCCCAGCTCTTTCGGGTAAAGCTCTGCATTGTTCGTGTGCGTGGTCTGACACTGGTGTGCCTCTTCTGAAGCAGATGTGTCTTTCATGATCGTGGCACTGTTCCAGATGTCGACCAAGGATGTTTCGAGCTGCATTCGTCTCTGTTCACTATCATGCCATGGCATTCACTGTTGGTGCAGTGCAGCACGGAGTGTACCTTGACTTTGCGCTCTCTTGGTTCTGTGTCGCCCTTCCACTTGGCCATCTTCCAGGAGATCATGTTCTGCATTCTGAAGTGACAGTCCAAGTGCAGCTTGCCCGTCCACGTCGACGACGGTGCATACCAGATAAGAAACGACACTAGAGCTTGACACTGCCAACAACAGCGATTGGTGAAGAACGCTGCCTCGCCAACGAAGACGAGCTTGTTTCTGTTGAAATCACTGGCGAGATGATCCAAGAATGCGCGCTGCCGGGTTGTGTCTGCCTCTTTCTGAATTGGGTTTGTTGCATCCGCTTCCACCATCTCAGTGTTCTATCATGAACCATCCGCATTCGTGAGCAATCCCTCATGCTGCTACCGAAAGCCAGCGTGTTGTTGAAGACTAGACGCCTGTCTGCGGAGTACATGGTGAAGATAGTAGAGTGGTGCCGTTCTCTCGAAAGGGGGGGGTAATGTATTGACAAGTTTTGACCACAAACGTGGCACAGAAATGATCACATCGGCAAACGGAGTACTTTAATTGGCTGACTTCAACCCCATACAATAGAAGTTCTCTAGAGCTCTACCACCTGCAGTGACAGCCTCACCTGTCCCAGTTTGCCTGTGAGATCCAGCTCTTGTTACAGTTCAGATCCCTGACAAAGACGTGTCTGCATGGGAGTCCATGTGTTCTGAAGAACCTGCAATGACATGTGCAGTCTGGCTGCTCTTGGGCACATTGAGATAGCCGTTCAGATGGTCAACACCGCCATGTGCTGTGCATGAGATGCTATTAGGCGCAGCACCAACAAGATCTGGATTTGGATCCATTGTCCATGCCAGCACACATTTTGGAACAACACGTGCTGCATTGGAGACTGACAACTAGTCTCGCATCCATGTGTGCAAGGAAAAGGCTGTGCACAGATACAGAAACGTCCCTACTGTGAAGCTGGCTACTTTTAGAGTGTTTGACAGGCGTCTCGCCTTGTTCCAGACCGCGCCAGACTATTACTGTGTCGGTTAATAGATTATACACGGCTTGTTATCAACAGTAATCCATATAGTTTACTGCCATCTGGCAAGTCGTAAATTGTCATTCATCGAGTCAGGACTCTTGCAAGTCGCCTCAATGTCGAGTGCCAGTGTACTATGTGGCCATCCACAAGTATTGTAATGTTTACAAGCTGGTGCACCTCAGCTGTTGCAGATGACTATGTGTCTGTGGCAGATTCAGTGACAAAACCAGTTTCGAATGTCTGGGATGTCATTCAGCATGTTGATCATATCTCAAAGTCCCTGCAGAGTCCCACAGCCTCTGAAGACGTCCCTTCTGCAGATAGTCCACGCCAGTGTCTGAGTCGCAGTCTGAGCAGTACTCGTCCTCTGGGTCTGCACCGCCTGCCATGCGCCAGATGAGACACGCTGTCTTGTGGAACTGCACTGCTGCTCTGTTTGGTTGGATATCTGCGTTGTTGTCCATGAACCACAGTCTCATCTCTCCATCTGCATCAATAATCTCTCGATTGTCCCGCATGAATTCTTGACGGGCTGTTCGCATGAGTTTGGTTGTTTTGATTGCACTTCTCCAATCATCATTCTCTGGATCATTGGTCTGGTTGACAATCTTGAACACCAGTCTGTCATCGACGACATCCACATAGTAATGCAACAAGTCAAACTCCCCATGGCACTTGACGCAAAGATAGAGTCCATTCTGCACCTGGTGCTTTGACTGCAAGCCTGCTCTCTGCAACAGAGAGTATTCGTCTTGGGAGAATGGGACATTCTTTCGGGCAACAATGTGGCTGGCCTGACATTGTAGATAGTCCCAGCAGAAGAGACAGACACCGTCTCTGGCTTCCAGTGCCCTCTTCATCTGCTTGTGGGTTGGTTCAGAGCCTGAGCTACTAGCAGAGCCTGGTCTTGATCCTACTGGTGTGTGGCAGCTGCTTCCACTGTAGCTCTTGAGGTAGGGCCGAATGTAGTGGTCGAACATCTGGTCAATAAATACATCTTCATGCTCAGCAAATCCACCACCAGAGGACAGTCTGACCAGCTCCTCTCTGTGCTGCTGTTCACCATGCTCCAGAATGCCACACAGAAACCCAAACTTGTTGTCCTCTTTCCACTCGGACCTGATTCTCTGTGTGGGGATGGCTAGTGGGTCAGCAATGCTGTAATGCCTCTGCAGTATCTCCTTCGCAGTGCTTGCAGAATTCATTCAAGTGGAAAGTCAAAAACGCCACAAATGTCTGGACATGAAATTCTGAATGTGGTCTGTCTCATAGACAGTGCATGCCAGAGTCTGGCTGAGTGGGATGTCTGCAATGTCGAAAACACTCCAAAGTCATGAGTTGTCTGGGTCGATTAAAACTTTCATCATAAGATTGTTGTGATATGTTCCCAGGATACACATTCTGGCTGACTCAGATGCAGATTAATATAATGCATAGTAGTCTCAGATATCCAGACATTTGTGGCGTTTTTGACTTTGCACTTGAATGGACAACTCAAGCACTGCAAAGGAGATGCTGCAGAGGCACTACAACATTGCTGACCCACTAGCCATCCCCACACAGAGAATCAGGTCCGAGTGGAAAGAGGACAACAAGTTTGGGTTTCTGTGTGGCATTCTGGAGCATGGTGAACAGCAGCACAGAGAGGAGCTGGTCAGACTGTCCTCTGATGGTGGATTTGCTGAGCATGAAGATGTATTTATTGACCAGATGTTCGACCACTACATTCGGCCCTACCTCAAGAGCTACAGTGGAAGCAGCTGCCACACACCAGTAGGATCAAGACCAGGCTCTGCTAGTAGCTCAGGCTCTGAACCAACCCACAAGCAGATGAAGAGGGCACTGGAAGCCAGAGACGGTGTCTGTCTCTTCTGCTGGGACTATCTACAATGTCAGGCCAGCCACATTGTTGCCCGAAAGAATGTCCCATTCTCCCAAGACGAATACTCTCTGTTGCAGAGAGCAGGCTTGCAGTCAAAGCACCAGGTGCAGAATGGACTCTATCTTTGCGTCAAGTGCCATGGGGAGTTTGACTTGTTGCATTACTATGTGGATGTCGTCGATGACAGACTGGTGCTCAAGATTGTCAACCAGACCAATGATCCAAACCATCACAGCTGGAGAAATACTGTTCGAGATATGAACATTGCTCGCAACGGAAGAGAAGAAGACTGGATCGAGATTGATGAACGAAATGCAGCTGATCCTGATGGAGAGATGAGACTGTGGTTCATGGACAACAACGCAGATATCCAACCAAACAGAGCAGCAGTGCAGTTCCACAAGACAGCGTGTCTCATCTGGCGCATGGCAGGCGGTGCAGACCCAGAGGACGAGTACTGCTCAGACTGCGACTCAGACACTGGCGTGGACTATCTGCAGAAGGGACGTCTTCAGAGGCTGTGGGACTCTGCAGGGACTTTGAGATATGATCAACACGCTGATTGACTGTCTCACAAAGACAATCTTAGAGTAAACCACTGCATCTGAGATGCAACAAGCAGAAGCATCAAATGCCGATGCATCCATATAATTTACTACACTACAAACGACCGACAAGTTGGACAACATTGCAGATCGAATAGCTAAAGTGTATGTCCTTGCGGACACTGCCACCAGCGAACAGATGAGTCAGATATTTTAGAGAGAGACCCAATGTGAGTGTACCGACTGCTCACACAGGCAACACATCCAGTGCTTGGTGCATTGCAGCAGTGACTGTATCTTGGATCGCATGCAGACTCTGATCTCTTTGCCAGCGTTGCAGCACTCTGTTCATCTTGGTGTCTCACTAAATGCCACATCTGTGAGTCTTTAGCTCCTGCAGCCACAATGTGTAGTTTGAGCAAGCAGCAAAGGATCCTCAATCTCTTTCAGAGTCAGGACATGTCAACTGCAATGTTGTCCAATATCATTCTTTTATGATGCTCAATATTGTGAATTAATGTTGTACAGCTTGCCGATCGTTTGCAGTGTATTCTCCGAGATGACAGACAATCGCATAATCGTGAGCTTGTTGAAATGAATTCCATCCTTGTCTGCAGTAAAGCACATCGTTTTGTTCTGCATGTGCGTCCAGGACTCTCCACTTGTTCGGTCAATCAGCAGTAAAGAAGTGTTTATTACGGTTTTCAAAATGAATGACTGCCTTCCTTTTAGGAAGTTGGCACACAAATTTCAAATGCAATGCAATATACCCACTATAAGGGCAACAGAGCCCAGCCCTTTCGGGTAAAGCTCTGCATTGTTCGTGTGCGTGGTCTGACACTGGTGTGCCTCTTCTGAAGCAGATGTGTCTTTCATGATCGTGGCACTGTTCCAGATGTCGACCAAGGATGTTTCGAGCTGCATTCGTCTCTGTTCACTATCATGCCATGGCATTCACTGTTGGGACACTGCAGCACGGAGTGTACCTTGACTTTGCGCTCTCTTGGTTCTGTGTCGCCCTTCCACTTGGCCATCTTCCAGGAGATCATGTTCTGCATTCTGAAGTGACAGTCCAAGTGCAGCTTGCCCGTCCACGTCGACGACGGTGCATACCAGATAAGAAACGACACTAGAGCTTGACACTGCCAACAACAGCGATTGGTGAAGAACGCTGCCTCGCCAACGAAGACGAGCTTGTTTCTGTTGAAATCACTGGCGAGATGATCCAAGAATGCGCGCTGCCGGGTTGTGTCTGCCTCTTTCTGAATTGGGTTTGTTGCATCCGCTTCCACCATCTCAGTGTTCTCTCATGAACCATCCGCATTCGTGAGCAATCCCTCATGCTGCTACCGAAAGCCAGCGTGTTGTTGAAGACTAGACGCCTGTCCGCGGAGTACATGGTGAAGATAGTAGAGTGGTGCCATTCTCTCGAAAGGGAAGGCGGACATTATTTTTGCAACTCGTAATAAGGTGGATCGAATTTCAGAATTTTTTTTGTTTCGCTTTTTGCTCAAGACTCGCCAATGCCTCGAGGAATCAGACGCAGAAGAACAAACAGAAGTGGTGGCAAGACCACAAGAAGGCCCAAGCACAGGCTGGACATTTCTCTTGACGGAGTGCACCCATTGGTCAAGGAGCACTGGGACAAGACAAAGACTCTGCACCAAAACTATGCAAAACTTGGTTTGGTGGCCAATTTGAAAGGTCTCTCTGGCGGTACTGGCAAGGAAGCAGTCCAGAAACTCGAAGAAGAGTCTAGGATGGAAAAGCTCAAAAAGAATGTCGAATTCAGGCGACTAGATGAAACTGTGGAGCAAGTAGAACCTAGTGAGCAAGAAATGCTCAACCCACCCATCGATTTCGACAAACGCACACTCAGCATCGGATACAAGATTCACAACAACATGCCACCATTGGAGCAACCAAAATCAGAGATTGCTGCTCAAGTGATTGAACAGTTTGAAAAGGAAGCGTCCAACACTGTGCCTGCTATCAGATTTGCATCTCATCAAGAAACTCTTGTTTTTACAAGGCTGCTTGCCAAGTACGGCGAAGACTTTGAAGCAATGGCAAGAGATCGCAAATTGAACGAATATCAACTCACTGCCGGACAATTGCGTCGCAAGATGCAACGCGCCATCAAACAGTAAACATTTCTTGCCATTGTTCTTGCAAATGTTCATTCTTGGAGTCTCTGCCCAGCTTACTGGCTATCCTACACTCGATGCTATTGCTCCTGTAAATGCTGAATGGAGCAACGCCTTTCTGAGTCGCCCAGGTGTTGTGATTCCAAACGTTCCAATCAATGACAAACAGCTCACAGTCGTTGATTGGAGCCAGGATATCAGCAGATGCAACAATCTCAACGATTGGGGTCTCACGTATGATGATGGGCCAGGATTATACACAATGACTGTTCTCGACCAGCTCAAGGCAAGAAATGTCAAGGCGACCTTCTTTGTGACTGGATCTCGTGTGGTAGAGAGACCATCTGTTGTGAAAGCCATCTATGATCAAGGACACCTAATTGGCATTCACACTTGGTCTCATCGTGCCTTGACTACATTGGCAAATGATCAGATTGTGGCAGAGACTGTTTATACTGCCAATGCCATCAGAGAAGCCATTGGTTTCACACCACTGTATTTGAATTAATTTTAGCTACTTTAGACCACCATTTGGTGACATTGATCCAAGAGTGAGAGCAGTCTTGAAATCCATGGGCATGACCATCGTTGTCTGGAACAAGGACACCATTGACACCAATCCCACTGTCAACGTGACTGCCACTGCTCAATTGTGGATGTCACAGCCAGCCAATGCTTCTATTTCACTCCAGCATGATCTCTTTAACTTTACAGCACCCAACATGTATTTCAACTCATTTTAGTGCGCCAGTGGCTGACATTGTCCTCAAGGGAGGCTTCACTCCCAAACGCATTGATGATTGTCTTGGTAGAACAGACGCTTACACAACCAAGACCATTTTTGACAATGTGGCTGTGTCTGTCGCCAATCCATCTGGCACTAGCAGCACACCAAAGACAACGAGCACATTTGCTGCCAAGAGTGGTGCTTCCTTTGTAGATGCAACACTTGCATTGCTCTCTGGGTTGCTTTTCCTTTAGATTTGATAAATTTTCAAGTGTCTAGATCTGCCGTTTGTGATGGACTCTCTTTATCAGCTTGCAGTGTAGCAACAACGGAATCTGTTCCCAATGCCTATACAATATCTCTAAACAACTGCAAACACTTTGCCAGATTTTCGATAATGGACTTGCACGACATTTCACAAATCAAGCATGAATACCAACAAACGACAACACAGCTACAAGAAACACAGCAACATTTGGATCAACTCCTATTGACTCAAATCCAAGACAAGATTCACCTCAAAAAGAACACTGAAGCGATATTGGAACTCAAGAGACTGATTCAAAAGACACACACTGTCTCAGTCAAGATGGCGTCTCAGGTGCAACTATTGGATCTCGAGTATTCTCGAGTGTTGCATCTGACTGTGATTATATCAACGATTCAAGAGTTGAGAGACTTGGTTGTGAAATCAAGAGAACTCTTGTTACGTAACCAGTTGGAAGAGTGTTGCCGGTGTGTGCGGCGGTACTTGGAACTAGAGACACAAAAAGTACCACAAGTGTACAGTGCACTTCCATCCACACAGGACAGTGGATTGCTTGGAGAGAATCCAGTGCTAGAGATGCAAAAGATTGAAAAGGGACTGTTGACAAAGATGTCACTGGAATTTGATGAATGCATCAAGATGAATGATCCATCTAGGATGCTGGAACTCTTCAAGCTCTTTCCAACCATTCAACAGCACAATCTTGGTTTGGAGCTCTTTGGCAGATATGTCTCTAGTCTTGTGAAGGAACACGTGAAAGAGGGCTTAAAAGTGGAGAAATCCTTGGAAACAGTCATCAGCAGGTTGTTTGAGATGGTGGCATCCATGGTAGACAAGCAAGAGCAACTCGTGAACCAAATCTATGGTGAAAAAGCCATGGCACAAGTTCTGTTACAAGTCCAAGAACAAACGACAAAAGAAGCCTCTCTGTTATTGGAACAGTACATGGAACAGCGACATATTGCAAGATGGATGCGAGACATCAAAGAAGAGCGAGATCAAGAGTTTTTGAAGAACAAGTTTGAATCTCAGATTGACTCTCGAGAACTAGACAAGATTCTAGCAGAATTGGCTTCCATCTGTCAAAAGATGCACTTGTTTGATGTCTTTTGTCAAACACGCACACAAATCAAGGATCAGAAACTTTATGTGAAATCACAGGAACTGGTGACACAATTTGTGTACATGTCTGATTTCTTTGTGTCTAAATCCATCGACAAAGCACTCCAGATTGACAGCTTGGACCAAGGTGCGATCGTCAATACTTCAGTTGACGATGTCTTTTACATTCTCAAGACAACACTCATGCGTGGGTTAGCAACCAACTCCATGGATGGACTGGCAGCACTGGTGAATGCCCTGTCGTCCACTCTTGAACAGCGTTATCTCTCAAAGCTGCAAAAGCAACTGTCCTCACTCGTTCCAGACAATATCAAGCAATTCCTGATCCACCTCAACAACATTGACACATCATGTGATTACATTCACCAGTTGGTCAAATTCGTTGAAGATGCGTTGGTCCACATTGGCACGAGCGATCAAGACAGACAAAAAGTCAAAAGCTGTTTAGAAACCATGTCCGAGTACTCAAACACTTTTGCATCCATCACGAGGGTATCTAGGTTGACATGAGACGTGGATAGAAAACTACTCGCAACAGCAGCTGAAACAAAAGATCAAAACCATGATTCAACACCTAACACTCGATCTATCTTACAATTTGGATGAGCAACAGCAACAAGCACTGGAATCTTCACGTCCGTTTGTCAAAAAGTTTGAAAAGACGTTTTCTAATATCTGGAGACCTTTGAGCAAACAACTGACACCAAACAACTTGAAGATTGTAGAAATGATCCTGATGGAGTGGATCACATTGGAATGGGAGCGTTACATTCTCTCGACCACAACGTCGTTTTATGGCGCACAGCGATTGGAATCTGATGTGCGTGGTGTGATTTCACTCTTGGCATCCAACAACTGGCACGGGAGAGACAAGTTTACGAGACTGCAGCAGATTTGCTTGGTGTTGAACATTTCTGGATTAGATGAACTCTTGGAGTTTTGGTCAGAGGGATCGATTCAGTGGAAACTCAAGCCTGGATTTGTCAAAAAAGTGCTGGGAACAAGGTTTTCAAATTCATGACAGATATGATCTGAACAAGCGAGAGATTGAAGCGTTGCAACTGGAGCAGTAAAGTTTACTCTTCATCATCAATGTGCATCTCTTCCATGTCTTCAAGAAGATCATCCACATTAATCTCTGGAAAGTCGTGTTCTGGCTCTTCTTCGTCATCATCCATATCATGGTCTTCGTTCTGGACGTCCTTGTACAGATTGACAAGACCACGCAACTCTGGATCTTCTTCGAGATCTCTCTTGAACATTTCCAGATCTTGTTCCTGACGTGTCTTGTCCTGCTTTCTGACAATTTCTTCTCCCTCGACCTTAGCCATGGACTTGAGCTTCCACCTTCTCGACTTGATCTTCTTGCGTGCATTTGGATACGATTTCTTGACAATGACAACATCTGGCAGTTGCTTGTTCTTTGCAAACACATCCAAAAAGTCATTGTTGAAGTTGGCATTGCCAATCATGTATCCCTTGCAGTGATCACCTGGATTCAGAATGTATCCAAGATGTGTTCTCACTTGATAAGTGGTCGAAAAGTCTTCGGCTCTGCAAATCTCTGCAATTGCAATACCATACTACAGTTAAAAGACAAACCTTGGGAGTGGTGTGTTCCATTTGAATGTCAATGACGTAAAACTCTACCAGATCCTTGGCTTCACACAAGGCAGGGAACTGGTTCTCCCAGAACTGAGATGGTCGCAATTCAGAGTCTATCATCAAACAAGATACATTTGCCAGTCTGGAAATCCAACATCATGAGCGCATTGCTGACTTTTGACACCAAAGCCAACGGAGACATGTCTCCCAAGGATCGGGCCACTTTGATGGGCATGCACACAAGATCATCCTTGCAGATCGGAACAAGTTCAACAGAATACGTAAACTTGTAATCAGCAGTACCAGCATGAATGTCAGATGATATCAATTCTTGAGACTGCTTCATCCTCATTGGCACAACAGAGTTCAAGAACTCGACCATCTTGATGGCACCATTTCTGGCAGTGTAGTAAAAGTCGAGACCATCTCTAAACTCCTTGATGTTGGAAGTGTCTCTGTGTGCATTGTGCTTGAGAATGATTTGCTCCAGGAGATAAAAAGTACGCTTGTGAGAGACCTTTTGTCTCAGCTGAACGACTGCCTTCCATGTCAGCTGTGCATCCACACGTGTACACTCTGGGCAGTACTGGTTTGCTACAATGTACTCGATCACAAACACTTGCTGCAGAATCGTGTTTGCAAACACTTCCTTTTGAATCGTCAGTTTGACTTTGATTCTTCTCGAGTGAGGCTCTGTCCAGATGAAAGATGCATCCACCAATCGCACTTTTTGCAATCCTTTCAGCTTCTTCAAAAGCAAGGCTAAAAGTTCTTTGCTTTCAAGTTCACACTGCACCCACAGATTAGGTGGTGCCAAATAACGGTCGCAGCCCTTGCAAAAGTGCACGGTCGCTTGCTTTGGAATGCCTTCGGTGATATCAACGTCATGACGGATGCAGTTGATGCACATGTTTGCTGGGTTGGGTTGAATCACAGTGCCACATGATGCACACAGAATGCGTTGCTCTGTTTGCGAGGGAATGTACTCCATGGAAAGAATTTGTTGAATTTTTTTTGTCTTGCGCCACACAACTCACCAAATTGCATGTCAGATCCGTTGAGAGAAATTGCACTGGCAAGTGGACACACAATGCCACTGATTGGATTGGGAACTGGTCAGCTCAAGAACAGCTACAAACCGATGCTTGCACAAGACTCTGTCAAAAGTGCCTTGGAATTGGGTTACAAGCACTTTGACTGTGCCGCAATCTATGCGAATGAGTCTGACTTGGGTCAAGTCTTTGGAACCACAGACAGACTGAAGCTGTTTGTGACTTCAAAGGTCTGGAACAACCAAAAAGAGACACCAGAACAGATGATGGGTGCACTGACCAAGACACTGCAAGACTTACAGCTCAAGTACCTGGATCTGTATCTGATTCACTGGCCAGCGACTTGGATCGAACGAGATCAGAAGCATGTTTTGGATTTGGACTTGATCAAGATGCAATGGCGCACCATGGAATCGTTTGTGAAGCAAGGATTGGTCCAGTCCATTGGAGTCTCCAACTTTACGATCCCGTTGTTGGAACACATCTTGTCATTTTGTGAGATTCAGCCATCTGTCAACCAAGTGGAAATGCATCCGTATCTGCAACAGCCAGAGTTGCTGGATTTCTGTCTCAAGCATCAGATTGTGATCACTGCTTACTCTCCTCTGGGAAGCAGTTCCAAGGAAAATGCTCCACTGCAAGATCCAGTCATTCTGAAGATTGCTCAAAAGCACAATGCATCACCTGCACAAGTGATTGTCTCTTGGGCTTTGAAACGAGGCTACGCTGCTATTCCTAAATCCTCAAATCCACAAAGGATGCGAGAGAACCAGACAACTGTTGCATTGGATCAAGATGACATGGAACGCATCAGATCTTTGGACAGGAACCAACGCAAATTCGATGGACTTGACCTTGGAGTGAACATTTTTGGAACTTTGTGATTTATCAGAGATTCATGGCCATGTAATCGAGTGTCTGAAATACATTGCTCATCTTGCCGTTTTCAATGTCATCTTGTCCAAACAACAAGTGTTTTGGGACTCCCATCTTTTCTGCTTCTTCCAAGAACTTGGCAATGTTTTGCTACTTTCAGATTGAATACTTTGGCGACAAAGGCAAACTTTTGAGTGTTGATCTTGATGATGGTGTCGTTCTTGATGGTGTTGATCAACCTAGTCTCAAACCAATCACTTGCAGAGCACTTGGCCATCCTTGAGACTGTCCTGTAAAGGCATCACAATAGTCTCACCTAGTTTCAAAGTGAGATAAGTGGCAGATTTGGATTCATCTGGCACAGATTGCTGTCCAACAACCATGGATTTGCGGAGTTTGACTTTGGATGGATCAAATGTGCCACCTGTTGGATTGAATCCCATCATGGATGGTTTTCTAGAATGGACTTTGGTAGGGCTTTCATCCAGAGCGTCTTCCGCTGGTTTTTCGACTGGCTTGTCTGCTGGTTTCTCAATAGATTTCTCTGCTACTTTTTCAGAGACTGGTGGGTCATCTGGTGTTGTAGAAACAACAACGGTTTGTGATGACACAACCTCCGTCTTTTCTTCAAGCTCTGGAGCCTTTTCTGGCAGTGGAGGGTTCTTTTCAGACTCTTCTTCCACTTTTGAGATCTGATTCAATCGACGAGGCCCAGAAGCTCTGCCTTTGGTCAAGTGTGTCAATGGTTGAGATTGCGGGACGAGCTCTGTTTTTTCTGCTTTCAGTCGCTCAATCTCACCCTTGGCTTGACTCAATTGCTCTTCTAGTTCTTGGATGCGCTTCGCTTTGGATTCACACGCTTGACACTCGACTCGGTGCTCGATTCGCTTCTCAGTGTGCACATCTGGCAAATCCTTGATGATATCTCTCTTTTCTTCCAATTCCACTTGGGGAACTGGTCTCTTGTCCAAAGACGTCAAAAGATGCTTCTTGCCCACTTTTGAAACGATTTCCTCAATCTGGTCCACAGACTCTTCTATCTGCACTGGGCGTTGCTGCAGCGGAGGCAGCTTCTTCTAGTGTCAACATCTCGACTTTCTCGTCTTCCATTTGTTTGGCAACTACAACATGACGCATTTACTCTTTGCCTTTGGTTTAGGCTTATCCTTGCTCTCACTCGCTAGCTTTCGGTCTCGAATCAAACGCATGAGCTTCGTGTAGATTTCTTCAACGTTTTGGCGAGTCTTGGCTGATGTCTCAATGTATGGACATTTCCACTCCTTTGCTCGGAGCTCGCCATCTCTCGTAGAAACCTGGCGCTGGTCATTGAGATCTGCCTTGTTGCCAACAAGAATGAACGGCACTGTCTCATCGTCTAGTACTCTGCAGATCTGGTCTCTGAATTCCTTTGTGTTCTCAAAGCTCTGCTTCTCAGTGAGTGAAAACACACAGAGGAAGCCCTCACCAGAGCGATAGTAATTATCTCGGATGGCTGCATATTCCTCCTGACCAGCTGTATCTAGGATATCGATAAAAGACTCGAGACCATCGAGAGTGGTTTTCTTGCGATAAGAGTCAGCTTTTGTTGGATCATACTCCTCAGTAAAGTCTCCATACATGTACTGGAGTGTTAAAGCAGACTTTCCAACACCACCGGAACCGACCATGATGATTTTGTGAAGCGGTGTCGTTTGTTGCTGTGATTTTGGTGGATTCTTGCCCATTGTTGACGCGTCGAATGTGTTTGATGCAAAGAGAGACACAAACAAATCCATCTCCACCTTCAGAGACTCCCAAACGCAGATACACGCGCAAGGACTTGGTTTGGTCCAACCTATCGCACACATCTATCGTCAAAGAGCCACTGTTCTTTGATACTTTACTGCCGTTTGAGATTCAAGATTCAACACATTGTGAGTTCTATCTCATGAACCCCATTGCACAGTGTACCATTGACCAAGTTCACCAATCATTCGTCTTCCTTGGTCCATCAGAAGGACCAGTGTTTCTCAGAGACTGCTCAGATCTGACAATTGTATGTGCCAGCCAGCAGTTTAGGATGAAAAATTGCAAGAACTGTCATGTTGTGTTGCATTGCGCGACTGCACCTGTCATTGAGCTGTCTGATAACCTCTTGTTCAGTGAGTACTCGTACTACTATCCACACTTGATCTCTCAGTTTCATGTGGCGGGTCTGTCATTGTTTTCAAACAAGTTGCATGAACTGTATGACTTTAATCCAGGCAATCACTGGCAATTTGTTGATCTGCCTGTTCTCAAAGCACCAGAGAGCCAGGGAGTGGATCTTAGCAGGAATATTGTCAAGAGAGTCAAAGACAGCGTTGAAGAACACGAGATCGTGTCTTATCTGCAAGAACTAGAATTATATCATTTATTGGAACAGCAGGACATTGGCATCATCAAGTCAGAGGTTCTGAGGCCACCTGTCGCACCTTATGACACGACAAAGCCATTTGTGATTCTCTTGAAAGCAGACAAACAGTTGCAAATATAGCGGTTTATGAACAGAAAATCAGATCATCTCGGTGATTCCGAGGAGGGCAGTCACTGGATCCTGTCCACACATAAACAAAGTAGGATCGTGCTGGAGAACGATGGACTTTCTGTTGCTTTTTTGGCGAGAACGTGTGGGTATAAATACGTCTTCAGTGTCGTTGACATCTTTGCCAATGTCAAACATGGTGAGGGAAAGCTTGTCGGACAAAAAGAGATCAAGTGCATTGATGCTGAGTGTCACTGCGAGTGCCTGCGCTCGAGAGAGTGGAATCCAATTGGCTTCGTTGGATCTGACTCTGTTGCGCTCCAGAGAGAGAATGACTCCTTTGTCTTGCTCATCAATAACACCACCAGAGTGCAGCAATGTGTCTGCGCACACATGGTTACCGTTGACTTGTCGCAACAACGGAATATTATCGCTTTCGATCTTGAGGGAAGCTACGAGGTCTGGAATTGTGGCTTTTGCTGTAGCAAATCTTCCAATAGAAAAGGGAGTGCGGTTGCGTCTGTTGGTTCTGCGCTTGATGCTCTCGCGTGTGACTGGCAGTGCCCAACACACATAGAACCATTGGCTGTCAATCTGAGTGCAGTAGACTGGTCGTGCATCTGGCATCTGTTCAGCAGCCTTGATCTCATACAGGACCGTTGGCTCCTTGAACCAGTCAAAGAACTTGTTCTCGCCATGGATTTCTTTTGTTTCATCTTGTGCTCGACCAAAGTCAACAAACTCATCCATTGCTGATGCATTCATGGTTGCGAATTCCGTTTCTTCTGGTGCGTCCAATTCGAGCGGTGTGGAAGGAAGGTTGACAGACATCGGAAAGACGACTTCATCTTGCACTTCTAACATATCCACGATCCCTTGTTCATCCTCGAGTTCTAAAGATTGGTGCAAAGGCGAGACTGGTGTGAGCTGCAGATAGTCAAAGTCTGTTTTTCCAGTGTTGACTTGGAGCGCAGGCAAACTCTTGTGTGTGACGGTGCAAGTTGCCATTGTTTCAGCTGTAGCGATGGGGTCGAAAAAGTGTGTCATTTGTGGGAGCAGATCTGGTGACGAATACACCTCTGGCACCCAGCAAGCGTCCTTTTCGGTGTCTGACTTGTCAGAGAGCTTATCAGACTCCAGATCTAGGCTGGGCACAGAAGAATCAGAAATTTTGGGTTGGCGGAGTGGTGACGCGTTTCCAACAGGAACACCTGGCTGGTCAATAAAATAGTGGTACTTTTTCGCATCCACCCACTTTTTCCCAAGGAGAGGAATTCCAAAACCTTCCATGGTCTTGGAGCGCTTAAAGTGCTGGCTAATCCTCGAAGCGATGGTCGCATATGGTGTATGTCCTCCCAAAGTTGTAAACTTCTTCTTCTGGATCGTTTGAGAGAGCTCGCGAGGTGTGCTGGGGATATTGCCGCTGATCAACAACGCTTTTACAATAGCGACCATGACTTTGTCCTTTACATCCAAAGGGTTCAAATCGATAGTCATAGACTGGTAGGAGAGTGTAGCTCCGTGTGGTGTCATTTTGGTTGCAAACTGCATGATTTTTGCAAAGAAAAGGAGCGCCTCGACAAATTGCTCGTGGCGTGGCTTGGATCTGCCCACGTGATCGCTGAGGAATTCTTCAGAAAAGTTGTGGCGGTTCTTTGGGAGGTTTCAAGTCAAGCCTTGTGAACTGCCGTTGTGATGTCAGCCTTGTCCTGTGCATTCTAGAGCAGATTCAGCCTTGCGATCTCTGCGATCTTGATGAGTCACCTGTTCAAGAGGCCGCGATGGCTCGCCGCAAACGGCATTGACTCAATTCGATGACAGCGACCAAAAATGAACTTGTCCGTTTGTAGAATCTACTTGAAAGACAATCGATCTTGTCAATGTGTTTACTGTTGTTTCAAGTGAGAGTTGACAATCGCACGTCTCCACTCACGCTCGTACTCGTCCCAACGCTTCAGGGCAATGCGAGTGCCGTCAAAGAAACTAGCCTGGTCGTCATGTCCATGGTCGTCACCGACTACCTTTCTGGTTTCACCCCACGAAAAGTCATCAAAGTGCCAGAACGCATAGACTGGCAAGATGAGTTGCCAAATGGGTAGCGCTACGAGGTAAATGAGCATCCACAGCACATAGTTGAGACGCTTGCCTGTGAGCAAAACAAGAAATGCTGGCAAAAAGATCACAAGAACCAAAGTCGATGTCATCAGAATGTTGACGAGACTGTCGGCATAGTTGGTGTAGAAGATGGAAGCAACAATCAGATAGTAAGTTGTCACCAAAGTCGCAGGAAGTACGGCAGTCGACAACAGATCCATAAACACCAAAAACTAGTCTCAGATAGAATACCTGCATCGAGAAACAAAAGATGCCACACAGATCACGGACTTTGACCAATTCCATCAGATTGTGCACAGTCGAGTTAATCCAGCGTCTCCTCTGGGACAGCAGCGTCTTGAAATCTTCTGGCACAGTCGTTCTGCAAATCGCTTGTGGCACATAGACTGTCTTTCTCTTTGGGAAGGTCTTGAGCATGAGTGTTGTCAGGAATCTATCTTCACCAAGCAGCAACAGGTTCTTTTGGTGCAGCGTGTACACTTCGTTGGTTGAATACTCGTCGATAATGTCTGGATTGACCAAAACAGGCATCATGTTGCCATCTTTGAAGGACTTGATCCTGTACATGGAGAAGCAGCCTGGAAGACAAGTCACACCACCAAAGATCGATTCAAAGGCTTTGCCCATCTGATGCGAGATAAAGTACTCGAAAACTTGGATTCTGGTGACCCACGAGTGTCTCTTGTTTTCGATCCTGGTTTCACCACACAATCCCATGATAGATGGGTCGTTGTGCATGGCATTGACCATGTATCTGAGACATCCCTTTTGGACTTTTGTGTCAGCATCCACCATCAAGCAAAGCTCGAAAAAGTCTGGCGTCACACCTGTAATGTGGTGAATCTTTCTAAACAGATCATAATCGAGCGGAGTCATTCGGTCGTTCAACGCAACACGAGAAAAGAAGTTCATCAGAATCAACTGAGAATCTCTCTTGCCTCTGTTTCCTGGTTTGGCAGTCGAAGCCTCATCTGGTGTACCCGTCTTGACAACACAAATCATTGGAACAGCTCTGCCATTGACAACTATCATCAAATCAAGTACTGTATGAGCCACAATAGACCTTGGCCATATTGTGCTGCTTGGAACCAGTGGCAACGGCAATGTAAGAGTTTGGCTTTGGATTGGCACCAAACATAGGGTCATGTTCCATCATATCCAAAATGATTTCTGGTGTTGATCGGTCATTTTCACTTCCCTTGACCAAACCATCGGCAATCACAAACAGCAACTTCTTGCGATCATCGTAATCTGTGGCAGCAAGAGAATCCAATGTGCCACGGATAGAATGCACACCTTCAGAGTAACAAGTCACGAGACAGACAGTGTAGAGATCAGATGGATGTGGTACTGGAGAGACAGCATTGGCTCGCTTTCTCAAAGCAGCGACACCAAGATCTGTGCTGTGGAAGCGCTCTCCAAATGGCGTCACTGGCCTGCCTTCCAATTCGTTGAACAAACTCTTTGGTGCCTTGGCATTGGCGTAGTAGTTGAACACACGGCTAGGCTCTTTTGCGAGCTTGCTAGATGCAAAGTAAGAAAAGAACAGGGCCATGAAGAATCGGACAAACATGATACCAAGCACTACAGCAGTCAAGACAATCGAAAACAGCTGAGAGACAATGCATGCCATTGGAAGCTGAGAAACGACACCGACATTGTACTTTTCCATCAAACATTGCAAGACATCATCCGTGACTTGCTCGACTTTGGAAGCCAAAATAGTGCCATCGCCAGTACGTTGTGCGTTGCGCAGAAAATCATCAACGGGGTCGTTTGCAATCGGTGTTGGATACTGGTTAAAGTAAGGCGTCAAGTTGATCACACGTTGCCCAAGCACGACATATCTGCGTCTCTTGATTTCATTCCATTCAAAAGCTGGTATTGGGCTAACAGTCACATTCTCCTTTGTGCCGACAACAGTCTCAAACTTCAAAAAGTTGAACTTGGCAAGATCTGCTAAATTCAAGCAGTCCGATCCACATTCTGGAGGCAGTGTTGCAAATGCATACTTGGACACTGCGGGCTTGGTGCAACTTGCTGGTGTGTCCAATTGAAAGACCTGTGTGACATCAGCACCGCCTCTGTTGCCGTCGTTCTGTTCGAAAAGTGTGTTGAAGGGTGGAGAGGCAGTGTATGCCTTGTACATGGTGCCTCTAACGATCACACCGCCCCAAGCATTTGCAGCGATCGAGCCCGCCAAGAGCTTTGGCCCACAGAGTTGGTTATTAAAGAAGATGATAAAGTAGATGGTGAGTGCGGACAACACAAAAGCGATCCCACACAAGGCAACCTTCTCTCTCCAAGCCTGCTGCTGAATTTCTCTGATTCCAAATTTTGACAATACACTTCCTGGAAGCCCCAATGTCATGACCCATGAAAAGACAACCCACATTGTCGGTCGCTCTCCAGGTTTGGCCATCATTGTTCTGTTCTCAAGCTTCTCGGGAACTCGAGTCGTTTTCCTCCCCAGTGTACCTCAAGTCAATCCAAGTACTCTTTCTGAATAATGTGGGTCTTCTTGCCAGCTCAGAAACATCAGAAAACGGGTCGTCTGCTTCCATTTTGGAAAGTGCGCCACAGTGCTTGCCGTCGTTTCAGCCCAAGATTTGATAATTTCTGAATGTGCGTCCGATCGCATCTCCAACTCATAGAAACACTTGTGAACCATTGTTGTTCTTTGTTGGAAACGCGTGTTGGATGGGTAGGTTGACACTCTTTGCAGACAAGCGGCTGGACGTGGCACCAGATGACCTGTACATTGGAATGGCGTATCTCATCATCTTGCGGCTTCTCTGGATACCCACTGTCGCTACATTTCTAGGATTCATCTACAACAATTGTGAGCTCAGACTGCAAGGTATTGTCTTTCAACAGAGTATCTATCTATGTCATGGTATCTATTGGTCTTTACAGTTTTTGTCTCTTGAACGAATGTACTCTCTTCTTCATCTCGCTGAGTGGCACGGTGTCAAATCCAAATCCAAGGAGACACACGAGGTGCACAGCTTGATGGTAGCAAATTCTCTCACTTGGAACTCTTTTTGATGTTACTGGACCTTGGATGGAATATCTACGGCATATACGCTGTTTACTACACAGACACATGCTCACAAATCTACTTTCCAAGACGTCTTCTTGAGATGGTCCCGACTTGGGGAGTCATTACTGATGTGCTCTTCTTCTTGATAGTCATGGTCTTGCTCAAGCTGTCTCGCAAAAAAGCAAGAAGAAATGATTTTGCCAAGTACATGGATCTGTGGAAGCGACGCATCAATTACTTGTTCTCTGGGCCACACTCTAGACAGCGTGAAGGCATTCAAGTTGTGAGTGAAGTCGCACACGAGATGGCGGACTTTTTTCAAGATCTGGAACTTGACTGGGCACCATCAGATATCGCTGTTGGTATGATCTTGCTCAAGCGAGAACAGAAGCTTGTCAGAGAAGTCATGGAGCTGCAGCGACCAGTGCCAACCAAGGGATGGAAGTTTGGAAAATCACATTTCTACGGCTTCAAGGAGCTCAGAGACCTAAGACAATCCACGACAAAGATGCCAGAAGGGCAACCAAGAATTTCACTCGAATCCTCTGGCAGATCATCCACATTTCACTTTGAAAAGAGGATTGTCCCAAGGGAAACATCGCACAGGAGACAAGCTACATTCCAAGAGATCAAGGAGCTCACGGTTGAAACCAAATTCAACACATTTCCGCGAATCTCCAAAATAGATCCACCGCAACACACTCGAGTGTCTACGTATACACCCATGGATAGAGGATGGGATCTTCAAACACTTCCAGCTGCCCGATCACCCATTAGAAGTCCTAGATCTGAGGCAGGGACACCAATTTCAGCCATGTCACAATTACCATCTGACATTCTCTCGGAAAGCATCACAAAAGAAGACATCTGGGACATTCTGCACTTTTCACACTACTCCAAACTCGCTTACGTTGAGATAGATCCCAACCGCAATTTTGACCTCTTGCTCTCTAGATCAGCCAAGAACGATCTCTTTCACTCTCCTTTTATGATTAGCTTTGATCATGACTGGAAAGCCATTGTGATTGCCATCAGAGGCACAAACTCAGCGGTGGATGTTCTTGTGGATCTCAAGATTGATCTCGCACCATTGGAGACTGGAACGCCGTTCATGGCACACTCTGGCATGCTCGAGACAGCAAGAAACATTGTCAGAAAGCTATTGGATGAAAATTTTCTGGAAACCTACAGATCTGACGAGTACAAAAACTACAGAATCGTCGTTTGTGGACACTCGCTTGGTGCTGTATTTGATTTGATGACAGGGAGTAGCAGCATTGGTGGGATACTATCTACGCAAAAAGCATGCCAGCGTTCGTGTGTATGCTTATGAAGCACCAGGTGGACTCCTCAACGAATCTGGTGCAAGTCTGTTTGACGACTTTTGTGTGACGGTTGTTTGTGGAGACGACTTAGTGCCAAGACTCTCTAGATACTGCATGGATCTCCTCAAGGCAGATCTCATTCGCATTCTCAAGAATTGTCAAGAGCCAAAGTACAAGATCATCCACTCTGTCATTGGAAATCTGTTCAAGGTGTCTGAAAAGACAAAAGCCATCATCGGAAAGGATCCTGAGGCAGCCAAGCGAAACATGGAAAAGATCCAAAAAGAAACATCATCGTTGCCTCAGAGCTGGCGTGGAGAACAGACAGCACAGCATGTATCACAAGCAACGCCGACATTTATGCCAGGCAGGATTCTGTATCTAGAAAAGCTGAGAGAGTTTGACCGATCAGAGAGAGACGACCAAGCCAAGGAACCAAGCAAGCAGCGCAAAGGCAACCAATCACTCAACAAGCTGAAGGAGCAGATACAGGAAAATATTGAAAAGATCCAGCTCAAGAAGGATTTCAAGTACGTTTATGTTCCCAGATGGACAGATCGCAAAGAGTTTCATCAGATCATTGTATCTCGAACCATGCTTACAGATCATGTGCCATGGAGTATCCTGCAAGAGTTTGAAGATGCGCCATCTGGTGTGTATCTTCGAACGACTTCGTGAACTTTTCATGACACGCGTCGTCGTCACTGGCTTGGGATTGGTGACACCGCTTGGTTTGGGGACAAAACATGTGTGGAAACGACTGATTGATGGACACTCTGGCATCACATTGCTCGACAAGGAAAAGTTCAAGACACCATCGCTCGTTGGTGCTCTGGTGCCGAGAGGCATACAAGAGACTGAATACGATTCAGCAAGATACTTTAAAGTTTGTGGATTAAACCAAGGACGACAGACAATTGTCACCATTCATTCAATTTGCGATTGCAGCTAGCGACGAAGCACTTGCAGACAGTGGATGGACCAATCTCACACAGGAGCAGAAAGATGATACTGGAGTGTGTATTGGAAGTGGGATTGGCAGTATCGAGGACATTTCACAGCAAACACAGAATCTGATCGAAAAAGTACTCTTGTTGACAGCAGGGACCCAGAAGAGTCAGTCCCTTTTTTGTACCAAGGATGCTTGCCAATCTGGCTGCTGGGCACGTCAGCATCAGAAACGGATTCACTGGTCCGAATCACTGTCCAGCAACTGCTTGCACCACTGGAGCACATGCCATCGGAGACGCCATGCGATGGATCCAATATGGTGACTGCAAAGTCGTCGTTTGCGGTGGATCAGAAGCATCAGTGACGCCATTGGGAGTCGCTGGCTTTTCACAACTCAGGGCACTCTCGACCGCCTTCAACGACAGACCAGAGGAAAGCTCGCGTCCTTTTGATACCAAGCGAGATGGATTCGTCATCGGGGAAGGCTCTGGCGCTCTCGTTCTCGAAGATATGGATCATGCAATACAAAGAGGTGCCAGGATTTACTGTGAAATCGTTGGATATGGCATGTCTGGAGGCAAATGTATTGAAACTAGATGCCACACACATCACAGCACCCCCAGCAGATGGTCGTGGTGCTCAAAAAGCCATGAGAAGAGCGTTGCAAGTGGCAAAGATAGAGCCATCTGCGATTGATTACATGAATGCACATGCGACATCAACGCCTTTGGGAGATATTGCCGAATCTGTTGCTGTTCACAATGTCATGGGGCCAGTCAAGACAAGCTCTACAAAGGGAGCGATTGGTCACTTGCTTGGTGCTGCTGGTGCTGTAGAAGCCATCTTTGCCATCAAAGCCATTGAAACGGTTCATGAACTGATTGTAGCAGACACTGCCATTGACAAGAAACCTTGAAAACGTAGATCCACAGTGTGCACCGCTGCAGTTCTTGAAAGAGTCTGTCCAGACCGAAGTCAGGTACACGATGACCAACAGCTTCGGATTTGGAGGCACGAATGCATCTCTGGTGTTCAAAAGATACTAAACTCCAGAAGAACCTTTTTTTATCAAAAAGCAAAACAATGACTCTATTCGTTGGCCTGGGATCTCATGTGCTCTTCAAGGGCTTCGACGGCTTCCTCGACCTTGCCCTTCAGAGCCTCTGGATCCTCAAGCAAGTGCAAGAGCTCTGCATTGTCCATCTCGAGCAACATACCAGTAATCTTGCCGGCATGAGCAGTGAGTGGAACAATCTGCGGGAAGAGTGATTCACCCAAGAAACGCTTCTGGTCTGCAGGTGGGAGCTTGGAGAGGTCAGCAGCGGTGACGTTGGCGGCTGGGTGGACAACTGGTGGTCTGTTGCCAACCATCTTGAAGCCTCCACGACCACGGCCGGATTGAGGCTGACCTTGGCCACGACCGCCAGCTGGAGGTCTCTGTTGTGGACGCTGCTGTGGAGGTCTCTGACCGCCTTGCTGGACAGGATATGGCTGTGGGACCATTGGGAACTGTTGTGGACCACCCATTGGGCGAGGAGGGAATTGGCCAGGACGAGCCATGAGCTGAGGCTGGCCAGGGTAGAAACCGGGACGGGCTGGAGGATAGAACATTGGTGCACCAGGGTAGGCATTAGGCATTCCAGGAACCATCTGCTGCATGCGCAGGTTTCTCTGTTGGATCTGGGCAGCGAGCTGGGCACGACGTGCTTCCTTGCGCTGGGCAAGAGCGACATAAATAGGCTTGTTGTGGATCAAGCGACCGTTCATCTCAGTCACGGCTTTGGTGGCTTCATCAGGGTTGGAGAAGCACACGAAACCGAATCCCTTGGAGAGGCCAGTCTTGTCGTCGATCATGACTTTGGCAGAAGTGATGACACCGTATGGAGCGAATTCCTCACGCAAAGTATCGTCATTGATGGCATCGTCCAAGTTCTTGACATACAAGTTGACACCCTGGTACTTGGAGAGCTTCTCTTCACGGACCTTTTCGTACTGCTGGCGCAATTCATTTTCACGCTCAGACTTCTTCTGAGCACGACCAACGTAGAGCTGCTTTCCAGCGATTTCCTTCTCGTTCATCTCCTGAACTGCAGCAGCAGCGTCCTGGTGGTTTTCGTAGTTGACAAAGCCGAATTCCTTAGACTTGCCATCCTCGTCAACAGCAAGTGCAATGGAGACGATCTTGCCGAATGGAGTGAAGAGTTCCTCAAACTTCTTCTGGTCAACGGAACCATCAAGGTTCTTGACGTAGATGTTGGTGAACTTGGATCGCTGCTCCTCAAGCTTAGACTCGCGCTCCTTCTTGGAGATGTGGAATCCAGCAAAGACCTGGCGATCGTTCAAGAGCATACCGTTGACATGAGCGATAGCGTTCTCAGCCATCTCGACAGTCTCGTAGTGGACAAATCCGTAACCCTTGGAGCGTCCAGCGTTGTCAGCAGCAACCTTGCAAGAAAGAATGGTTCCGAAAGCAGCAAAAGTATCGTGCAAAGACTTGTTATCGATCGCTGGATCCAGGTTCTTGATAAAGATGTTGCCGTTTCCACTCTTGCGAATGGAAGGATCACGGTTGGACCACATGATTCTGACTGCAGAACCGCGGATGGAAGCGTAGTTCAACTGTTCCAAAGCCTTCTCGGCGTCAGCCATGTTGATGTAGTTGACGTAGCCATAGCCGAGGGAGCGACGAGTGACTGCATCACGGCAGACACGGATCGAAGCAACTGGGCCGATAGCATTGAAGACTTCAAAGAGGTTGGCTTCAGTGACAGAAGGCTCTAGAGTTACAAAAAGCACCGAGATCACCGACATAGAGGGAGGCAGGGGTGTTTGGCTGTTGCTGGAATTCTTCGTTTTCATTGATTTGATTTTGAGTGGCCATTTTTGAGTTTTTTCGATGCTTTTTGAAAGGTTCTTGGTGGGCTTGGAAAAAAAATTGGCAGATCGGCGATTTTCAAAGTGCCTCGTTGGCAACCAATCTCTTTGCATAAAAATTTGATTTGATCCTTGAAAGTGAGTGATCAGTTGAGGAACAACCGAATGCCATGAGTGCTCCAGTGAAAGTCTTTTCTGATCCAAGACTGTTTTGATGCCATTTCTTATGGTTGCACTTGGTGACAGTGGCCAGTGTATTTTGGGTGTCACTCGTTTTCTCGGCACTTTGCCCAATGCAGACAACCGCAACAGTGGTGTTTGACTCGTTCAAGAGTCTTAGAGGACAAGTAGACATTCAGGTAGACGGAAGCAACATCAAAGTGGGGAGTGAGACGTTGTCGCTTGACATGTGCATTGGCGTACAGCACACGACAGCTTACGCCCAGCATCCCAAACCTGGTGTCTGTGCAGATCCAGTACTGGTGCAACTGACACAGCAAGTGTCTCCTGTCGCTACTGGATACTGGATGCTCTACTTTTACGAACTTGTCAAAAAGGACGGTGTGTTGCTGGATCCAAAGCTGAGACTGATCAAATTCCAGCAAGATAGTGCATTGTGTGATGAAACTGTCCAGGACTTGAGAAAGCATCTGATGCAACTGGATCCAGAACGCAAGATCTTGTTTCTCTTGAATCCAGCTGGTGGACAGGGAAAAGCCAAGAAGATCTACCACGAAGTCATCTATCCTCTTATCGTTCTCGCAGGACTGGAACAACAACACGAACTCGTTGAAACCACACACCAGAACCACGGCTATGAAATTGCACTCAACCTGGACACTCAAAAGTACCAGTCCATTGCCCCAATCTCTGGAGATGGTGTCTTTCATGAAATCGTGAATGGATTCCTGCACAGAAAAGACTATCAACAAGCCATAGAACGCGTCTTGATTTGCACTGTTGGCACTGGCTCTTCGAATGCCATTGGACAGAATCTGGACATTCCAAATCCAGAACTCTGTGTATTGGCATTGATCAAGAACCAAAAGAAGAAGATGGATGCCTTTGCTGTCATTCAGAACCAGGAAATCATCTACTCTCATTTATCTGGTATGTGTATTGATGCAAGTCAGCTGGGCCTTTGTTGCAGACATTGACATTGAATCTGACCGTTTCCGATCTCTCGGCCCTCTTCGATTCACACTGGCTGCCATTGTCAGACTCTTGAGGCTGCGCACTTACTTTGGACAGGTTTACATGCTGCCGCCTGAAAAAGCATCTGAGTTTGCATCCCAACCAGAAGATGGACCACCACTGCACTACATTAGTCTAGAAGGTGAGAGATACAAGCAATGGCCCATCCAAAGAGACACTTCTTTCCAGATGCTGGTCGCATGCAACTTGCCTTGGATCTCAAGGGACAATCTGTGGTCTCCAATGACACACCAAGATGACGGTCTCTTGAATGTCACTTGGTCAGAGGAAATGACGTTCTCTGCCTTTGTTTCTGCATTGCTCAAAGGCGAGACTGGAGAGTTCCACATTCACGATGCAGTCAAGTCTCAGAAAGTCTTGGCGTTTGCATTAGATCCATCTGGATACATTTACGGCAAATCACCAGCCAACTCTCGACGCGGATCTGTTGTCAGCCAGCAATCTAGAAACAGTGTTGGACAAGGCGTCAAAGGCATTCTCAACGTCAGTGGAGAGATGATTCCGTATGCACCCATCCAAGTAGAGATCTTGCCACAGATCTTGAACGTTGTCAGTCCGCCATGGATGGACACCAAGCGTTGGGAAACTAAGTTCAACGAGACTTATGGTGACCGTCTACAGCGCATTCTCTCATAAAGACGATTTTGCTTTGAGTTCTTTGTCCAATGAACAGGTTACCGCCAGAAATCCTTCTCAAAATCATAGAACAGTCAGCCATTGACGATATCCACTTGTTACAGTCACAGCAACTGTACAAGACATCAATGCTCACTCTGAGGACAATGTCTCTCTTGAACAAAAAGTTTCATGCACTGGTAACACCTATACTGTGGAGAAGAGTCTTTCTGGATGTGGATTCTCTCTGGAGGTTTATTCTTGGCTTGTTCGCAAGCATCAAACATGATCTGAACGATGAATGGTGCAACCAAATGGATTCACTCTTGGAGCAAGTCTACAGTCCTCCACTTGAGAATCAGATCCAAGAGTCTGAGACATACACCTTTTCTGGAATGCTGAGACCCAAATTCGAAATGCTCAAGACACGCGTGCCTCCAAGAAATGCACTTGCAGGCAAGGGTGTGTTTATTCAGCGATTGGATATCCCTTCTTGGGATCCATTTCTGCGGTTTATCTCTCTGTTTTCTGGTTTTCTACCAAACTGCAAATCGTAGATTTACTCAGATTAGATTATCGACCATTCATCCCATCCATGGCCCAGAGTATATACCCTCACTAGACCCACCCTTTTTGGTTGATTTCGAGCAGTTCTTTTCCCAGCTGAATTCACTCTCTGTCGACGATGTGGATGCAGATGGTTGGCGTGTTTTGGTGCACAATCTGTCCCAGTATGGACACAACATTCGAGTCTTGTTTCTGGAAGCAATTGCAGAAAAGGATCTGTACAGGTCCAACGTTGGCATGTCTCACTTTTTCAGAGTCATGCACCAACTCGAGTGTCTCAGACTTGAACGACTCCCGATCGGTGGTCCTCTACTCCCTGCCTTTGGAGGCAACATGGATATCTTTGTCATGGCTGAAGTCTGCACCAAACTGCGAGCGATCACACTCGATTACTGTGACATTTCAATGGATGCGTTTTACATGATCTGGAACAAACTACCTTGCATTGAGTTTGTTGGTGTTGCTGGTCTGCGCATTTCTTCCCTCCAACGGCCAGATCTCGTTGATAGACCAACACTCAAGACACTCCGGTTCGTAGATTGCCAAGTAGACGACTATTTGGTACATGAGTTGATCTTAGCTCTGTATCATATGTAAGAGTGCACCAAATCTGGACATGTTGCGAATTGTTTTTGAAGACACTGATCCATTCATTGGAAACTGGAATCCGGATACAAAACTGACTTCAAAACTCTTTCACTACATTGCCATGCATTGTCAGAAACTCAGGATCCTCGCACTCTCGTTTACAGCTGGCATGACTGGACACGCACTCGCACACTTGTTAGAGAGATCTTCCATCACCACTCTTGACTGTCACTCGACAGACAGTGGATTTGGTGTCGTTGACAATGCGTTTTTGAAGGCTGTGCTCTTTAGTCAACACAAACTCCAGGTCTTGAATCTTTATGGCCAAGGAAGTATGTCACCAGACTTGTTGGTAGATTTCCTGACGAGTCCTTACAGTGCTACCATCCGCTCACTCTGTCTAGACAGGCTGCATCTGCCAGATCGTATTTTTGACATCTTGGGTCCTCTGAGAGCACTTTCGATTGTCGACTGTGAATGCAATCTGGAATCACTTATTAGATTTCTCAATCAGACCAAGATTCCGAAAATCTACACCCGTGCACTCGTCCACCCCCGAATCATCTCAGAAGGATCTTGGTTTGTCAACGAAAGCTTGGACATTTATTCCATTTGGAGAGCAGCTGCCAAGCACAGATCTTGATTAAAGTAGAGGCATTGATTGAAGTGTTTGTGTCAAGCCAGATTTATCTGCCACTTGTTGGAGTCTTTCCTTTTGCTTTTCCTCGGATTTTGGTTTGTAGATGAGATTCCAGAGTGTATCCATGGACAAGTGCAAGTGCTATTTTGGGAGAGCACCGTGAACGCCTCAAATGAGTCTAAATCTGGATGGCAGTGGCTGGATGTCACATGGTACGATCTGAGCAAGAGCAGATGTGGAGAGTAGTGTCAACAAGTTTATCAAGCGTAGGTCTCAAACCCATTCACACTCTAATATCTTGCACCTTCACAAGAGCGGCAATACATTCAGATGAACACTCGATTTTATGACTTTTCACTCATCCTGGAACTCTGTGAATTGGGAGGTGCCAAGTGACTCGCTTCAATTGTGGTCACAAACTGCTTCTTTTCAGCTGCTTGTACTGGCTGGCGTCTTCTTGAAGATTGCATCACAATCTTTTCTAAGCCAAGGTAGATAAAGTACACGCAGGCACAGTGTATACCAGATAATCCAACGCACAGCTGTTGAATCGGTCGGGTATACAGACGCGTCACGAGTTGGTAAAAGAACACAATGATGGCAATCCAATCCATGATCATGATGGATGCGTTCTTAAGGACGGACGATTTGAGTGCTTTGGCGATTCTGACTTTGCTGAGATTTGTATACACAAGATACAAAAGGTAGCCAGCGATGCCATTGTCCACGATGATGACCAATAGGAGATACACGGTACTGGCATAGTTGGCTATCTTGGCAAAGCCACGAACCAGTCTTTCATCTGCTACAAAACAGTAGAGCATCGGACCATTTAACAAAACACACAGTCCGGTGCAGATATAGACTGCCAGCCATAGTCGTTTGCTTGTAATGCGTTGGTCGAGGCTGGAAAAGAGGCCGAGCATTGCTAGATCCAAGAAGGCAATGAACAATACCATGACACCCTCCGTTAACCAGAGCAGATTCTGATACCAAGTGTCCAGTGTCAAGTGGTAGGTGTAAAATGACAATATCTGTTGGAGAATGTTGAAGACAACGACTACTATCACAAACCGACGCATTCGGACATTGATAATCTTGTTCTCTCGCAGAATCAGAGCTAGTACAACAAGAGAGAACAGAAAAGAGAAGCAATTGGCGATAATGGCAACCCACATCATACCATTTGTGGGAAGATACATTTTAGAGTGTAAAGTGTCAGACGTCATCGCATCTCCATGACCGCCGAATGTTAGGGTTTAATCTGCAATTGTGTCTTTGTCTCTACGTCTTTTACAGCATTGTCTTGGCCAGCTCTTGGCGTCGTCTTTCGCTTTCTGGTCTTGGAAATGATGGTTTCCAGACCCCAGTATATCAAGCATGAGCCGGAAGAGTGATAGCCGTTGGTTGCTGTCACGATGAGTTGCAAGCAGTCTTGGTCCGGTGGAATAGTCAGAATCTGATAAGCAAACACACCAAGCCCAATCCAGTCCAACGAAACAACACACAGATTTCGCATGGCACCATCACAGATCCCATCTTTGACCTCAGCGTGTTTGTCTCCAATTTTCTGTTTGACAATATATAATAGATAGAAGCCACAGATGTTGTCAAAGGCAATCATATAAGTGCCACTCAGTGAGCTCAAACTATCTGCCAGATTCTGAGTTGTATCAATTTGTTCAGATCCACGAATCCAGACATATATATGCAAGGCGTTGAGCAACAGAACCACTACCAGAGAGATGTACATGAAGATGTTGATCCTTTTCTTGGTCAATCTCTCATCTAGCACGTAAAACAGTCGCAAAGTCGCGCAGTTTGTGACAAAAATGAGCGCCAGGTAAACCATGCCGATGAGAAAGGTCAGGTTCTGGTTCTTGAGAGAGTACGCAAAGTTGGCACAGTAGAATCCAACACTCTGCATGATGAGATTCACAAGTGGCAGTGAAATCAGCAGCAACCGCATCTGAGTATTCTTGGCAATGACACCAAAGCACAACAGACATAAGACAACTAGAGAGATCAAGGCAGAGAGAACACTGGCTCCTGATGCAAAAATGCGCAGTGGGGACCAATCAGGCATGACGTCAAAAGAAAGTGATGGCCACAAACACGCTTTCCGCATGCTTTCAAGACCTTCCAGTCAAGCTTCGACAAAATCAGTTCGTAGAACTCCGAGAGCGTCTGTCAATGAACAACAAAAGGACACCTTGACTGTCTGGAACATGTGTTCAAACAATTTGCTTGGTTTGAAGCCAAAAACAAAAGATGAGTGGTATGCTTTCTCATCCAAGTATCAGAGCACTCCAGAGTCTCTTGAGGATACGCATGAGCCACCAAAACCTTCGTTTTCTCTCAGATTTGGAGCATCTGTCACACATTACGCATCTCTATCTTGGACACAACCTTCTCATCAAGCTACCTGACATGTCTTCTCTCGTCTCTCTTCGATTTCTTATTCTCGCAGACAACATGCTTGAAAGCATTGCTGGATTGGAAAAGTCTCCAGTGGAGCTTTTAGACCTTTCAGGCAACAAATTCAGCCAATTGGATTGCTATCCTTCCAAAATCACATATCTCATGCTCAGAGACAATCCGATGGCCTTCTTGCCAGACTACAGACTCGAAATGTGTCGCAGATTCCCAGATCTAGAAGAACTAGATGAAAGAGAGATTAGTTCTTTGGAAAAGAGATTGGCAAGACCTAACGATCCATTCGAAGAAGAGGAAGAAAGTATTTGTACTGGAGAGTATGATCAAGTCTTGCAAGCCATTCTAGACCGCTCAAAAGAGCGACAGCAGCAGGTTTACATCTTGATTCTAGACCACATCTGAAGCAGCACAGCGATTGATGCAAGCCATTCCAGAGTGGATCAAAGATCGCAAACAGACACTGGTTAGATACAGATACATCAAACGTCCAACTCCTGCAGTTGCTTCTGATTTGACTGAATAACAGACTCTAGATCTGGAATCTTGTCTTTGAGTCTTGCAATACACTCCTTGTCGTACTTGATTGCCTTTTGCTGTACTTTCTTGATGGTTCCACTGATGTGAATGACACTGAACTTGCATCCTCTGTTCCGCAGTTGATTCATGAATCCCAACGCTGCCCAGACTTGCTGGTAGTGTTTTCTAGTCACTCTGATGATCAGCATTCCCGTTGCTGGACTAAAGTACTTGACTTGCAAGCCAGGAATGATCTCTCCGAGTCCAGTTTGTCCATACCACTCTTGGATGGCTTCTGAGAGTGCATTTAGCAGAGCATACTTGTTCAGCTGTAGTATTTCATCATTTTCTACTTGCAATTCACACAAAAAGTATCGATTTTTGATTCTGACCATGTTTGGAGAAGAGATTTGGATCTTGCTGCGATTTTTGCGAAAATGCGGCATTGTCACACAACAGCAAGGCATTGTCCTGATAGCTGATGCCGTCCGCGCAGGAGCATGTCAATCGACGGATTGCCTTGAAATCATTCCAGACACGTCTGTTTCACAAATGACTCACTTCTGTCAGACTGAAACTTGCTCTGTATTAATGATTTTCTAGTATCAAATGCATCGAGTGTCATTTGAGCAGTTGAGGCATCTCTCATTGTGACAATCACGTCACACGTCAACACTTTGTTTATCTGAAGAAAATGGGCTGTGGCACCTCCAAGGAATCAATGGTCGTTCAGCCAACGATGCAGGCAATAGATGCCAAGAATCGTCAAGTTCAGCAGGCTCCCAGACAGCCAGAGGTCAAAAAGTCCGCTCCTCAGCAACAATCGACTGAAGAGGATATCCATCCACTTCCAAATACACCTCAGATCATGATTCGTGAAGCCACGGTACCTATTCTGACGTTAGCGAATGGAGCCAAAACCACCAGTTGTGGACAAGAGCCAGCAGTTGGGCACTGTTGTCATTGTCACCCGCTCTCTGAGAGATGAGGAAAAGAAGCCTCAACAAGTCCCTCAGGTGGAAGTGACTCCAGAGATCTCAAAATCTGATACAGTCCACGAAAAGCCTCTGGAGACTTTCGGACAAGCTTCTGAGCAACCAACTGAACGAGCTCTTAGCGAAGTGCAGCTCTCTGAAGACGGTCTACAGAAATCATCTGAGACCGACCAAGTTTCAGAACAGCAGTCTTTCAATGACAATCATCCATCTGAGTCATCCAAGGAACAGTCTGCTGCTCCAGAAAAGGCTCCGTCGGCTCCACAGCTCTCCAAGGATGAGAACGTCGCGTCATCTCAGCAGGAGATTGTCAAGCAGCACTATGAGCAGGCTTTGAATGTTAAGAATGCTTCATCTCAGCCATTATTGAGTCAAGATCAAGAGAAGAAGCAATCGGAGCCTGTATTGGCTGAGAAGAAGCAATCAGCCCCTGAACTGGCTGAAAAGCAAGCCTCGCAACCAGCTCTGCAAGAGAAGAAGCCATCAGAGCCTATCCTACAAGAGAAGAAGCAATCAGCCCCTGAACTGGCTGAAAAGCAACCATCGCAAGCAGCTCTGCACGAGAAGCAGCCTTCTCAACCAGCTCTCGCTGAAAAGAAAGCTTCTCAACCAGCCCTTAGTGAAAAACAGGCATCCCAGCCAGTCCTTGCTGAAAAGCAAGCCTCTCAACCAGTACTACAAGAAAAGAAGGCATCTGAGCCAGTCTTGCACGAGAAACAAGCTTCCAAGCCAGTTCTCGGTGAAAAGCAACCATCTAAACCTGCTCTTGCAGAAAAGGAGCATTCACAGCCAGCACTTGCTGAGAAGAAGTCTGAACAAGCACTCAAGGAAAAGTCTGCCTCTAATGCCTCTTTGAACCAAAAGAAATCTGCATCGAATGCTTCCTTGAACCAAAAAAAGTCTGGATCTAACGTGTCCTTGAACCAAAAGAAATCCCCTTCAAAGGAGAATCTGCCAAAGGAATCGCACCACGATGTGAGCCAAAAGACCCAGTCTATTGGAAACTTGGACAAAGCTGCTTCGAAAGACAAGCTCCAACAAGAAAAGCAAAAGAGCCAGCCTGCTTTGAACACACAGCAACCTGAACAAGCTGTACAAGCGGCACCAGAGATTGCTGCACCTGAGAAGCAACCATATGACATTGGCTCCATGGAAATCATCAGATCATCTATGGATCCAGAGGAGGAGCGCGAGCGTTTAGAGCAGATTCGTCAGCAGAGAGAGGCACAGCAACCAGCAACTATCCCTGAAGCTGTACAGTCGGAAGTGACTCCAGAAGTACAGCAAAGCGCACCAGTGGAAGCTGCTTCTGAATCTAGTCAAGCTGCGCCAGAGCCTGTACAAGAGGCACCAGCTGCACAGGAAGCACATGTGGAAGCGACTCAGGAGGCACCAGCTGCACAGGAGCCACATGTGGAAGCACAAGTGGAAGAGAACAAGTAAACTGTATTTCAATTATCCCATCCATCTCGCTCCCAATCCAAATCATCATTGTCAAGAACATCGTCAAAGTCATCTGCATCCAAACCATTGTACCCAGATGTCTCTTCCTCTGCCAGGATCTGATACGCTTTGGCAGCAAACTTTTGGAATCCTCTACTATCAACAAAAATACTCCAAGAGGAGCCTTGTGCCATCTGGCAACTCCAAAAACACATTATCCATCTCTCTAAACGCTGGATCGATCCTTCTGTTGTGCTGGTCGTATTTCCGAAGGTCAAAGAGCATATCAAACACGAGTCCAGCTGATTTGTTGCGTTTGAGGTCCGAAAGTGTGATGTTGGTCTTGTTTTTGGGTTGAATGAGGTCCATGCTACCATTAATCAATGAACATAGAGCACACAAAGTCTTGGAACTTCCAAGCATCACTGATTCTAAACGTGACCATGCGTTGGTGCTGCTCTTCAAAAAAGTGTTGCATCTCATAGATGGAAATGCAGCCATCTCCATCCAAATCAACGCATCTGAACCAGTATTCTATGGCTTGTGGTGTTGACTTGTCTTCCACAGACAAAATGAACCACACAAAGTCTTCGTACGACATTTTCTGTAGATTTCCCAAACTGCTGGGCTTACCACAACCCTGGATGACTCTTTTTAGAATGGCTTGGGTCATGGCACCACCATCATACCTCTGCAACGCTTGCAAGTCAATGACCATGTCGTGATCGCGATCCAACTCCCAGAACTTGCAGTAGATGACGTAAAAGTGCTGATAAGAGAAAACATCCTGTGTCTGGCGTCAGTTAGAGTACAGAGTTGATATCTTCGACATTGTCTAGATTGTCAAGTGACTCAAGAAACAGACTCTTTTTGAACTCTTGCAGTGTCATGTTCTTGTTCCAGTTGTGTGTTTTGCTGTAAAAGAGCCTCGTGACAACTGTTTCCACATACTTTGTCTGAAAGACTGGCAACTGAGACAAAAACTCTAGTGCAGGATGATTCAGTGTCACATCTACTCTTAAGAAGAGCACCATTCGCCACAATCTTGAAATCTTGATCTGTCGCGTGTTTCTGGTCGTTCGCAATCACTGCAAACACAAGCGCATGCTTGGAGTGGTACTTTTGGGTGAGTTGCTTCCATTTGCTCGAATTAGCCCAGATACCTGGTAAAATTGGTGAAATTAATGGGCTGCTTGTGTACAAGGCGGAATAAGGACGCATTCAGGTAGCGACTGAGACCACAGCAGACGGTAATGGGTCCTAGATCAGCAGGTGTCTTGATTTCCTCTCCGTCTGGCTGGGCGGTAGTGACTTTGAACAGGATCTTGAGCTTCTCCTAGATTGAGCTATGCTACCTCAAGCAAATCATCTTGTTCCAGCTGTGGCTGTCCAAAGGGGAAGTAAAAGCTTGGAATCGACGGACGCGGTTTCTAGGTTGAGATAAGGTACTTCTGTCTCGAAATCGATACCAGAGTCTTTTTTGGTCACTGGTTGAGAGGGTCCTTCCAGATCTGCTTCTTCCAGTCTCAGAGGAGACGCTGCACGCCGCGGTGAAGCTAGAATGAGACCAGTCACCAGGGGGGGTACTCTTCCTGGATCGTGAAGGCGAACGTGGTGGGACCAGGTGGTCCTTTGTGACTTCCTCCTGTCGCGTGACTGTCACTGTGCTATCCTGGAGAAATAGATAGTAATCCTGTGTCTCTTTCAGTAGAATCCATTGTTCGAATAGATTATCTACAAATCTGGGCTGATTTGGGAACCACTTTGCACTTTCCGTCATGAAAACTCGCAGTGGAAGAACAATCAAGAAAAGAGCAGAAAAGAAGCAGAAACCAGTTGAAGTCCAACACATTCTGACAGATATTGAAGGCACAACCACACCAATCTCATTTGTGAAGGAAGTCTTGTTTCCACATGTGTATGAGCACTGCCAACAGTTTTTGACCGATCGTTGGGATGAAAAAGAGACACAAGATTGTGTCAAAGCTTTGAAAGAGCAATCTGAAAAGGATCAGCAAGAAGGACTCAAGTTTACAATGATTGATGACACTGTCGCATCAGTTGTCAAGAATATTCAAGAGCAAATGGATCAAGATCGCAAAATAACTGCACTCAAGCAGTTTCAGGGATATATGTGGCGATTTGCGTACGAAAATGGGCAAGTTCAAGGCGTTGTTTACGATGATGTCGTTGAGCAGCTCAAACACTGGAAATCCAAAGACTTGCCGGTGTCTATTTACTCATCTGGCAGCGTGATGGCACAGAAGCTTTTGTTTCAGTACTCGACACATGGCAATCTGCTCGAATACTTTGTCAGCCACTTTGACACCAAGATTGGATCTAAGCTAGAAACAAAGTCGTACAAAGACATTGCCAAAGAGCTGGATGTCAAGCCAAAGCATGTATTGTTCCTGTCAGACAATGTCAAAGGTACAGTGTCTCATCTTAGAGCTGGATGCAGCCAAAAAGGCAGGCATGCAAGTCAAGTGGCTCATTCGTCCCGGAAATGCACCAGACACGAGCAACCATCCCCAAGTGGCTTCATTTGATGAGATTGCAACTGAGCAAGAAAATTAGGCATAAACCATTGCATTTCACTAGAAGTTGTTCTTGGATGAGTGCTACTTTGTCTAGATCTCCCAACACCAGATAACTGAGATCCTCTAACAGTAGATGTATGAGACACTCTGTGAGATACTGCTACTTGAACGATCGTCTGATCACAGTAGACAGTCCAACGATTTTCATCCTTTGCACGTCCGAACTTTTCTCCATCTCGAACATGAGCGAGAGTGAGGACTACATCTCTGATGAACCAAAAGTAGATCGTCTCATCTCAGAAGCCAGTCAAGCGAGTAACCAAGAAAACAAAGCCATTGGCTGCACACCAAGACACTGAAAAAACAGTTGAACAGATTTATCAAAAGAAATCTCAACTGGAACATATTCTGATCCGTCCAGACACTTATATTGGTTCTACAGAGCCTCAGACTCAGAACTTGTGGGTTTACGAGAATGATCGAATGAAGTACAGACCGGTGAGCTATGTTCCTGGCTTGTACAAGATCTTTGATGAGATCATCGTCAATGCCGCCGATAACAAGGTCCGTGATCCTTCCATGAACGCGATCAAAGTGACGATTGACCAGGAAAACAATACAATTTCCATCTATAACAACGGCCGTGGTATTCCCATCCAGATCCACCAGGAAGAACAAGTCTACGTGCCAGAGCTCATTTTCGGACACTTGCTCACGTCCTCAAACTACGACGACAATGAAAAGAAAGTCACTGGTGGCCGTAACGGTTACGGTGCCAAGTTGTGCAACATCTTTTCGACTGAATTCATTGTCGAGACTGGTGACTCCAAGTCCGGACAAAAGTACAAGCAAGTGTTCTCTAAAAACATGTCTGTGAAAGGAAAACCAGTGATCACATCACACTCCAAAGAAGATTTTACCAAGATCACATTTAAGCCAGATCTTGAGCGATTCCACATGCAATCTCTCGACAATGACTTTGTCGCATTGGCAACCAAGAGAGTCTATGACATGGCTGGTGTCTGCCGTGGTGTCAAAGTCTTTTTGAACGATGTCCGTATCAAGATCAAAGACTTTAAGGATTACGTTGATCTTTACTTGAACCACACCAACCCCGAAACTGGAACCAAGCCACCAATCATCTACGAAAAGGTCAATGACAGATGGGAAGTTGCTTTTACTCCTTCCGATGGCCAGTTCAACCAAGTCAGTTTTGTCAACTCCATCTGTACGATCAAGGGTGGTACGCACGTTGCTGCAGTCAGTGACCAGCTAGTCAATCATTTGATTGAAGCTGTGAAGAAGAAGGACAAGAAAGGAGTGCCTCTCAAGCCATTCCAAGCCAAGAGTCACTTGTGGGTCTTTGTCAACGCTCACATCGAAAATCCTACCTTTGACTCTCAAACCAAAGAGACCCTCACACTCAGACAGAGTGCCTTTGGATCCAAAGTGCCGCTCTCTGAAGACTTTATGAAGAAAGTCAACAAATCCGGTGTTGTTGAGAATATCTTGTCTTATGCTCGATTCAAGCAAGATCAGCAGCTCAAAAAGACTGATGGTCATGGAAAACGATCCAGAATCACGGGTCTTGCCAAGTTGGATGATGCCAACAATGCTGGAACTAAGAATGCATCTCAGTGCACACTCATTCTCACTGAAGGTGATTCTGCCAAGTCTCTTGCCGTTTCTGGGTTGTCTGTCGTTGGCAGAGACAACTTTGGTGTCTTCCCATTGCGTGGTAAGCTTTTGAATGTGCGTGAAGCTTCTGCCACTCAAATCACTGGAAATGCTGAAATCAGTGCCATCAAGCAGATTCTGGGTCTCCAACACGGAAAAACGTATGAAAATGCCAACTCGTTGCGCTATGGACATCTGATGATCATGACTGATCAAGATCATGATGGTTCTCACATCAAGGGACTGATTATCAACCTAATTGATCACTTTTGGCCAAGTTTGTTGAAAGTACCTGGTTTCTTGCTAGAGTTTATCACTCCGATTGTCAAAGTCACCAAAGGAAAAGGAGCCAACAAGCAGGAAAAGTCTTTCTTTACTCTCCCAGAGTACGAGACTTGGAAAGAGAAGAACCAGGATGGCAAGGGATGGAACATCAAGTACTACAAAGGTTTGGGTACCTCCACGACTGAAGATGCCAAGCAGTATTTTTCTAACATGGGCCGCCATCTGAAGCCATTTGAGGCATGTGAAGATGAAGACAGACAGCTGATTGAAATGGCTTTTGGCAAAAAGAGAGCAGATGATCGTAAGGAATGGCTCAGACGCTTCCAGCCTGGTACCTATATGGACCACAGAGTCGACGAGATTCCCATCAGAGACTTTATCAACAAGGAGCTGATTCTGTTCTCGATGGCTGACAATGCACGTTCCATTCCATCTTCCGTTGATGGACTCAAACCTGGTCAGAGAAAGATTCTGTTTGCCTGCTTCAAGCGTAACCTGAAAGCCGAAATCAAAGTCGCACAGCTGGCAGGTTATGTGTCCGAACACGCTGCTTATCACCACGGTGAACAGAGTTTGTCTGCTACCATTGTCAACATGGCTCAAAATTTTATCGGAAGTAACAATCTCCCACTGTTGGAGCCTATTGGTCAGTTTGGTACCAGATTGCAAGGCGGCAAGGATGCTGCTTCGCCTCGTTATATCTTCACGAATCTGTCTCCATTGGCTCGTGTGATCTACCATCCACAAGATGATCCATTACTCGCTTACTTGAATGATGATGGACAGAGCATCGAGCCAGAGTGGTATCTTCCTATTTTGCCAATGCTCCTGGTCAACGGTGGTGAAGGCATTGGTACTGGTTGGTCTACTGCCATTCCCAACTACAACCCAAGAGACGTTGTCGACAATCTGTTCAAGATGATGAAGGACGAGGAACCAGAAGCCATGCATCCATGGTACAGAGGCTTCCAGGGACAGATTATCAAGGAAAAGGAAACTTCCTACAAAGTCATTGGCAACATCACCAAGATTGACAACACTACTGTCGAAATCACAGAACTGCCACTCAAGACTTGGACCCAATCTTACAAGGAACAGCTTGAATCTTGGGTGCAAGGCACGGACAAGACCCCAGCTTGGATCAAGGACTACAAAGAGTACCACACTGACTCCAAAGTGCACTTTGTTGTGACGTTGACTGAAGAAAAACTCAAGGAAGCAGAAAAAGAAGGTTTGGAAAAGAAATTCAAACTCACGTCCTCTCTCTCGACTTCGAATCTTGTGTGCTTTGACTTGGAGGGCCGTATCCGCAAGTACGAGTCTGTGACTGAGATCCTGAAGCACTTTTTCGATTTGCGAAAGGAATACTACCAAAAGCGCAAGGTATGATGTTTGATCATAGGATTACTTGCTGAGTGAGTTGACGTTTGATCTTGAGAAGCTTGAAAACAAGGTCAGATTTGTGCTCGAGATCATCCAAAACATTCTCAAGGTCCAGAACAGAAAGAAGAAGGAGCTTTTGGAAGAACTCAAGGAGAAAAAGTACAAGCCCATCCACAAGAACAGAGACAGATTCGAAGAAGTTGAAGAAGATGAGGATGAAACCGACCACGGCTACGATTACCTCCTCACGATGCCAATCTGGAACTTGACTATGGAGAAAGTCGAGCAATTGAAGAAGGAAAAGCAGCAAAAGGAGCAGCAAGTCCGTGATCTCATTTCCAAGACTCCTCTTGACTTGTGGCGCACTGATCTTGAAGCCTTTTTGGCCAAATGGGATGTATCAAGCTTTATGTTAGGTCTTTGAAGAAGAATTGCGCAAGCTGGAGGCTCAAGAGCCAAACAACAAGTCCCAAGCCATGAAAAAGGGCAAAAAGACTTTGGATTCGATGATGAAGAAGCCAAAGAAGAAGGCAGGATCTGATTATGACTCTGAAGACTTTGATGAGAAGCCAAAGAAAGTCGTGAAGCCAAAGAAGGTAGCTGAAAAACCAGCGGAGAAATCTCCGGAAGTACCAAAGCCTGTCAAAGCCAAGCCTGTCAAGCAAGCTGCACAGCCCAAAAAGAAGGTTGAGAAGAAGAAAAAGGATGCGTCAGAGTCCGAATCTGCCGAGGACACGGAAGGAGAAGTCAAAGTACCTCAAAAGCGAGAATCTCCAGTGCAAAAAGAGCCAGCCAAGAAGCGTGTCTTTAGCAGAGCCAAGAAGGAACCGATCGTGCTCTCGGACAGCGATGGCACCGAACACGTCGATGAATCCTTCATGCTGTCAGATGATGAATGAAATCGAGTTGCGTTTATTCCTCTGGGACAGCATTGGAGTTAGGGTTGTGGAACAATGCCTCATTACCCCATGGGAAGCTGTTCTTTCTCTTGCGCAAGTGTGGCCAAGCGACATACTCGTTAGGGTGCTCCTCCAAGTGGTGGATGTGGGCCAACTCCTTTGGGAGTGTAAAGTAACCAACAGCAGCAAGTGCTGGAATCACCAAAAAGAGGTTGATGTTGAGCCACATTTTTGTGGATCCCTTGGCATGCTCCTTTGCATGGTAAGCCTCAGGGAGCATTGTCTCCTGGTAAGAAGGGAATTGCTTCACTGCGTTTGAAAATCTGCGAATTCTGAGCATTGAGATGAGCGACAAAAGTGAAGAAATTTGAGTCACGCTCGACAATCAAACTCAACTCACACAAGAACGAGTCAGTTGTGTAGCAATAGTGTCTGTGAGGATGAGAGATCACACAACACAATTTTTCAATGCTGTTTGTCATATTTGCAAGAAATGCATTCCAAAGTGATAGAGTGCTTCATTTGTGTCGTAGAAACTAGTGCTGGATGCAAGAGACCTTGGAACGCGTTGGTGATCAAGTAAAGATAGATGAAATGCGAAACGGATCGAGATGGACCTGGGTAAAGTGCAGACAAGCAACAATCCACACATGAGCACCAGTCAGGACTGAAACGCCAACGACAAAGAGTGCCCACAGATGAGAGAGATCCAAGGCAAACTTTGAATTGATTGCCAGATAGTAAGCAAGCACCATCGTGAGCATGCCAGCAACAGTATACGGCATTGCCAAGACGTAGAATCTACCGACATCTCTCCAGGAAATGGCAGCATTGTGGGCTTTTCCAAACCATGGATTATCAATCTGTCGAAAGTAAGCAAGATCTGCTACAATGCAAGGCAAAGAGTGCCAAAGCCCAAAAAACACTGCAAACCCAACAAGTGGTCCAGTCGTGAAAAAGAGTGTGCAGTACATGAACGACTTGGCAATCTCTGTCATAAAGACAGTAGTATCTGGTCTTGTTGTGTAGACTGGGAAAGAATGGGTTTTGCCATCTGTCGCGAGATGTGCGAGATTAGAGAGCACAAACATGTGCTGAGCAATCACCAGTGGTGGGATAGATTTCAGGGCCTCTGTGAAGCTCTGCTCTTCTAGTGGGATCAGATGCTTGATAATTGGCGTTGTCAAATTTGGCTGTGATGTCATTGTTAACCCAATCAGCAGGACACCTCGGGAAAAAAACAGCAGCGAGCGATGAAAGAGGGACCGGATCTGGATGTAATCTAGGTCACTTTCTCCAAAGTGGTAAGCACTGACAGCCATAAAAGTCCAAAAAGCGATTGTTGGAACAAAAGCCCATGCAAGCACCCACAGAGCCATGATGATAAAGTAATTGATGTATCCTACTGCCAGAGTGTTTTTGAGACTTCTGGAGTGGTTGATGATGTAGAAAAGCTCCAAATCTAGAGCACCATGTGGAATCCCAAGCATGCAGACACAAACAGCAGTGATAGGCAACTCTAGAAAAGCGAAAACGTGCGGTAGAAAGAGTTTGGCCCCAATCACAGCAGCCGTCAAAATTCCAGAAACAAGCATGAGGGTGGAAGATCACGCTCGAAATATGAAAGCCATCAACAGTGAGTCATTCTGTTTTGGTCCGCTCATCTTCCTATGAAAAGACTGTAATACATCTGCAGGTTTGGTCGGACAATGTTCCCATGATTCAGTCTCTTGTACAACACGGCCGTAGCTCCTGATTCCCCATCGATGGCAAGACCTTGTTTTGATGCACCCACAGAGGCAGATTTACACAGCGTCTTGGCAGCCAGATCAGCCTTGCCATCACAAATGGACTGCATCTGGATTCCCAGGACCTACTATCTCCTTAAGCTAAACAATAACATCATACTTGCATCTGAGTAGCTTTAAAGGACTATCTGCCGTCTCTTGAGCCAATCAAGAGCATTTCCACAAATTCAGGGTCGGCGGACGCGGCATTGGAGGCGGAAAAACGACCACAAGAGAGACAGCCATCAAGCTCGGTCTTGGTTGAACAAGAGTGGTTGCAATGAGCACATTGGTTTGGAGCTATGCTTACGAAACGGCACAGCCAAGGGGTCAAAATCTTCTCAGTGCTTATCATCAGTAATCTGAAACAATCCATGGTATCAGCATTGCGATTTCATCACAGATTTTGCAGCTTCGCGCTTTACCAAATATGGATCCAACTCCCACCCGCAGACCGACAGCCAGCGACACAACACAACAAAGTGCTACAGTTTTGTACACTGCGATTCCACTTGGCATCGTTGTAGCGATTATTATTGTGAGTATGCTCATGCGATTGATTCCATGGCTGTTTTGGAGGTTCAGGAAACCAGTGGTCAAGCAAACAGAGGGAACAGTGTCAGTTGCGTATGATATTGCAAAGGAGCAGGTGGAGATGCAGCCAATCGACACACAGTCCCTTTCGTCGCGATTGTCGACTGACGCAATCTCAAGAAAGCGACAGTCTGGGTTCAGGAGTATTGCTTCATCGCTGCATCTGATGCAGGCTGAGGAACAACCAAAGCCCTTGGTGTCTTACAAGAGCCAAGACTCGATTGTCGTGCAGTTGGATCCAGAGCATCCCCGCGCACTCGTTCCAGCAGATCCGATGCTCAAGAAGAGCGAGAGCAAAGCAACGATCATGATTGGAAAGCCACCCGAGTACACGTAACCCATTTCTGCTTTAATCATGTTGGCGACGTTCAGCCCAGAGATGGCTTGGACCTCCAGACAGCTGAAGAAGCGCTCCATGGCGCTCGGATAGTAGAATCTCTCCTCCAACTGCACGCGAGACTCAAACGTCTCTGGAAGCGGGCCAATAAACGGATATGATCCTGGTGCATTCCAAAAGTGTCTCCAGACTTGTGGCGGGGATCTGTGCATCTCGTTCAGAACCAGATCGTCAACAGGCTGCTGAGAAAACATCTTGACGATCGTGTGTGTCGCATTCACTTGTCTGAGCCCAAACGAGTGGAATGGCGTCTTGGATGGCGACGGCGTCAGGATCATGGATGGAATCTCTTGATCTGCCTTCAATCCAAAGTATGATGGATCCAGCACTCCCAAAGCAAGTGTCACATGCAGTTTGACGTACTTGACTCGTGGCGGTTTGCGAATGTTGATCAGGTCGATTCCAGCTGGTGCTGCCAGGACAACATAGTCAAACAGCTGCTCGCTTTCGCCAGTCTTGAGCAAGAATCTGCCGTTGCTCAGTCTCTCGACTGATTCCACTCGCGTGTTCAGATGCACTGTTCTCTGCTGCAGCATCTTTTCAAACAGCAAGTAGTTGCCTCCTTCAATCGAAAACATGTCGTTCTGGCCAGAGTACAGTGCCAGCAGACAGCCAAAGGCATGAATGTTCTCTGTCTCTTGGAGATATGTGTTTCTGGTGATGCCGCCCAACATTTCTTCCACAAACTTGGGACTGATCTTGTTTTTGGACATCCATTCTTGGCACGTGTGCTGGGTTTCGTCCTCAAATCCAAGCGCCTTTACCAGCTCATCAATCGATCCAAGCTGCTTCTGGTCCATGAGATCGTACACTGCTTCAAATCGCTTGGCAAGATCAGATGCCATGGACTTGGTCTGAAAGAGCGACTGGATGCCATATCTGTATGCCATCTTTGCAAACGGAAGCCAACCCAGCCATCCAGATTCATATGGCTTTGCCAAGAGTCTCCAGGAGCCATCATAGACACCGAAACTGGCATGGTCGTTTGTCTGCGGACTGGTCGTGTTGAGACCGAATCTCTTGGCTGCTGTTTTGAGGATCTTATTGGCGTCAGCAATGATCGATGCTCCAAGCTCCATCTTGACCGTTCCAGATTCAAGTGGAATCTCCAAGATGCGTGCTCGTCCACCGACTCTGTCATGTTGTTCAAACACTGTGACATCGACATTGGGTGGAAGATGGTAACCGACTGAAGCACCACTCGCACCGCTGCCGATGATAGCGACTGAAGGAATAGGACCAGGGAACAGTGGAATCTGGTGTGCGAGAGCGAAAATCATCAAAGAACGTTTATGATTTGACTCTCCATGGCGGATGCTCTCTGTTCTTGCCGGCATGGTACAGCAGGATTCTGTTTCCACTTGGATCTCTCAACAGACACTCTCTCCAGAGCCAGGTTTGGCTGATGGGTGGATGCTCAAACACAAAGCCAAGTCCAAGAAGATGACTGTATTTGCTATCCAGAGCATCGTCAGAGTCGAGTTCAAAGTAAATGGTGTGTTCGCTGTCGACAATCCTGTCTGTCTGAGAGATGGAGAATGTTGACTGCCCCGCAATGAATCTGCAGTAGTGGTCTGTCTTGACAATCACTTGGAATCCCAGTCGCTGGTAGAACTCGAGTGATTGCTGGATGCTTCTCGCTGGAAGTGTCACTTGGTTGAGAATCATGAGGCAAGTTGTCTGGCAACATCCGAGATCGTGTCTGGAGTCAGTCCAAGTCGCAGGGCTTCTCTCAGCAACTGCTCTAGATGCACTTGCTCAAACAGCTGCTCTAGAATCAGATGATGAACCTGGATGCAGGAACGGATGCTGCAACAGCCTCTCGATCGTGACTCTCTGTTTGGGCTCTCTCACCAGACAGGCCTGCATGATCTCCCTCAGACTCCTGGTGACTGTGTCTGGATACTGTATCGTATACTGCGGACTCACAATCGCAAAGAACTTCTTGGCCATCGGCAGATTGCCAAAGGGAGGGCTGCCATAGCAGAATCTGTACAGAATGCATCCCAGAGACCACACATCTGATGCCCTGCCCTGCTTGAGATAGGTTCCTCTTGGACCATCTTGCTCCGCGAATTGCAGTGCTTCTGGTGCCATGTAGTTGACTGTGCCAGTCTGGTAGTCTCTTTTGATATTCGTGGTGTCGTTTGGAATGGATTTTGCAATGCCAAAGTCGATCAGTTTCAAGCATCCCTCCACCAGCAGGAAATTGGCCGGCTTGAGATCAGAATGGATGATGTTCTGCTTGTGGATGGCATCCACTGCCTGCAGCATCTGTTCCCAGCAGTTTCTGATGAAATTGAGTGACATTTTGTTGTTTTGTCGCTGCAAGAGCTGATCCAGGTCGATTTCACCGTATTCAAGCACCATCACGAGTTCGCCATTGAGATCTGTCTGAGAATCATACAGTTTGATGATGCGGTCGCTGTCTTGGAGACTCTTGAGGATTTCAATTTCGTTCAAGTAGCCCTCGACCACTGCTGGATCTTGCTTTTGTAGCTTGACTCTCTTGAGTGCGTAGACTCTGCCAGATGCATCGAGTACCTTGAAGACTTTGGAGCTGCCTCCCTTTCCAATCAGATCGATTCTCTGGTATTCGACACCGTTCACTTTGAAGAACGGCTTCTTTTCTCTGTCGCTCTCCTGTCTGTCCAGCAGTCTTTCTTGTTGTCTGTCCACAGTCTCTGGTGGATTGACAGCTGTCTGATTGACAGATATCGGAAGAGATGGCTGGCTGGCAGTTGCTGCAACAGGTGGCTGATTAAAAGATACTGCAACAGTTGGCTGACTGGCAGACGGCTGGTTGACGGACAGACTGTTGGAGAGGTCACTAGATTGCCATTCAATGTTGTCAAAGGTCCTCCAATCCTGCTTGTCTCCAGTGCTTTCAAACACATTCGAGTGATCCACAGCTATCACACTCTGATTCGTGGTAATGTCCATCTCCTCTTGCTTGGGCGAGTCAGTCAATGCCGGAGACAGTGGTCGTGACTTTTCAGAGCTCTGCGTGTCTTCTTGCTCCGACTTTTTGGATCTTGCGGGTGGTCCCAGTCCCAATCTGCCAATCTTGCGTCCTCTGAGATGGTTGAAGACTGGTGTTTGCTTCACCTCGGACAGTTCAAGTGTCTTTGCTCTTCCCAGTGCAGATCCCCTCATTGGCGTCTCTCTCTCCAGAGATCTCAGTGGCTCTCTCTCGACTGGTTTCAACGGTTCTCTCTCCAGAGATCTCAGAGGCTCACGGTCAACAGACTTGAGAGACAGACTCTGGGTCACTCTCAGCGGTGTCTTTTCAGACAGCTTTGGTGCCTCATCTGACTGTGAGCGCGTCAACGGCTGCAATGGCTTTCTCGGCAGTTTTTCAAGTGCTTGTTCAATCCTTGACTTGCTCTCAACCACTTCCAAGGCCTCCTCCAGGATCTTGCGTGCTCTCAGTGGAAATCCATAAGATTCTTGGATATCTGCCCAAGCCAAGTACAGTGCTGGATGCTTGGTTCCTATCTGGTTTCTTTTAAGGTACTCTAGTCTCTCCATGACTCTGTCATATCCCATGCCAGTCTTGCGCTCCAAGTGAACGAGTTCAATCCAGATTCTCAGCAGCAGTGGATCCTCTCTGTGTTTCTCGACTGATATCTCCTTTGCTGCCTTTTCCAGTAGTTTCAGCAACTGTTGTTTGTCCAGTTTGTGTCTCTGTTGTTCTATCTGTGCGAAGCAGTGCGTTGGATCCATCAAAAGTTTGCGACAAAGATGGCAACTCCAAATGCTACGCAAAGACTCGTAACGTATGTGACATCAAAGGAATTCAGAACTTACCTGATGTCGACCCACTTTTGGGGACCTGTTGCTAACTGGGGTCTTCCGATGGCTGCGATCGCTGACACTCGCAAATCAGAAGAGTTGATTTCAGGAAACATGACACTAGCATTGTCTCTTTACTCGATCTTGTTCATGCGATTTGCAGTCAAAGTCCAGCCAAGAAACATGTTGCTGTTTGCAGTCCATGCCACGAATGAGTGCGCGCAGTTGTACCAAGGCTATCGATACATGAACTACCACTACTGGGGTGGCAAGGAGAAGAAGGCTACTCCCGCATAAACATATCGTCTGCCAGATCACTCAGTTGATCCTTGTTTGGTGCATCTGGATGCCAACCAACGAGCAGCAGATTGCGCTTTTGGATTCTGAGACAGTCTTGGTGCTTGGTCATCTTCTCGTAGCATTGGCGAACAAACCTCTCTTGTGTCCAACTTGACAAGCACAGTTGCAAGTCTAGTCCAAGGTCTGCACAGTTTCTGACAGCCTGTTTCTCTAGTTGTACTTTGACTGCAAGCGGTGGATGTATTTTCGCTGCCTCTTCGTCCATACTTTTGGATTGTTCCTTGGAGATTCTTTCCAACATCACAAACGATGGAAACTTTTACGTTGGAGCAGACACTGGATGATCTGACCAGGTTTGGATGATAACAAGAGCAGATTCATCATCAATGTACCGGACGAGGAGCTCTCATCCATCCAGAGGGTCTGTTTCCAGATTGAACAGGCGCACTGGTTCTATATGGACTTTTGCAGACTTGTGAACCCACAACTCCCATCACACAATCTCAAACACTTTTCTCTCTTGTGTTTCAAGCACTGTCCTCTTCTGAGACATTGGACAAAGGATTTTGATGGTGCCTTTCAGAAGTTTATGCAGTACAAGACAAGTGTTCCTGTCTGTGGTGCGATTCTCTTGAACCCGGATCTGTCCAAGATCCTGTTGGTGCGTGGTTGGAAAGCGAACGCTTCTTGGGGATTTCCAAAGGGCAAGATCAACAAAGATGAGCCAGAAACCATGTGTGCAATTAGAGAAGTATTATGATTGATGCAAGGTCTTTGAAGAGACTGGATTTGACTGTTCTCCCTTCATCAGACAGAACGAATACATTGAACGCAAGATGAACGATCAAAAGTCGAGACTCTACATCATCTCTGGTATCAGCGAAGACACTCGTTTTGTGACACAAACGAGAAAGGAAATTGGCGTACTTTGCTTGATTCAAGGACATTCAGTGGCATCCCATCTCATCTATCCCACTGCCTGGCAAGGGAGGCGAATCAGACACCAGGACAACACAGAGTGGATCCAAAAAGTTCTACATGGTCTCTCCTTACATCCCAGCACTGAAGAAATGGATTCGCAGATTCAAACGTGCACGACAGCAAGGCAAAGAAAGAAACACTGCAGATCTCAAAGTCGTGGATGATCAAACAGAAGATTCTGATACTGGCGCACAATCAGAGACCGTTGATCGTTACAGCTGGACTCAGAATCGCAACGCACAAGAATACAAAGTGTCTCATACAGATGTGCTCGATTTGACATCTTCTATCAAGAACATGCTTGGATTAGAACCTCAAGAACAACTGGAGATTGAGGAAGTTCAGTCTCCAGATGTTCAAGATGTGCCAATGCCACACTTTGACCATCCAACGATCGTTCAAGGAGTCGATCTTGAATCTGCTTTCCATCCTAAATCTAAAAAGAAATCAGGCAAAAAGGTCAAAGTCAGCCAGATTCTGACCAAAAAGGAAACCAAATCTCAGGAACTGATGTCTCTGTTGATGGGCAGTCCTACGCCTGATCCACCTGCTGAACCAATCATTTCTGACAAGACAGATGAACAGAGTCAATCCAACATCGAATCTGGACCTGAAAAGACTGTCAGAAAGAAGAAATCTGGCAAAAAAGGTTCAATCCAGACCCGTGAAAAGAAACAGAAAGAAGTAGTTGAAGTGCTTGAGACTCAAGTCCAAGAAAAGGAGCCACCAAAGGAAGAGCTGCCACAAGAAAAACAGAATCTCTTGAGTTTGCTTCTCAGAGGACCACAGAACAAGGATGACAGCACACAGACGGACAGCATCGAAACACAGCCCAATCCACTGCTGAGTCTCTTGATCAAACCACAAGATACCCAGAAGAATGACAAGAAGCAGTTGACAGATCTCCTGCTTGGCAAGACGTCTATTTCACCAGAGATCCTTCAAACGCGATCCTCTGCCATCCAGTCTCCACAAGCTGTTCATGCATCAGTCAAAGCAAAGCAGCCTGTTGTGCAGCCACCATCAAAACAAAACAAGATCGAATCCATCGAGACGCAAGAGCTTGAAACAAGTGCACCAACATTCGTAACAACAGTCAGTACCCAAGGCACTCAAAAGCAGTCAGATGCCCTCCTGTCTCTCTTGCTTGGAAAGGAAAAGCAACTGACAACCCAAGTCTCTCTATTAGATGCGATTGCAGAGCCTTCTCCATCCATCGTTCAGCAAACGAGGAAAAAGAGTGATGACTCTGAAAAATCAAAGCTGCTGAGTCTCTTGCTTGGTAAAAAGTAAAATCTGCTTTGAGCCATTCGAAATTGTCCGAAAATTGGGTAGATTCATGTGGAAAATTATCCATGCAGTTTAGGAATGTGTAAAAATGTGAAAACTCATTAACATGTGCTTTCTTGGCTCAGTCGGTAGAGCGTAGGTCTCATAATCCTAAGGTCGTGAGTTCGATTCTCACAGAAAGCACTGTTTTTCTCTTTTTCCTGTTTTGTCCCTCAATTCTTTTGTGCTACTGTATGAAGATGTCATGATTCCTATTTGTACTGATACACGAACCAATGGCAAACTATATTTTGAAGCAAGAGAAATCAATCATCAAGATTTAGTGGGGGTAATGGCTGATCGACTGTAATTTTTGTATCATCTGATGGCTGCACTTGCGGTGTGGCATTGGTTGAAGTGAAAACAGGTTCTGGGGTTCTGAGGAGAATCTGTGCTGGCACAAGCGTTTTCAGCTTCTTCTTTGGCGGCTCCTTTTTGTCAAAGATGGATGTGGGGAGTGTGATCTTGTGTGGACTCTGTTGGACACGTTTCAGCAATGGCTCTCGTTCATCTGCTTCTTCGTGGATGCTGTCGAGTGTGAGTCTGCGATAGTGTTCCGCAGCAGTGACTTTGACTTTTGAGCTCATGTCAATGTAAACATCTGTTTCGTCTATAATCTGGTGTCAGACGAGATACCTCCTCTCCCAAGAGCTCTTCAATCACGTCTTCGAGTGTGACTATTCCCACTGTCTTGTAGAGCTTGTTATCTGCATTCTCAGATGTCCAGAGAGGAGAACTTGATACAAATTGATCAGACGATGATTCAACTGGTTCCACCACCGCAGCCATGTGTGAACCACCTGTTTCAAAAATGTGCAGCATTTCAAAGAGTGCAGTGTCGACATGCACTCTTGGCAGACGTCTCAAACGCAAACTGGAAATAGGGATCTTGTCATCTGGATCATTCAAGATCAATTGCTTCACAAGAACAACGCCAACGTAATGTGTTTGATCCTCATCAGCACATATGGGAATCCTAGAGTGGCCAGCCGTGAGTATCTGATGGAGTGTTTTGCGATCCAAAAGTGTTGAGATTGGGAGTGAGAAGACATCTTGTTGATTGGTCATGATGTTTGCCACTGTCTTTTCTCTAAGATCCAAGACAGCTTTGAGAACACTGACTTCATCCTTTGACAATGGACCTGCTTGGTCTTCGCCATGCAGAGCAACAAGCTCCTTGAGTTCCGCGTGTCTGTAGATCATGCCGTGGTCATGACCCAATAGATAATCCAAGAGTGTTGCAATGGGATAGGCAATCATCCACATCAAAAACATCAGTAAACGGACTGGATAGGCAAAGAAAGCCCCAATTTCCAGTCCATATCTATTGCACAATGCTTGTGGGATGATTTCACCAAACAACAACACCAACACGACTGAGCACAGGACAGCATTGATGCCAGTCATGTGTATGTAGTCAAACAAGATGGGAAGTGTTTCGTTGACGAGTGTGTTGACCAACAACAGTGTCACTAATAACAAGTGTCCATTCTTGCGTATGGGTTCAATCCTGGATGCATATAGTTTCTGTTTTGGTGTGCCAGAAGACTTGAGAATAGTCAAATTGGTGTTATCCAGTGACATCAGTCCAATTGTCAATCCAGCAACAATGCCACCCACAATCACAAGTACAATGATGAGACTGATAGCAGAGTAGAATTCAAAGTCTGTTAATGGTTCCAAGTGCACTTTTTTAGCCTCCACAGCTTGGAGGAGCAAAAGCATTCAAAGCAGAAAAGTGTCAAGCAACGATTTTGAGCTTTGGTTCAAATCGGTTTTACTTTCTCTTGGAAATCATACGATTGAGTGCTTTCTTGGCTTCGCAGTCTGGAAAGTAGCGCAGATCATAGTATTCTGGTGCCAATTCCAACAGCCACTCGCCCTTGATCTGTGTGCATGTACGAATGTAGTTCTTGGTCGTGAGAACGTATTCGTTGTACAAGACCCACTTGGGCTTGGTGTTGAGACAGCATGACGGATGCAAGAGCACAGATTGGTTGTCCTTGATTGTCAAGTACTGCCCTCCCTTTTCCAGATAGCCAACTTGCATAAAGAATCCAGCAGTCAATGCCTTGCGAATATTAGAATCCAGATGCGTTGTGCTTGACATGATCAACAATCCCATCTTTTGCATCAATCGCCACAACTGTGATCTCACGTTTTCTGCTGATTTCAAGGAGCGAATGTTCAGATAGTTTTCATAAGCCCACTTGGCATCCCTTCCATTCTCCAGATACTGGTTAAAAACGTTCAAGAGTGTCATGTGGTCTCCATCTTCGTGATCAAACTCTGCCTTTGCGGCTTCTGCTGCTTTGCGCTCCTTGTTGGGTCTGATCCATGGATTTGGAACGTTCAGCATGGCAACAATGCTCAAGATTTCTTCAGCACACTTGAACTGCCAAGAAGCCATGAGGACTTTGGAAAACTGTGGATCCAGTGGAAACTCTGACATTTGCTGTCCAGCTCTGGTGAGATTGCCATCGTCATCCAGTGCTCCCAGGTAATTCAACAACTCAAGCGCACGCATCATCGTTTCTGGTGCTGGTGGATCCATAAAGTCAAAGTGCACCAGATCATCAATGCCAATCTTTTTGAGTTGCAAGACAACAGATCCAAGGTTACTACGCAAGATTTCTGGATACGTTTGATCTTGGAGTTCCTTCAGATAAGAGTTTTCCGTGTAGAGTCTGTAGCACTTGCCAGGTCGGGTTCTACCAGCACGACCAGCTCGCTGCTGTGCGCTCGCCTTTGAAATCGGACTCACCAAGAGCGATTCAACTCTCACACGTGGATTGTAGACCTTTTGCTTGGAAAAGCCTGGATCGACGACATAGACGATACCATCAATCTACCATCAACAAAAATACAGTCAAAGATGTTTCAGCAATATTAGTGGACACCACCACTTTTCTGCCAGGCGGTCCTCCCTTTTTGGCACCAGGAGCAGGCAAGAAGATCTTGTTTTGCTCTTTTGGTGGCAGAGAAGAGTAGAGAGGCACAACCATGAGTTCTCCCAACTTGCCAGGAGACATTCGCTGCAGATTCTCTCCCTCTGCTCTGATCTTGCGACAGGCATCTTCAATTTCCTCTTCACCGGTCAAGAAGAGCAAGATGTCACCAGGATCTTCCACAGAGTGGATCAAGAGCACAGTCCTGATGGCTGCCTCCAAGTAGTCTTTTTCTGGCTGAGGTGTGTAGTAAATCTCGACTGGGAATGTTCTGCCAGGCACTGACATCAACGGTGCGTTATTAAAATACTTTTGGAACTTGGCAGCATCCAAAGTAGCAGACATGACAACCACTTTCAGATCTGGTCTCTTTGGTGCAATGTTCTTGATCAAACCCATCAGAATGTCAGTCTGGAGTGTTCTGTCGTGCGCTTCATCCAAAATGATGGCAGAATAGCGGGTCAACATTGGATCTGTCATGGCTTCTCTCAGAAGCATACCATCAGTCATGTACTTGAGACATGTCTGCTCAGAAGTGCAATCCTCAAATCTGATGGAGTAACCGACTTCCTGTCCAAGAGTGACATCCATCTCTTCTGCCACACGTGCAGCAACAGACATGGCAGCCACTCTTCTAGGCTGTGTACAAGCAATCATCAATCCCTTCTTTTGTGGTTGCTCGTCAAACAACAAAAACTGTGGAATTTGTGTTGTCTTACCAGATCCAGTCTCACCCACCAACACAACAATCTGGTTATTGTGAATCAAGTTCAAGAACTCTTGACGTTGCTTGTGCACTGGCAGTGATCTTCTCTGGTCCAGAATTTTCTTGTACTTTTCAGAGAATGGCTTTCCAGTGTAGTAGTTGGTTGAGCCACTCTCCATCTCTTCTGCTTGTTGTGCAGTCGTTCTGCCTGAAACAATACCGCCTTCTCTTGATTCAAGTCTTTGCTTTTTTTTGCTCGACATTCGCAAAGTTTATGTCCCTTGCAAGAACTTGTACAAAGTCATTTGTCTTTGGTTACTTGATTGAAATACTGCCATCTTTCGTCTCTCTGGTCTTGAAAGTGTTGAAACACAAAGCTCGATGTTCAGATCTGAGATTTCTGACTCAAAAATTGAACGGTAACATTTCCAAGTTCTTTGTTGTGTTGTTTGGAGGTTATCAGCTCCTTAAACAGCGACTGAGACCTTACATTCCAGATTCACGCAAACGCACGCAGATTGCATCCATCACAAGCAGTTGTGTCTCACTAGCTTTCATTCACCCAAGTCAAAGGATGGATATCGCCATGTTTCTTGCTGTCAGGTCTGCAGATGCATACGTTCGCTTCCATCACAAGCAGTTCAAGATACCAACGCTTCTCAAGCAAATGACACCAGCACTCTTGTTTCAACTGTCTTGCTGGCAAATCATGTACTCTTGGTTCTACTATCCAACAACACTTCCAAACCAATACAACAAGTGGATATCAAAGATGGCTGACATGGACAGCAGTCTCATTCGATACTTGCGTCAAGTCAAATCTGGAGAGATTACTGTCGGTTTATCAGGAGATCCAACCTATCTGATGGAATCAGCCCAAAAACTCGGATTACCTCCATCTATGGGTGATTTCCGTCTTGGGCCCATCCATCTGACATTGGTGCAAAGTGGCATTCAAGGAACTTGGGACTATATTCGCCATGTGTGGAAGAAAGGCTTTCTCTCGTCGTTGAGAATCTATGTGCCAGTCCATGTGCTTTCTACCATACTCTTTAAGCTCAAGCGCATCAAATCACCGAAGCAGTTTGTAGATTCGGTCAGAATCGCTCTCTTGGGAGCAATGCAATCGTCTTCCTTCTTGGCAACCTTCATCTCTCTGTGTTGGGCTCCCATTCTGGTTTACAGACGACTGCTGCCATCCACAAAAGATGGTCCCTTGCAGCAGAACTTGGCTTCCTTTCTCTGCGGTCTCTCGATCTTTATCGAAAAGCCCTCCAGACGCAAGGAAATGGCTCTCTATGTCTTTCCCAAAGCACTCGAGTCTTTTGCTACACAGCGCGTTCCGCATTGGATTCTGAATCTGCCGCTGCTTTCTCCATTGACTTCGTTTGTCTTGTTTGCCGGCAGCATGTCTTATCTGCTTTCTACTTATGAGTTGGATTCAGATGCTTGTCCTAGAATGGCACATCAGCTCTTTCCACTCTTTCTCGAAAAGTAAATCTGTGCAGATCTTCAACAACACCTGATCGCAACACAGGGTGACAACGGCATGAGATTCATCATAGCATGTTCAAAAAAGCGAAAAAGCATAGCCCTTACGGGGGCTCGAACCCCGGACCTTAAGATTAAAAGTCTCACGCTCTACCAAGCTGAGCTACAAGGGCCACAATCCACAAGTTTTGCAGTTTTAGTGATTCCTGAACAAATGCGGCGGGCGGCTTTTTTTTAAACAGCCAAAAATGCTCAACTTGTTGCGATATTTTGTATGAACGCATCTGCCGAGTACCGAGATCTAATCAAATCTTATCCTCGTTGTCTGTGCGGCATGCGCCGTCACGCTTTCGTGCCTGATTTCAATCGATTCCAAAATGGTTTCTTTCTCCTTTCATTGGAACAGCAAGAAGATGAGTCCACCTTATACCAACGCTGATGAACATACATCTATCAACAAGCCGCTCCCAGTTCCAAAAGTATCGACGTTGACAACAGGAAATCAAAGACAGAGACAACCTCCACCATATCCTCGACGCCAACCAAGAATGGTCCAAGAAAATGCAGGCAACTTGTCCAGAGGTGTTCGAATCGCTCGAACAAGGACAAAGCCCAGAGATTCTCTGGCTTGGCTGCTCTGACTCCAGAGTTGCTCCAAATCTAGTCACTGAATTGGGATTGGGTGACATTTTTGTGCACAGAAACATCGGCAATACCATTCTCCCAACCGATTTCAACGCCTTGTGCGTGATGCAGTACGCTGTTGAACATTTGAAAGTGAAGCACATTGTTGTGTGTGGTCACTACCAGTGTGGTGCTGTCAAAGCAGGCATGGGCTCTGATCGCTTGGGTTTGTTGGACCAATGGTTGGTCCAAATCAAGAGCGTCTATGGTCAGCATTACGACTTGTTGGAGAAACTCGATGAGAAGGACCGCTTCGATCGCTTGTGTGAGTTGAACTGCTTGGCCAATTTCGAGAACGTGTGCAACTCGACGATTGTGACAGAAGCCGTCAAACGAGGTCAGCAGATCACTGTCCATGCCTGGTGCTTCCGATTGAGAGACGGCGTCCTTGTTCCTTTGGCTGTCAAGAACCTTTGAGAAATAAAATCGGTTGGCGGAAGAACTTGGCACTCGGCGTGCATTTTGATTGGTCGCCCAGACGCCACAATTCTTTGCCAAATGTCAACTATCGTCCGACCTTTGGAGCAGAGAACAAGACGCTCCAGGGAAGCTGCTGACCAGAACCGCTCTGTTCACTCAGATGAGAAGGTCAAGGCGTATGTTGTCGATGCACACATGGGATTGGTGCGGTCTAGTGTCTACAGCAACACTGTGGCACTCTATTCCAACGACAGACACACATTCAACTTTTGGAAATCTCTCAATACCAAAATGGTTGGTGTTCCCCAGCCAAGAGAAGTCAAACTCCGCCATCAAGACCAGCAAGCGAAAGCAGCCTTGCCTGTATCTCCGCTGACGTTAGGGAAAAGAAATGGTTGACCCACTGAGTGCAGTCTTGGCAGCAAACAGAGAATGGTGTTCGAGAACAAAAGTGACTCAGCCTGAGCTGTTTGACACGATCGACAAGGGACAGTCCCCTAATATTCTCTGGATCGGATGCTCTGATTCCAGAGTGGCTCCAAATGTTGTGACCAATCTTGGACTTGGAGATCTGTTTGTTCACAGAAACATTGGCAACACCATCTTGCCGACTGATTTTAATTCACTCTGTGTGATGCAGTATGCTGTTGAACACCTGAAAGTGAAGCATATCATCGTTTGTGGTCACTACAAGTGTGGTGCAGTGCAAGCGAGCATGGGAGACAAGCATCTGGGTCTGCTGGACCAGTGGCTAGCACAAGCCAAGAATATCTACCGAGATCATCTTCCAGTGCTCCAAGACATGTCTGAAGAAGCAGCGTTTGACAAGATGTGTGAGCTCAACTGCCTCGTCAATTTCTACAATGTCTGCCATTCCACAATTGTGCAGCAGGCCTTTGAAAGAGGTCAAGAGCTGTCGATTCACGCTTGGTGTTTCCGTTTGAGTGATGGCAAGCTGGTTCCCCTTGCCGTCAAAGAGTTTAGTAAATGTGCCTAGCCCTCACCTTTTTCTTTTGTCAATATCAATCTGTGGAACTCGAGCGTGATCGAAAGGCCCTGACCCACAAAACGGGTCAAAAATGTTGGCCATTTGCTCAATCTCATTCTTTTCATGCTACTACAATACATCAGACACTCTATACAACCAACAAGTGGGAAAATGCAGCATTCGTTGAAAAGTGCTCTCAGGTGTGCAGGATGGATATCAAGACAGTAAGAGAGCTTTCAAGCCCTGCGATCCGGTGGCTGAATGACTTCATTGCAGTGTTGTGTGACAGTGGCGCATGACAAGCCGCACTCCTCAAACGGCAACGCCTTTTCTTCACTAGACAAATGTCCTCTGATACGGTGAATGTTGTCGTTGATAAGCAGAACGCTGCCCAGCGCATGGGTCAGGGTATCAAGAAAGGTGCTCTCAACTCTGTAAAGGCCGTTGGCAGCGTTGTTGACGACTTCAAGGAATTCTTGAACAGAGGCAATGTCGTCGACTTGGCTGTCGGTGTCGTGATGGGTACTGCCTTCGGTAGTGTTGTGACTTCGTTTACCAATGATCTCATCACTCCAATCATTGCATTGGCCTCTCCAGCCTCCAGTTTCGACAACATGTACGTTCCTCTGCGCTGCCCAAAGAACCTGACCTCCTGTGGACCCTCTGTTCTTCCGACTGTCAAGCAGGCCAATGATGCTGGTGTCGTGACTTGGAACTACGGCAAGTTTATCCAAACTATCATCAGTTTCCTGATTATTTCCATCATCATTTTCTTTATTGTGAAGCTGTATGCCGCCCTCTTCCGCAGAAAGAAGCCAGAGACTCCAAAACGCGAATGCCCATACTGCACAAAGGACATTCCACTCAAGGCAACACGTTGCCCAGAATGCACCAGTGATCTCCCTGCTGCCTCCATGAGCGAAGCCAAGCTCGAATAAAATTCTTCATTTGAGTCTGTTTTGACGACAAAAGTTCTCGAGATCTTTTGGATATTTGAGCATCCAACACTGTGTCACTGGATACGTCAACACAGAGAGTCCATCGCGAATAGCATCCTGAAAGGCCATGATACTCGTCAGATTGGACTCTTGGGCAGTCAAACGCTCAGCATACTTGACAAAATCTGAGCCGCGCTTCCAGAAATATACACCGCATGTGGCAAAATCACTAATCACAGAAGTTTCGGACACTTGAACAACACTTCCCTTGTCATCCACTTTGCAGTAAGAGTAACGTGGATGGGTTGATTTGAATGTCGCACAGACACCATCTGCACCAGATTCAAGACAGAATTTGTAGAAATCTTCAGGGTTCCAGTCGATATACTGGTGGCAGTTGGAAATAAACAAGGGTTTGTCGTTGTTGATGACTTCTTTGGCCAGCAACACAGTGTAGATCTGGCCTTTGGTGCCGTTGGTAGAATAATGCACACTTCCAGGGCTGATGGCATCAAACAGGTATTTGAGATTGTACTTTTCATACTCTGAGGCCATTGAGATGAACGTGACTTTTCCAGGAATTTTGATGTTATCCACAACCATCTTGACCATTGGACGACCATTGACCTCTGCGAGTGGACCAGAGTACAAGAATCCAGATTCTTCGTATTCTGGATACTTGAACGCCATCGGGATCACAACATTCACATCGTGTAACGCTCCCTCAGCAGCAGTCTTTTGCTGAGACATATTGATGTGGTGCACACGTAGCAAGAGCTTTTCCAAAGTCACATCGCTTGGATTCTCAACTGGACACAAGTGTGCACCAGACAAAAGAGCGGCTCTCCTTCCAACATGAGAATCTTCGACGACCATCACCTCTTTTGTTGATAGATTGGCACGCATCATCGAATGAATATAGATATCAGGAGCAGGCTTCGGATGCTGTACATCCTGGCATGATAAAATAAAGTCAAAGAACTCAATCAAGCCTTTTCGCAAGAGCATCAGCTGTAAAGTCTTGAAAATCGAATTAGATGCACAGTAGAGAGTGTAACCACGCTGTTTGAGACCACTCAACACCAAGCGGAGTCTATCATCATACTTGAATGTGTCGTTGATGACCTCAAACGTCTTTTCTTGTTTCAGACGCCAAACAGTGTCATGGAGCTCCTTTGGTAGTCCCTTCTCAGCAGTCAGCATGTTCAACTTTGCAGTCGTTGGTCTTCCGTCATATTTGGCCAAATGTTCATCCAAAGGAATCACGTATTGAGGATCTACCTCTTCAAGGGCTCTGTTGAGTGCAAGATAATGCAGCTCTCGACTGTCTACAAGAACACCATCCAGGTCAAAGATAATCAGCTTCACTGTCGGATTCTGCTCTGACATTTCCGGCGCGGCAAGCATTCCGTGGGAAAGTGCAAGTGTTCCAAAAAAATCATCACCACGAAATCAAAAGCAACCATAGCATGCAGGGACAATCGAAAAGAGATTCTACACATGCTAGGTTTGTATATGTTAGAATGAAGACATTTTCATGGCCCTTGTAGCTCAGCTTGGTAGAGCGTGAGACTTTTAATCTTAAGGTCCGGGGTTCGAGCCCCCGTAAGGGCTATGCTTTTTCACTTTTGTTTGATGCATCTTTTTGACTGTAAGGCATTTTATTGCTGAAGGACAATCTTGTCGTTGGATTTGATGGATCTGACCATCTTTTGGACAGTGTCCCAGTTGAATGGCTTTGCCTTGAACTCGCTCGTGTTGCTGGACCACCAGTTGCATGTATCTGAGGGAATGCCCATGGACCATGCTTTGCGTTTGGCAGCCTCCTTTGGACCATTCTCGTTCCTGCGCTCTTTGGTGTATCGCTGGATCTGTGGACAGGCACAGTAGAATGTGAGCCAATCTCGAGCAGACGGCGGACATCCAAAGGGAGTGAAACCCATCTGCCAGCCTGGAATACCCAGATACACATACGACAGACGTAAATAATGTGACAGGCTGTTACAAAGCTCTATTGGCTCATGATACAGCGGTCGATATAGAATCTTGCCGTCATCCTGCATTAATACATGTCCAAAGTGGTCCTGGTCAAGTATCCAGTAGTTGGTGCTGCTCGCGTCAATGTAACTGTTGATCTTGATGCTTCCGACTTGGTAAAAGCTGTTTGCAAGCATGACCGACCACTGAATATCGAATCCATTTGTGATGAGATACAAAGCTGCAAGTTCTGTTGGAAGACTTGCATCTGGCGTGATGGATGGCTTTAGGAGGATCTTGTGCTCATGGAAGCCCTGTAGCGTGGTGAGATGTGTGAGAAAGCCAGGAAACAAATGGTCTACAATGTCTCTTTGCGATGTCATCTCGCGTCCAAGAAAGGTGTCAAGAAATCAAAGAGTATCCCACAGTCTGATCCATGACAGTGTCTTTTGGTTTGGGTCTTTGTGCAGCATTTTCTTCAAATTTCTTTTCCTCTTTCAAATGTCCCTTCCACCGAATCAGACGCTGTATGTGTCTAACATTAATGAAAAGATCAAGAAAAAGGAGCTGAGGGAATCACTATACTTTTTATTCACTCAGTTTGGACGGGTTATAGATGTTGTTGCACTGAAGACGATCAGAGAGCGGGGACAAGCATTTGTGGTGTTTGAGGATGTTGCAGGTGCCACATCGGCACTCAGAGCACTGCAGGGATTTGCATTTTACGGTAAAAACATCAAGATCGCTTATGCTAAGACAAAATCGAACGCAGTCAGACTCAGAGATGGCACGTATTTCCAAAGAGAGAAGAGATCACTGGATGATGGTGGTGAGCATGCTGCAAAGCGACAGAGACAAGAAGTGGTTGCTCTGGAACACGTTGAAGAGGCACAGATCTTGCTCGTGACAAACCTGCCACCAAAGATGACAGAGGAGGCCCTTGGCAACCTGTTTATGCAACACAAGGGATTCACAGAAGTGCGACTGGTGCCAGGCAAAGATGTCGCTTTTGTAGAGTATGACAATCGCTCCCACGCCGAGACTGCACTCACTGTCCTGGACGGTTTTGAGATTGTTGCTGGACATCCAATGAAGGTGCAATTTGCCAAGTAAATTCTACACCTGATGATTTCAACTCTCTCAGATTGAAGGGAAAACAGAGATCAAAGATGCTTCATTCACCGCCAAGACCACCACGCTTGGATCGGACTATGGCTGCAACTGGATCTACAATACCTGCACCAGAGGCACCAAGTCCTTGTCCAGGAGTCCATCCCATGGCAGCAAGCATCTTGTGTCCAATGTTGCTTTCTGCAATCGGTGATGCTTTTTCTCCAACGATATCACCAAGCTTTGGTCTTGCTGCATTATCTGGGGCTTTCGGTGTCTTTGGGGGTGTTGATTTAGGCATAAAGTGTGCATTGCGTTTTCCTTTGAACTTTTCCATTGCTACTTTGTCCAACTGCTTCCATTGCGGTGGGATGTGTGTTCGCTTGGTTCTGTACACATTCAAGATCTTCTTGTCTCCACTGCCTCTGAGTGAGCTGTTCAGTCCATACTGCTGCAACAGAAACAACACAGTCTGTCTCACATTGCTTGGCATCGGTGGCAAAAGTGTTGCATCTTCCTTTCCAGCACAGAACTGGTGGATACGCACATTCATACTTCTTACAAACGTATTCACACCATTTGCAGGTCCTTTGCCTTGCTTCAAGGCTTTGCTGAGCTTTTCTGCTTCTCTGAGTCTCGCATCTCCCTCTTCTCGCTTCTTTTGCTTCTTTTCCTTCTGCAATCGCTTGTTCTCTTTTCGTCTAGCAGACTTGGAGGCCATCTTTTCATTGACGGTCGTGAAATCGTTATCAGAGAGCTCCAAAATGTCATTATCATCCAACTGCAGTGCATGTTCCTCGTCAGATGTTAATTCTGACAGATCATCGACAAGGGCATCGTACAATCCAGACTCCAATTCTTCCGAGTCACTTCCAGCCAAACCCATTTGGAAGAAGGGTCCGTCAAGACCCTCTGCGTTCTGGATGTAATCCATCATCAGTGCAAAGTCCTCGTCCTCTTGGTCAATCACTACTTGTTCTCGTTGCCTCCTACGCTGTTTCTTGAGTTCCTTCTTCGTCGGTAGACGAATAAACTCTTGCTCCACAGTCACTGTTTCAATTTCCTCCAACAGAGAGCTGTCTCCGGTGGTGTCGATAAAGAATGGATCCATCGCAAAGAGTGACACGTTGGCAGACACGTTTTTGAACAGCTGTGGGAGATCTGTCTGAAGCATACAAGTTTATGTTCATAGCTACTAAAGAGCCACTTGCTTTGTAAAGACAAAGGAGTGATGAAACTCTGAGAAAGTCACAATCTGGAAACTGGCGATCCAGAGTGGGAAGAAGAAGCATGTCTGGGTGATGAATGTGTGATCTTGCAGTGCACCCATGACTGCAAAAGTTAGCAGTGGAATGCCAGCTAATGCGATCATGATGCCTTTCAGATACACGCTCAGTTTGGAGTCTTGTGCAAGCGCTGATTTTTGGCATGTATATATCAGACAGTAGCAAGAGATGATGGACAACAAAAGCCCTACGCCATAACCAGCAGCAAAGAACGTCTTGCCCATTGGAAATGTCCAATGCAACTTCCAATCTTTGACCCAGCCGTTGATTTGTGCCAGATTTGCCACTGTGAACTGAGATGCCATCACAATCAATAGTCCACCAGCAATTAGAGAGCAGCCAAAGCAGAGATAGAACGGAATGATCAAACGTCGTGAATCTCGATCTTCAAGCCTTGTCGAAAGAGAATTGAGCTTTCCAATGATGATATACCATGCAGCAATGCTTGCAATCGCTTGCATGATGAAAAATGCAATTCTAACAGTTGGAAGGAATCCAGATGGAGGAAGTGGAATGTAAGGGGAGTTTGTAAAGTCAATCCACACCAATTGAACCGTTGTTAGTCCAAGAAGTAGCAAAAGTGCAAACCACAATTGTACTGTCAAAGTGCTGTGTTTGTTTTGCTTGAAACACAGCAAAGTCAGTTTCACAAGCTGCTGAATGGACAGCCCACTCAGCAATGCAGCAACAGTCAAGTGTGCAGAGAACAGTCGCATGTGCTGGCAAAGATTTCCCGGTTTGTTGTAATGCGGTCACTTGCCGTCGGGCTCCTGCGCGTGGCTTCGCAAACGCCCCTCCAGAAGGGATGAAGTCATCTTTCCCTATGGGCAGAGCCGAGATTGCTTACACAGTGCCAGCTGCAGTGTTCCTGGGGATGGTGGCTTTCTTGATCCTAGGGCTTTCATGACCTGTTTGCTTCCTTTGTGCTTCTGGCCAAGAAGTTTCCAACTCCCGCTCGCAAGACTCCCATGTACAGAATCGCATGTGCCACTTGGATCCTATTGCTCACATTCATCAGTATCCAGCTGAGCACACTCGATTGGATCCTGTCACCGTCAGTTGCGAACATCATTCCAGATCCCAAGTCACCCAATGGTGTCAAGGTCATACCAGAGGCACCACCCACAGTGTGGTTTGGCATCATGGTCGGTCTCAACTTTCTGTTCAACTTCATCGCTTCGATTGGTATCTGGGCAATGGCACTCAATCGTCTTTCAGTCTTTTACGGCAGATCCAGCTTCACATTTATCGCCATGCTCTTCATGTCCACCCTCTTGGGTCTCATCAAAGGTGCTGCAGATGGCATTGGAACTTACATTGGATTTGTCGAGATTGGCATGTCACCCGTCTTCATTCTACCAGAAGCTTGTGCGAATTGGCAGCTGAGTCTGATGCTACATGCCATCGGACACACTTTTGAAGCAGCATTCTTGTTTCTGTCATCTTACTTTTTCCTAGTCTCGATTGCCAAAGGAGTCGGACTATCTCGAGGAGAGCTGTGGTATGCCTTGTTTGTAGAGTACGAAGGCTTTAGATTCATCGCGATCATGATCTTGAACTTGATCATCTCTGGATTTGGTATCTACAATGCCATCATGCCACAAACTTTTGTCACACACACTGCACTCTATCTTCCATCTTGGACGTATGCTGTCGAGTTCTATGCGTTCCTGCAAACAAGTTACTACACTGCAAGACACATGATCAAGAATTCATCGACACCAAAGTCAAAAGAAAAGTCCTCAGAGCTCAGCAAAATCAATGTACGCATGCCCATTGCATGATTGTCAATAACAACTTATATCTCAACAGATGATTCAAATTTCGCAGTAACTGAATCTTTATAGCATGACAAGGGATAGCAGCACAGCTGAGATGTCAACCTTGTTTGCTGCACTTGCAAGAACGGATGGCAAAGGGATGGCACTGACTGTCAAAGATACAGTGTATGTCGGCGTAGGTTCCGGACCTCCGACATTAAGTGTTGGGTAGGAGGAAAGATCGGCGGTAGTAGGGGCACTTGTTTCTTCAGGCTCCTTTGTAGATGGAGTTGTTTCTGCAACAGATGTCTCCGCTGGTTTCGTTTCTGGAGCTTCTGAGGTTTCAGCTTGAGTCGTTTGAGGTGCTAAAGTTGTTTCTGGTGCTTGTGTGGTCTCTGGTGCAATCAAAGTCTCTTCGGCAACGATCGTGGTTGTTGGTGTGACTGGATCTGTGACGACTGGATCTTGTGGTTTGTTGCCACTTGGACCTCCAAAGACACCCTTTCCTTCTGGGCAGCTGACAAAGTCCCACTGAACATTTTTGAGGCGACCAATATTTCTGGCGTTTGCTTCTCCACCGACTAGCTCACCAAACATTGGAAGAGAAATGTCCAGTCCAGAGTGGCAAGACGGGCACAAGTCAGCGACAGGACCGATAGTTGTCTTTCCTTCAAAAGTAATCTGGACACACTGTCCACACTGGCTCTTGGAATAGACATCAACACCAACAGCGACGTAGTAGCCTCTATCCACTGGCATGTTTTCGCAAGCACCGATGCCGTAAGGAGCGGGTTCGCCATCAACACCGTAAAAGGTGATATCGCCTGAAAAACCACGCTTGTTCAAGACCAACGCAGAGACCTTTAGAAGGAACATAAAGAAAGAGGATCTGGTCCTCTTTTAACACCGTCTCCAGATGATCATTTTTCAAACTGCCGCTCATGCCGCGCGATATATCGTCGGAGTTCACGAATGTGAGTGCTTTTTGAGAAAACTCCGCTGGATCTGATACAGGCCTTCTAACGCCAAAAGATTGCCGTATGTAGGCCGCATTCGATTGCCTTGGCGTTGTTTATTTTTGGACGCTGGCCACCTTTTCAAATGCATCTGGCTTTGGCCACTTGAAGAAGCTCTTTGGTTCTTCGTGATGCTGTGACTGCTCATAGCTGAATGCAGCAGCGAGTGACAGGACACCAACGAGAGCACTCTGTGCAACTGCCCTCTGCAAGCTCTTGCTGAGCGATCCAATCACAAATCCACCAACAGCACCACCGATTCCATGGTTGACATAGTCATTCTGCCCACGCAACTTGGCAGCAAGCACACTTGACGACATGTAAATTGCAGACACACTGGCTGCTATCAGAACAGATACCAAACAAGCCAGCACGGGCTGGTGCGTGACGCAAAACAGTGCTCGTCAATCCTGTTAGCCACCAGTTCTTGGCAAACTGTGACCCAACTCCAGCAACTCCACCGACAAGTGCAGCCTTTGTTGATTCCTCAACCAAATCGGCTTCCAGTAGATTTTCGTTGAAAAAACTGTTTGTGTGCATGATGGTGAAAAAGTGCAAGGCAAGAGACCCACTCAAAAACAGCATCAACTGCATCTCATCTACAGCAGCATGACTTGAATTTCCAGAATAGCATCAGTTCAGTGAATATACAATTCTTTGATGTGCCTCTTTTAGGGTTGGGACGAGCAGACCCCTTGAACGTGCGCCGAACTCACAGGGATCCTCCTGCGCTGTACCAACCGGAATCCTGTGGCACATTTGGCAGATGACTCGCGTGTTTGTGCAACAACGGCAGTCATGCAGGACCCACCGAAATATAAAATGCCGCCTTGTCCCCTCATTTCCATGCTCTTCCCACAGCTGATCGCATCTGTTGTTGCCGCCCCTGTGTCCTCTGCACCATTTGATCGCATCTTTGTGATCACTCTCGAGAACCAAAGCTACAAGACTGCCACTTCCAACCCTTACCTTGGCCAATTGGCACAAAAGGGACGTCTCTTGACCGATTACCATGGTGTCACTCACCCATCGCAGCCAAACTACATTTCCATGATCGCTGGCAACACCAAAGGTGTCTTCTTGGACTTTGATTCCACTCTTAAACAAGCAACCATTGTCGACCAGTTTGAGTCCAAGGGCATCTCGTGGAAGTCTTACCAACAGTCCTATCCAGGCAACTGCTTCACTGGTGGCTCTTCCGGCACCTACAGACGCAAGCACAACCCATTCATTGTATCTTTACTCAAACTAGTCATTCTCAGCCATCACTGGTGATGCCAACAGATGTGCCAAGATCGTGAATGCAGACCAGTTGCAGACTGACATTGCCAACAATGCTGTGCCTCAGTATGTCTTTTACACTCCTGACATGAACAATGACGGTCACGATACCGATATCAGATACGCTTCCAACTGGCTTCAGGGCTTCATTGAGCCATTGCTTGTGAACCCAGTGTTCTCCAAGACTCTGTTCGTGGTCACGTTTGACGAAAACGACAACCAGCTTGACTTCTTTGGCAACCAGGTCTACACGGTCCTTCTTGGTCCTGGATTCACGCCTGGATCCACAGACAACACCAAGTACAACCACTACTCTCTCCTTGCAACTGTTGTCAAGGCTTGGGGTCTCACTGGCATTGACAATGACAAGAAAGCCACTCCATTCTTCTAAATTTGGTAGAGAGGGGGCCATGCAACCGTGGGCTGCGTGAATAAATGCCATAGAATCCCATCATGACCATGGTTGAGAATCAAACTTTGGTCAAGCCAGTGCAATCTGACGAAGATGTCCACAACTCTTCTGAATCCTTTGTGCCATCGCGTGTCATCTGTGTGCCAATTGACGGCTCAAAAGACTCTGACTATGCTGTACATTGGGCCCTTGACAACCTCGTCAATCCAGACAAGGACCAGATCATTCTTTTGAACGTCCGACCTTACAACTTTTCCTCATCTCTGGCTTTTGGACCAGCAGCTGCCTTTGCTGACTACTCTGCAGACTTGAGTGCAGACGACGCCAATCGAGCACAGTCCCACACGCTCTTGCTCCAAGCTGCAAAGGCAGTCAAGGAGAAAGGTGTCCACGTACGAGCGATTGCCATGAAAGGCGACGCAAGAGAAGAATTGGTCTTCAAGATTGAACAGCTCAAACCCACTTTTGTGGTGGTTGGCAATCGCGGCCTTGGACAGATTGCGCGTGCCATCCTTGGTTCAGTGTCTGATTATCTTGTGCATCATCTTCATGTGCCTGTGTTGATCACCCGGCATCCTTAGTAAATTCATGGTCGCTCAGTTTGCGTCACGCTTCGCGGGGATTTCTCATGTTCTTGATTGGTGTCGCTGCCTTGGTAATGGAACATCACTGGGCGGTAGAAGACTGTGTGGGAGCACCCTACGCCATGTATGTCTTCAGGATGAAGTCTTACACGGCAACATCTGCCTCAACCAATAACGAGACATGGCCACCGAACTTTAGTCTCTTCACAAAAGAGAATCCAATCGGAAACTGTGGCAGAATGAATAACGAGCTCAAACCTTACCAGTGCTGCCAGTCTGTTATCGGGACTTCCTCATGGCCCAAAATGCCACGGAGCGTCTCTTTTGATGAGCTCTCAGCAACCATGAGCGACAATATTCCTAAATCTGCCATTGGCGCCAGTTACTGTCTCATTACTGCCGCGACTGGATCCAATCTTGGCTATTCCAGTGTGTATGTTCTCAAAGACCAATGTACAGAGAAATTCTATTGCTCGGAGAACCAACTGTCGATATTCTCATCTGCATCGTACCAAATCTTACAGTAGATGTACAGGGACTTTTACGAACTACAGTCTCACTCCGAGTTTGAGCATCAATCACAATGTATTTGGGTACAATACTGTGTCTTACACGACCATCCAGAGTGGGACCGCCATGTACATCTGGTCCGCGAATGTTCCCAAAGCCAGTCTAGTGGCAGACTTTTCCTATGCTTTTGACACAATTGTCTTGATAGTGACGATCATCTGCCTGATTTTGTTCTCGTTGTCGACACTGTACACAGCGTACAAGTTGTATCTCAAGCAAACGTATGCTGCTGCAGCTGTCTTTGTTCCACAGCTCTTGTGGCTTGTTAATTGTCTCTTGAACTCTATTCTCAACTACATCACAGTAGATTCCAACACGAGTGTCATTCTCAAGACGACACAGCATGCACTCAGTGGTTTCAATTCTTTGCTCACGATCATGTCGACAGTGTACATTTATCTTCTCTCTTATCCTCAAAAGCGCTGGATTACCATCTCCATCTATCTGTTTCTGGTGCTCTTGAACGTTGGTGCATCTGGCACAGAGTACGTCTATTACTGGTATAGTACGGACAAGAAGAGCTGGGCCTATCTCAACTGGTCTTACTGGAAGCCGTATGCTACTTACTGGCTGATATTCATGTGCATTGCAGATGCCACTCCAATTGCAGCTGTGCTGTACAAGATCATTTTCCAAAAGCAAGAAAACGGATGGATGCGATTCACTACGTTTATTGCCACAGACACCACCTTCTTTGTCATCCTGGCCTCTTATATCATCACCATCATTGCCTTTATTGTCCTCACGACTTTTAGAACCCTCTCCCGTGTCTCAGTCGGCAATGACAGAAACGAAGTCGATCTTGGCAACTTTATCCAGTTTCCATTGTCCGTCCACACGTTCTTGCAGTGTTACTGTTTAGAACACTTGATCTACCTCATCCAGAGCAACAAGTTGCACAGCTACATTGCTGGAAACTCTTTGAAATCCAAAAAGGGAGAAACGATCAGGAAATTCTCAAAGAGAGTCGCAAATATCGTCAAGAGGAGTTCATCTGCCATCAGATCAACAGGCACGGGTCAGTATGACAGCAATATTGATCAAACAGGCAAGTATTCAAGTGGGCAAGACCAAGAGATACCGCCACCACCGCACAATTCCAGAGCAGATGATCTCAATCTGAATGATGCTGAACCCGGTGTTCCATCAGAGGCACCTACTGGGACACAGTTACACCCACTCGCTGAAGAGGAAGAAGATTGAACTGACTCTACAAGTCCCAAACTGTAGAGTCAAAGGATGTTTGATTGTCAATCTTTTGTAAACAGCCCATTTCCTGGATTCTACTTGAGAATCTCAGTCAAGAGCTGAGTGTGATCCATTATCCTTGTCCTAATTTGCTGAAATTGTCTTGATGAGAGTTTGATGCATCGCAGTCGATGAAAAGACGGCTTTAATCTGCATAGAACGTTTAATAATCACTCGCTTTGTATGGAATGCTAGGGAGTGACTACTCGGTTTTATCAATCTGGGCAGCGCGTTCTTTGCCAATGCATGGATTCTTGATTGGCGGGGTTCTAGTGGCACAGAATCCAGGTGGGCAGCTACCGATGACGAAATCTTGTGGATTTGTCGAGATGAATTGCTTGAACTTGGTGTCATCAATGCATTGGAACGAGTTTGGAATGGCTGTACCAGTTTGCTCAGTGCCTGCCTGAGTGCCTGTCTGTTGACCGTTCTGGTTGGTCTGTCCGTCTCCCTGTTTGACACCGCCATCTTGTGCTGGTGGTGTGCCTGCGACTTCAAACTCTTTGATACGAGCTTCCTTGTCTTCATCCGTGTCACAAGCAACAGAAGTGCCTGGCTTGTTTCTCAAAGGAAGCACTTGGCATTTGAGAGGGGCTGGACAAGCGGTGTTGATTTGCAACTGACCATTGACACACTGACCAACAGCATCACCAATACAGACGACATCTGCACCGTTGCATGAGTCACCGACTTTGTTGGTTGCTTTGGCATTGTCCAAACGACGTGCATCTGCTGAGTTTTGAGCACGGAAGGCTTGTGCAGTCACAATAGTCACAAGAGTTGAAAGCAGCATGACTTTCTGGGCAGCTTCACTTGTTTTATAGATCGGCGGTGGCTGTAATCCCGATGGGCTCGAAACAGGGGGGTCACGAAAGTCGGGGTTTCGAGCGGAGCACAGCGGCCATTCACGTCATCGCTTTTGAACCGACAAAAGTCTTGTGGAAAACACCACCAGTACCATGCTACGAGTGACTGTAAGGATGACAAAAAGTTTGATGAGCCCAACTTTCTGACGAATTCCTACCTTTTTGGGAGTTCCCAGACTAGATGACAATGTGACGCAACATCTATCATTTTTCCATCAGCCGATGCACATGCTAGTGGGGTAGAGCTGCTTCATGCACCATTTCGACAAAAATTCTGTAGATTCTGGACTTTTCAACATTCACTGGTTGCATCTAGTCCATTCTCAAGAAAGATTGTTCTATGCTGCGTTTATGAGTTAGAATCCTTTAAAGGCGGAACCAAACTGCTCCAAGGCCTTCTTCTCGTTGGCTTTGTCTTCTACCAGATCTCTATAGTCTGAAACACCTCCTTTGGTGACTTTCTCCATCTCAAGAGACTCTGGAGTCGCAAACGGTGGCACGACTGGTGGTGGGATTTGCCTGTTTGCGAGCTTTTCCCAATTCACATCTGCAAACCACTTGGATTCCTTGATGGCCTTTGCACCACCAGAACCAGATCCAAGTCGCAGCTTTGGATCCTGCTCCAAGAGCTGAGAAACGACTTCCTTGATCGGACCAGAGACACTAGGGACCCACTGGATCTTGCCGAGCTGAATATTTGTGTAAATGCCTTCAGAAGAGTCAGCACGGAAGGGTGTCTTGCCAGAGACAAGTTCAAAGATCAAGACACCGAGTGACCACCAATCGACAGGGAAGGAGTAAGGTTTGGAGGCCACGATTTCAGCTGCAATGTAATCTGGTGTGCCACAGAAGGAAGATGTGGTCGTGGCCAATCGCTTGGCAAAGCCAAAGTCTGCCAGCTTGATATTACCTGTACTTTCTAGTAGGATGTTCTTTTGTCAGACCAAATACCTCTGGTTTCAGGTCACGATAGACCACAGATTTTGAGTGCAGATATTCGAGCACAAGAATGACTTGGGACACGTAAAACTTGGCTTGTGGTTCTGGAAAGTACTTGAATCAAGAGCAATACCTTGCTGCGACGCAAAAGCGTGAAGAGATCTCCACCGCAGACAAACTCCATGACCATAAACAAATGTGTTGGTGTTTGGAAGGTATGGAAGAGCTCTACGAGCAGCCAGTGTTTGAGTTCCATCAGGATGTTCTTTTCGTTCATGATCTGCTTTTCTTGACGCAAACGAATCACTTCAGCCTTCTTCATGGACTTGAGTGCATAGTAGCGACCGGTGGATCCCTTGAGTCTGACCAAGAACACAGTTGCAAAACCACCTTTGCCAACTCTTCTGATGAGATAGTAGTCGTCAAGTGTCATGGATCTCTGGACATTCAACGGCTGTCGAATGTCGTAAGCAGAGTTGGATGGAGGTGCTGCCTTGGTGGTAGCGATGGTATTCTGCGGGATGGCAGACATCTCGCGGTCTCGCTTTGGCTTGTCGATCGTGCCCATTGAATCCGAGATGGTTGGCTTGTTTGTCTTGCGCTTGCCAAAGCTCAGTAGTCTAGAGAGTCCTGACGATTCTACATTAACCACATCATGGGACCCAGCAACAAGATGTGGGATGTCCAGTTCAGAGACTTTGTCTCGGTCTTCGCCATCTGACGCAACTGAGCCGTTCTTTCCAGGCAAAAGACCAGCTGACTTTGCTGTCTTTTCATTTTTGAGATACGAAGTTCTGTTGGCTTTGTCGGTAGGCTTCTTCTTAAGCAGACTGCCGAGAATGTCCGAGACAGATCCAGAGTTGCTTCTGGCTTTTGGAATTTCAATGCGCTGTGATGTACTGTGTCTGGGGGAGTTGTAATTGCTTGTAGCCGTACTGTGGATTTTGCTGTCACTGCCATCTACGTTTAGATGAGGTACTTGGCGATGGTGCCTGGCTGTGTGATGTCGGTGGCTGCATGTGATGCTGCACTGTTGGAATTGCCTTTGAGGACTGATTGCGGAATATGGGAATGGGCTTGTCCTGCATCAGCTGGAAAGAAGCGTATTGTTTGTCATCGACATCCACGCTTGCGCAACCAATCAAAACACGTTGCTCCAAACAAACTTATCGTGCAAGCTCACAGTCTGTTTCACTGATGCATGTTTCAAAGCAAGATGGGCGTTGAGATGGCTCTCGGTCCATAATCTTGATATCTCCATCTGAGGGTACATCAAAAGTTTCCATCTGAATGTGCATCATATTCCTGTTGGATTGTTTCCAGCGTTCTTTGCCAGATGCACAAAAATTCAATCAAGCTCAGACACAACGAAAACGATATTGACGACGACCTTGATGCACTGATTGCGGAGACGATCCAGGTACAAGAAGACTCTGCAGACGCAGCAGTCCGGGCACTCAAGACAGCACAAATGACTGAACAAATAGCCGCCAGTCAGTTGACACAGCTCAAGCAACAAGGAGGTTTACAGCTTTACGGTAGAGCAGCTGAAAGCTATTGATTCTAAAATGGACCTCATGGACGCACATTCATCCAACGCAGGGAAGCAACTCGGATACCTGGAGAAGCTAGCAAGGAACTTTATGATCCCAGTGTTCTCAAAACAACCCAAGCAAGAAACACCTCCTCCTATTCCAGAGAGGACTGTGTTCCCAGCAGAAGGAGATAAACCGCCGGGTTACACTCCGAGGCCACAGCCCGCTGAAGCACATTCAAGACTTGTAGAAAATGCAACGACTGAGCAGCACGAAAAATCGAAACAAGCGGAGTCTATTATCGACCAAGCCATGACTGGCCTGTCATCCGCCCTCGGCAACATCAAGATGATGGCTCTGTCAATGGAGTCTGAACTCATCAAGCAGAACGAAGATGTGCAATCCATTGACGAGAAGGCTTCTGTCCAAAAGGACAAGGTTGACAGATTGAATGCACGAGTTGGCAATCTGTTGAAAAAGTGAGAGTAAAGACTTTTGGGGTGTCAATGAGACCACTTTACACTACAGAAGACTGACTACATCGTCAGATCCTTTGCATTTGTTGTGTAAGTATACGCTCGGAGCCATCAGTCTACAGAGTTCTCTGTACTTGACTGTGTACCTTGATGTTGCAGACCTTTGGGTGTCTGGGCAGTTGGTTGTTGGCTCTTTGCTCGACACGATCCGATGAAGGCTGTGCTGACACTGCTTCCTTTGAACAATCCATAGCATCTCTGCATGTGTCGCACATTTCAGCCATTCTTGATCCTCAGACGTCTTGATTCCCATCCACAATGCATCTCGCTCGACTCGTGTCCATCATCCACACTCAACACGCACCAACCAGCCATCTGGTCACTTGTTCAGGATGTGTGTCCTGGAGTTGCATCAGATGTCTCCTGAGTCTAGCACAGCTGCCATCCAACTCCTGCTTCTGTACCATCACTCTGCTGCAGCTACTGTTGTCTGCCCACACTGCCATTGACTGTCAGAGAGTGCACTGGCAGCCACAAGGAGTGCTTGTACATGAGTGTCTCAGAAGATGAGATGTTGCATCTGATCCGCAATGCGGTTTGTAGTGGGTAGAGCAGTAGCTGTTCAGTTGTGCTCGGTACTCTGACATCTGAGAGTGCACTGGTATTGACAAAGAATGCAACAAAATTGGTACCACATTGCTGTGAAGTAGTGAGTGGTCGCCATGTGATGAGATTTAGAGAGATGGAGAGATATTCTATGTAGCGCTAGGTGGGGAGCCTGTTGCAGTGTGGAATAGCTCGTCATCACTCATCTATTTTTAGAGGACCATCACCGCTGGCAATTATACACACAAGAAATGGTTGTCAATAGTGTTGTGAGTGGATGGCATGTTGCGGAGCATGCGGGACGCAAAAGCAAATCTGACGAATCTGTTTAATTTGGAGGCAGGGTTCTTGGCACAAGAGAAGCTCCAAGAGACTGTCCTAATTTGTGAGCACCAGCTGGGCTTTGGGCAGGGGATTCACCCATTGGCGGACGAGATGTAGCCTTTCTCTTTGCTAAGGAGAACTCATTATCAAGCTCTGATCCCAGAGTGCTGTTGTCATCATCGCCAAAGCTGAATTGGATATCAGTTGCTGGTGCCTTGGTTGCCATTGTGCGTGGAAAGTCTCCACGCTCTGAGTCAGATGGACGCTCTCAGAAACGTGGCGAGACCCAAACACAAATGGAATCCTCAACAATCTTGATCAACAGTGGATGAGACGTCGATTTATCTACAAAACAATCTGTAAGACTCTGTTTGACTGCCATCCAATAGATTGCCTTCATTGCTACAATCAGAGAGAGGCTTGTTTTCATGTCTGGATTGCTTTTAGATTCGTGATTGAGATTTTTGCAAATCAAAATTCATGAGGATGACGCTAAAGCAAGCACTTGGCCTCATCAAGAGACAAAATTCAGGTACAAAGATTGTGGATTACCCGTGGCTACTGTCAACGCAACCACAGAGGACACAGAACCCCAGTTTCTGGGAAGTGATCAAGGACAAGCACTTGCTGCAAGTGGGGATCAAGCGAGCACAGACACATCTTCATTACCCTGCATACGGATTCCCTGATCAATTTTTAGAGGATGCCAGCAAAGTAACAACAGAAATGTTTGAGCAGCTGTCAAAAAATCCAGAAATCGATGAATTGCAGCCACTGATGGTCAACCAGCTGGCAAAACTGTTTGCAATTAGCACGAAGGAGTTGCAGCAAAAGGGACAGCAAGTGTCATTCAAGGTCCATCGCACGCCGCGTCTGCGATTGCACAAGATCCATCTGACTTATGGACCGTATCCACCGCCACAAGACTATGTAGCACAAGAATGGCTAGGTATTGCCTTTTATTCAAGGCATTTTGACATTATTGATTCCAAAGTCACAGCAAGAGTTTGAATCGCATCCACAGCAAAAGAAGCTATTGAAGGATGCCTCTGATCAAGGTGTCTTTCTGAGAGTCAAGACATTTGTAGATCTTGATGTTGAATTTATTCTGTCAGATGCGCAATCTGGAATTCCGCTGCTAAAAGACAGACGGTCCTCAATGGAGTTGGATTTTCTGTCGCCGCACTTTAATCCATGGGATGAGTTGTACGACTTGAGTGCAGATGGATCGTGGCAGCTCAAGTGGCAGTGGAGAGTTTCTGACATTGATGGATTCTTTGCCCATGGCTGGAAGAACAGTCTCCAGTAGCTAGATCATAAAAACGCCTGACAATATTGGACAACATTAAAATACTGGGCATCATAAAAGAATGATGTTGGACAATACTGCAGTTGACACGTCCTGACTCTGAAAGAGATTGAGGATCCTTTGTTTGCCCAAACTACACATTGTGGCTGCAGGAGCTAAAGAGCCAGAGATGTGGCATTTAGTGAGACACCAAGATGAACAGAGTGCTGCTACGCTGGCAAAGAGATGAGAGTCTGCATGCCATCCAAGATACAGTCACTGCTGCAATGCACCAAGCACTGGATGTGTTGCCTGTGTGAGCAGTCGGTACACTCACTCACATTGGGTCTGTCTCTAAAATATCTGACTCATCTGTCAACACAGATAGTCTGTGTCCGCAAGGACGTACACTGACCATTCGATCTGCAACGCTGTACAACTTGCCGGTCGTTTGCAGTGTAGATCATAAAAACATTCAATTTTATCCAAAGATCTTTCCTTTACACTTGATGGCTGGGAAAAGACCCGCACCAACAACATTTGCTGCAACAGAGGAAGAGGACATTCTCAAAATCACTCCACTTGGAGCAGGCAATGAAGTGGGTAGAAGTTGCATCTTTTTGGAGTTCAAGGGCAAAAAGATCATTTTGGACTGTGGGTTGCATCCTTCATACACTGGATTGTCTGCCCTCCCGTTTTTTGATCACATTGAGGATCTTTCAACAGTAGATTTACTCCTAGTCACACATTTCCACATTGATCATGCGGTATTTGGATTGAGACAAGGCAGGTGTTCCGTATTTGATGGAAAAGACCAATTTCAAGGGTAGAGTCTTCATGACACATCCCACCAGAGCCATTTACAAGTGGTTGTTGGCTGATTACGTCAAAATCGCATCATTGTCACCAGATGATCAACTGTACGATGAACAGGACTTGCAACGGTCGTTTGACAGAATTGAAGTTGTGGATTTCCACCAAGAAGTCGACATTGGCGGGATCAAGTTTACACCCTACAATGCTGGACACGTTCTTGGTGCAGCCATGTATCTGATTGAAATTGCTGGTGTGCGACTCTTGTACACTGGAGACTACTCGAGAGAGGAAGACAGGCACTTGATGGCTGCAGAACGACCTCCAAATGTGATACCAGAAGTCTTGATTTGTGAATCTACTTATGGCGTGCAATCTCACGAACCACGACCAGAGAGAGAAACCAGATTCACACGAATGGTCCACACAATCGTCAAGAGAGGTGGTCGTTGTCTGTTGCCGGTGTTTGCCTTGGGAAGAGCACAAGAACTTTTGATGATTTTGGATGAATACTGGCAAGCACATCCAGATCTACACAGCGTTCCTATTTACTATGCATCTGCACTTGCCAAGAAAGTCATGACTGTCTACCAGACATACACTAACATGATGAACTCGCGTATTCGTGAACTGTCCAAGAAATCCAACCCCTTTCACTTTAAGCACATTAGTAATCTCAAGAGCATTTCATCCTTTGATGACGTTGGTCCCTGTGTCATGATGGCCTCTCCTGGTATGCTTCAATCTGGCCTCTCACGAGAACTGCTGGAGTTGTGGTGCACTGACAAGCGCAATGGTGTCATTATCCCTGGTTACGTTGTCGAAGGCACACTTGGAAAACAAATTCTGTCACAGCCAGATGAAATTCCAGCCATGAATGGAGGCAAACTGCCACTGCGTTTGACAGTCGAGTATATTTCCTTTTCAGCACACGTCGATTACAAGGAAAACTCTGAATTTATTCAGGATGTGGGATCCAAGAATCTAGTGCTTGTACACGGTGACTCGAACGAGATGGGCAGATTGAGAAGTGCATTGACGAGCAAGTATGCAGAGAGAGAAGTACCGCTGGACATCTTTACCCCAAGAAACACAGAAACTGTGGAACTACACTTTCGTGGTGAAAAGTCTGCCAAGATCATTGGCGCTCTTGCCGAAGATACGCTTACTGAGGGAACACTTATCCAGGGTGTGTTTGTGTCAAAGGACTTTTCGTTCTCGATTCTGGCACCAAACGAAGTCAACGAATTCACAGATCTTGTTGCCACATCGATTCTCCAGAAACAGAGTATTGCCACTCGTGCACCAATTGGTATCATCAAGTGGCATCTCGAGCAAATGTACGGACCACTCGAGCAACTGGAAGATCAGTCGTATCGTGTCTTTAACGCTGTCAAACTGAATGTGCCACAAGACGTTGCTATTCCACATCTTGTTCTTGAATGGGACTCTAATCCAGTCAATGATATGATTGCTGACTCTATTGTGACTGTCATCCTGCAAGCTGAAACCAGTCCAGCATCTGTGAAAGGTATTTCCATTCATATAAGCGACAAAAGGAGACCACCATCATCATTCTGAAGAACCAAAGACCGAGCAAGTCATTTCCACCACAGTTGAAAAGCCTAGTCTTGAAGGCATGGTCATGATGCATCTTCAAAATGCATTTGGAGACGGTGTGGAGAAAACAGACGACAACACTTGGAAGATTGTTGTGGATGATGATCATGCCACAGTTGTGATCGAATCTGACCAGAAAACGTGGGTACAATCACTGATTTTAGAAGACGGAGTCTGATTCTGAGCGACTTTTGAGGCGAATCGATACATTGATGGTCAGAACCATTAGAACATGTCTAGACTTGGGTGCTAGTTGGATAATATAATGCTCGTGCATCAAGATTGAGTCACCGCCAGGCTCAGTCGCGAACCCCTGAGGCATCCCGGGCTGGTTCCTGTAGTTTCCAAATGACTGATTGCATTGTTGTGCTGTCTCTATTCCCATTCCTTGCACAGCTGGGATACACAACCACAAATTGTTGCATCGGCAATGTTCCAACGGATCCCATAGACTGTATCGGCACCAGAATCACCAGAATCGATTTGAATGGTGCACAACTCAACACCAGATTGTCACCAGGTATAGCGAATTTGGATGCACTCGAAACATTGGATTTGTCAGCAACGCAGCTTCTGGGACCACTTCCGATTGAGCTCTTTTCACTCACCAACCTCAAAGTGCTGCGTTTGAATGGAAACAAACTAATGCAGCCTATTCCAGTGCAAATTCAAGCACTCGTCCAGCTCCAAATTTTGGATCTCAGTCGCACCAATTTAACAGGGCCGATTCCAGATGGGCTAGGAAACCTACCATCTCTACAGACACTAGAACTGTCCAACAACCAACTGACTTCCTTTCCACAGATACTCAACTTGCAATCATTGCAATCCCTTGGATTATCAAACAACAGACTCTCACAAGCACCTTCTGGATTGAACAAACTCTTGAATCTGAGAGCACTGTACTTGGTTTCACTGTAGAGATCTCTCTGGCAATCCAATCAGTGGGCAGATAGCTGTCAGTCCAAATCTTGTGATCTGCTCACTCCCAAACACTGTCTGTAATACCAAACTGCCTCAAGTGTGTCTTTCATCACCACTGGCTACTTGTGCAACACCCACACAGACACCAACTGATGTCCAACAACCAACAAACATCTCTCCCATTGTGATTTTTGGTCCATTGGTTGGGGTTGCCATCATCCTGACTGTATCTGCACTCTTTATGCTCTACAAGCGCAGGATGAACAAATGGCCTCAATCTGACATTTCTGAAACCAAACCATCTGCCAGAAACAGTCACTTAACTCCAGCTGTTCATTCATCTAATGGCACCTATTACCCTCCAAGTCCGCATCCGGCTCGTCTTTCCAAGCCAGATCTGACAACACTCAAATTGTCTCCACCAAACTATACACCTCCTCCGTTGAGACAATCGACACTCAGACACTCTTTGCCGGTAGTAGGATCACCAACTCCCCAGCAATCAGTCTCGCGCTTCTCAGTTCAGCCAATCCAATTCAACATTCCCATTGAACCATTGGACGTGACGATTGAGCACAGCCGCATGTCGCCAGTCACTCCTGCCACTCCACACATAGTTCTAGATCAAGAAACATCATCTCAATAAAGTTTTCGACCATGTTGCTAACAATCGTGTTTTCAGCAGTGAGCGCACTGGAAGATGGACTGATAGGACAGCCAGAAGACCTGTCACTTGAAGCAACCATTGCAGTCAACAACACACAACAGTCACCCCTTGCGCCAATCGATAGCAGCGTCAACGCTTGCGACGATTTCTACCAGCACAGTAACAACCACTGGTTGAAGCAGAATGAGATGCCTCCAGAGAAATCCACTTGGGGCACGTTCAACATTTTGAATGAACTCTCCAAGACCCATCTGAGAGAGCTCTTTAGCAAAGTGGATCCTGACTCTGTTGTAGCATCCTTTTATGAATCTGGCATGAACACTGCCTTGATCGAAGAAAAGGGATTGCAGCCGTTGGAGGACATTTTCCAAAAGATCGACTCCATCCAGTCCGCATCTGATGCGTGGAAGACACTTGCTTTTGTCCAGTCTCAGTTTGATCCTACGATCATCTCCTCGCCATTCTTCTTGCTCTTTGCATCTCCAGATGACAAGAACGCTCAATTGACTGTGGCTCAGGTGTACCAAGGCGGTCTTGGTCTTGGCAACAGAGACTACTATGACCAAGACTCGAAGGCAGAGATCAGACAGAAGTATGTGGTCTATCTTGAGGAACTGTTTGGTCTTTTGGGCAGCAAGCAGCCAAAAGAAGATGCCAAGCGTGTCTTTGACTTTGAAACCAAGCTTGCTCTCCAATCGTTGACATCTGTCCAGAGACGCGATCCTCAAAAGACTTACAACAAGTTTACTCTTGAATCTCTGAAGGAAAAGACTCCTGGATCTGAGTGGGACCAGTACTTTGGTGAGCTTGGTCTCAAGGACTTTGGACCAGTCATTGTGGAGTCTCCAGACTACATTTCGTTTGTTGCCAAGACCATCAAGGAAGATTTGGCATCCACCAAGCTGTACATGAAGGCATTTTTGACTGCCAAGACATCTCCTTACTTGCCACAGCGATTCTTGGACTTGCACTTTGGATTCTTCAAAACGACCATGGCAGGCATCCCTGAGAACGAGCCATTGTGGAAACGTGTGGTTTCTACTGTCTCTGATTGCATTCGTGACATTGTCTCTGAGCAGTACGTCAAGATCCACTTTCCATCGACTGCCAAGACAGCTGCTCTGGATATGGTCAATGCTGTCATTGAGGCATTCAAGCAGCGACTGTTGGATGCACCTTGGATGACTGACGAAACCAAAGCCAAAGCCATGGACAAGTTGAACAACTTCCGTGTCAAGATTGGCTATCCAGACAAGTGGATGGATCTCTCCTCCCTCGATGGAAAGATCAAAAAGACCAACGCTTACTTGACCAACATCAGGCTTGCCAACAGCCTCGTCTATCGTCTCGATGCTCTTGAATCCATCAACAAACCAGTGGACAAGTCGAAATGGCTAATGCCACCATTCATGGTCAATGCTTACTTTCATCCAACCATGAACGAGATTGTGTTCCCAGCTGCCATCTTGCAGCCACCGTTCTTCTTTGCTCCAACTGCAGACAAGCCATTTGGAGAACCTGAACTCAACTTTGGTGCCATTGGCGCTGTGATTTCACACGAGATCAGTCATGGCTACGACGATCAAGGCAGACAATACGATGCAAAGGGAGAACTCAACGACTGGTTTATTCATTGATGCAAGGTGGAGTGAAAAGGACGGACAGGAATTCAAGAACCGTGCACAGATGATGGTCGATCAGTTTGACAATCACGCGTTCTTTGGAGAGAAAGTCAATGGAAAGTTGACCCAAGGGTATTTTGGTTGAAACTAGCGAAAACATTGCAGATCTGGGTGGTGTTGTGGTTGCACTTGCTGCCTACAAGCTCTGGGCATCCAAGCATCCAGAATACAAGCCATCTGGTGACTTTACACCTGAACAGCGATTCTTCCTGTCGTGGGGGCAAGTGTGGAGAATTCACATTCGAGAGGCAGAAGCCAAGAAGCGCATCGTTGAGGATCCACATTCTCCTGGCTACTGGCGCGTCAATGGCATTCTCAACAATGTGGATGAGTTCTACACTGCCTTCAGCTGCAAGGAAGGAGACGCCATGTATCTCAGTCCGGACAAACGTGTAAGGATCTGGTAAACAACAATGCAACTTTTGATACTGTGATTGAAAGACGCGTCGCGTCGAAACGCACTTTGAATGTCCATTGGCAAAAAGCGCTCGCTCGTCGTAGGGATACTGTTCGTCTTTCTCGTTGGTGCTAATTTGAATCTGTTCATCGATTTCAAGCGTCATCACGCGACTTCGTTTGAGGAACAAGAGGTAATGTGATTCACAACAGCTTGAATGCGCACCAAAAGTGGTGGAAGTCGTGAAAGAAGTTTCTGTGATTCAAGAAAGTGTGTGTTTAGCAGCAGAGAATGAACTTCCTCTGTCAGATGAGGAAATTCTGCAGATTGACGTCATGGATCTGAAAAAGTGCGCTCGAGTCTTAAGAGAGTACAAGCAGCACTGGAACAGAGTCATGCAGCATGACTATGATGGTGTGCCTTTTGATAGTCTCGTCAGACCACAGCATTTGGTCTCATCTATGACGCGTATGAAAACCATCGAACGTAGTCGTCTCTTGAACTGGAACCAAGATGCTGTTTCGATGTATGAGTTGTACATGTCATTCAAGGGCCGTGGACTTGTGATTCCTGCTTCAAATTACGATATCCCTCTCGCCATGTCTTCTATCCTCTCTATCAGAAATATCCACAAGAGCAAGATACCGATTGAAGTGGTTTACAATGGTGCACATGAACTGGACCAAAAAGTGATTGAAAAACTGGAGGCTATTCCAGGTGTGACTGTCAAGAATCTACAGAACGTCTTTCCAGATACCAAAGTAACATTCAGTGGGTGGTCTGTCAAGGCAGCTGCCCTCTTGGTCGCATCCTGTGCTGAATGCATTCTGATGGACGCAGATGCCATTTTCATGAAGCCACCAGAGCTTGCCTTTGAGCAGGAGCGTTATTTGAGAAGCAGGATGCTCTTATTCAAGGACAGGACTGTGTATATCAACACAGATGGACAATGGGTCAAGGACATCATCCCAAAAGAGGCTCATGAGAAATTGGATGGCTACAGACTCTTTCAAAGCAAGTCATTCTATGAAGCTGAGGCAGGAGTCGTTGTCGTTGACAAAAAGCAGCGATTCTTGGGTTTGCTTGGTGTCACGTTCTTGAACACAAATCCAGTGGTGCAACAGTCATACAAGGGATTCCATGGTGACAAAGAGACCTTTTGGGTTGGTATGGAGATGATGCAAGAAAAGTACTCGTTTGATGTGCATCTGCCAACTGCCATTGGCAACTATGACGAGGCAAGAGACAAGGACAAGCTATGCACTGTACAGATTGCGCACCAGGACGAAAACGGTGACTTGTTCTGGTTTAACGGTGGCGTTATTGAAGATAAGCTGAACATTATGACATCCAACTTTGTCAAATTCACACATTGGTCACCAGAGCTGCTTGGGTATGAGTTTACGTCCAAACGCAACTTTGTGTGTTCATTGATGGGAGAAAACAGTCCAGTGCCACTGACACTGGAGCAGCTTGACTTTTTCACCAAGCTTGATCGTCTGTGGGAGCAAATCAAGACCAAATGAAGCGCGTTCCAATTTCTTTGAATCAACTGCTCACTTTCATGGTCCAAAGGACATCCTTGTGTCACTGTCTTTGGACATTCCTACTTTCCAACTATAGAATGCGATGCATTGATCATTCCAACCACATCTGACTGAGTCAAGAGTTGTCTGTGATGCCTTTTATCTACTCGATCCATGCTGGACATCCACACAGACTCACAATCGAATGGATGCTTGCTCACCCATGCCACTTCTCAGTCCACACGCTGCCATACAGAGACAGATGCTGCAGACAGATCCAAGCTGTCACTGTTGACAGATGTCAAGAGTAAAGTCAGTCTGCCACATTCAACAGACATCCATTGGCGAGACACTCCTGAACCCACCAGATCAGCTATTCTGACACACGCTGGTTGCACTGTGGCGTAGTCTCAACACACAATCTGGTGCTCATCTGGCGACACTGCCTGTCTTAGATCTTGACCAGTGCCTCACAATCTGTCCATCAGCGCTGCCATTGTTCCGTCGATCCAAGGCTGTCTCTTCAAATGAGCAGACATCAGAGCATGGCAGTCTAGTCCCTGTGCATTCCATCGTTCCAGCACATTTCGTGCCATTTGGAAGAGTATCTCTGGTATCTACACTCGAACTCAAAATCGTATTTCGTCGGAGAGGCAAGCCCTAGGAAAATCCTGCCACAATCTTTAGTTCATCAACTGCAAGTCTTCCTCAAACACGTTATCCGCACGCGCAGGAAAGACACTTTGCAGACGATGCCTCGCCGCAATACCACCATTCTCATTATCATCGTGGTGCTGTTGATAATGTTCAAATCCATTGGCTACTTTCAAGACCAGCCATCACAAGTCATTTACACTGGTCCTAAAGTCCAACTGGACCACATGAAACCAATGCCTAAAGATGCTGGTAAATCTGAACATGGACCCATTCTGAGAGATGATGAGTTGGAAGAACACAAATCCAGCAAAAAAGTGCAACAGGATTCAACCAACCGACCGGAAGGACAGCTATCAAAACCGCTGGATGAGCATCTGAAAGACAAGGAAGACAAAGCTTCAAATGACACAAAAGGTCTTTGGATTCAACTCAGTTGAAGAACCACCACGCATTTACATGACTGATGTCGTCTTGAACGTCCAAAGACTAAGAGACTACAAAAAGGACTGGGAGAACATTATTTATAGAGATTATGACCGAAACTACTTTGAGAACAGCACTGGTGCGCCAAAGGATGTCTTAGACTCTCTGAAGCGAATATCACTTTTGGAGCGAAGCAAGTTGTTGGACTGGAATGTCGATGGCAGGTCCATGTACCAGCTCTACAGCTCTTATCGCGGCAGAGGGATCGTGATGCCAGTTGGAAACCATGATTTCATCTTGGCCATGGCTTCCATCAGTGCGATTAGAAACGTACACAAGAGCAACATCAGTATCCAGGTCTTTTTCAACGGAGAAGAGGATCTGATGGAAGAATGTCGTGAATCGTTGAAACAGTTTGAAAACGTCCATGTCCAAAACATCCACGATATCTTTCCGAGAGACAAAGTAGGCTGGAAGGGTTGGTCAGTGAAGGCTGCCACGCTCCTGGCTGCCCATTGCAGAGAGTGCATCTTGATGGATTCTGATGTTATCTTTATGCAGAATCCTGAAATTGCCTTTGAGCAATCCAAGTATATCAAGAGCCGGATGCTCTTGTTCAAAGACAGGACCATGGATTTTAAATCCACCATCCACATGTGGGTCAAAGAAGATCTGATACCGAAAGAGAGAATCGCGCACGTGGATGAAATGCGCATGTTCAGAGGAGAGCATGGCATCACATATCATGAGGCAGAGTCTGGTGTGGTTGTGATCGACAAGTCTCAGCGGTTTATTGGACTCATTGGCATCACGTATCTCAACATCTTTCCAGTGAACATCATCTCGTACAAGGGATTTCATGGTGACAAGGAAACATTTTGGATTGGGATGGAAATGCTCTCTGAAAACTACTCGTTTGACTCGCATCTGCCGGTTGGTATCGGTGGATTAGAGCCCGAGATCACTGGACCAGATCGCTTCTGCTCCTGTCAGATTGCGCATCAGGACGAGAACGGTGACTTGTTTTGGGTGAATGGCGGAGTTGTCACGGACAAGACACAAGTAAGAACAAGCCCATTCGTGAATTTCACTCACTATGTCCTAGAGAATGGACCTTACTCTTCGATAGAGCATCGCAGAAACTCCATGTGTTTGAACACAACCGAGTCGCCGCTTTTGAATCTGACTGCTGGACAGGTTGGCTTCTTCTCGAAACTAAGAAACGAATGGCAGATCATTCTCAACGTGACCGCACACATTGACCTTCCACCCTATCCTCAGGACGAGGAGGAATGAAATCCACAAATTCAAGATTGGCACTTCGCGTCACTTTGAACAACACACTCAAATGAAGGCTTTGAATTTCAATTCCAATCAATGAGACTGCTTGGGTACAAGGCACGACAACATGGACAACTTGGAAAATTTCAACTCTTTCAAACATTTGAACAGCATTCGTCTCACTTGTCATACTTTAAAGCGGCAATTTGTGGAATCTGAGAAGGTTCCATGGGGTTCCGGCCCTGGTCAAAATCTGCCGTCGCGCACTTTCCTCGTCTTCGCATGTCCATAGAAAAGAAGAAGAAAAAGGAGCCTCTAGTACTGTCTGAGAACCTCGTTGGAGCAGTCAATGACCAGATCAAGACCAAAGAGGTGGAGAAGCAAGCTGAGCCAAGCAAGGAGAACAAGGACGGCAAGCTAGATCAGAACGATATCCATGAGTTTGCCAAAGAGCTCTGGGCTACCAACCAGACCCTCTTGCCTAAGCTCTTTGTAGCCAAGTTCAAAGAAGAGTTTGAGAAGAAGTATCCAGGCCAGTCGTACACCGTCTGGAAGGATGACAAGCAGCTGACTGGGTGGGTGACCCGTCAGAGAGTGAACGCTCGAAAGAATTAAAACAAACAACTTTAGTCGGACTTTTGTCCAATGAGCACCGGAGTCTTCAAGTGGTGGACGAGATAGTCAGATACAGAACCAAGAAGTGCACGGGAGACCTTTCCGAGCCCTCTGTTACCCACAACAACCAAGCATGGTTTGAGCGTGTCGATTACACGCACGAGTTCTTCCCTTGCATCTCCTCTGAGACCGATAGCCCTCACTTTGACACCTTGAGCTTGGATTTCTTTTGCAACATGCTGTAGGTACAGATGAGACTCTTGCTGTTGCTTCTCTTCCAGCACTTGATCAACTGCAAAGTCAGCGACGGCAGCAAAAGGCACACGAGCTGGTGACTGTGTAAAGGCAAACGGTCTGACGTTCAATAGCACGATCTGATCTTGGTCTTTGTGGACAAAGTTGTCCATGGTCCATTGGACGGCATCATTGCTGAAGGAAGATCCATCAACAGGAATGCAGATGATGCGCTTTGGAACAAAGCCTGGAGCAGAGTCATACACTTGTTCTTCGATGTGGCCAAAAGATTCGTTGAGAGTCATTGGAAACGCATGTATCTAGGACCATTTATAGCCTGTTTGAGTCAGGAAAAGTCAATTGATGAGTCATTGGTGGCCCATTCTTTGGATCTCATGGAAACACGTGTTTGACTCATGATCTTCGACCGAGAAAATGGATCTCGCACAGTTCAGTCATCCACAAGCGACGGATCTTGAATGATTCCATGTATTACAGACTGCGCTCAAGCCATTGAGATGTTGATGCATACATGGTAGATGCTTGACAAAGCACACAGGTACGCCCACTAGAACTCCCGAAGGCTAGTACTGGCTGTAGCACGTCGAATGCAACAATCTAGTTGGGTTGAGGGAGATGCGATGTCACTCTCCTAGTCTTCGTGTCTTTTGCCTTGTGCTGACCTGTTTTTGTCTGTGCCTTGTTGACGATCTTGGAACACTGCCGAGTTGACTTTTTGGAGACTCCCTGGAAGTAGAGCGAGACTTGGAGCCCTTCTTTGGAGCAGATGCAGTCTTGGAAGCAGTGTCATGGTTCGAACCACCCTTGGGACCACCGTCACTCTTTGGATCAGGCCTCTTGCGTCGCTGCAGATACTTTGGACGCTCTTCACCAGCAACCATACATTTGAAGATGCGCAGACTGTTCAAAGCGGCATTGGCATCTCGATTCCAGGCCCGATGACAGTTGAGACAGAACATCAAGTAGTGACGCTTCTTGGCACCTTCGAATTGTTCGTTTGCAAGATTGCACGCTCCTTTCCAGACGTTGGATGGCATCTCTGAAGCACCGTCGATGTGCGGCCATCTTAGTCCTTTGAGACTCGACAATACCCAGATCAGTATCTTCCTGTTGGTTGCGTGCCTCCTGGCCAGATCCATCCGGCGTGCCCTCTTCTTTCTTCCGCTTCTTCTCTTGCTTTGGCTGTGGTTAGTGTGTACATGTTGGACAGTGTATGCATTCTTCATCCGATGGTGGCACCGGCAGCACATCTTGCTCGTCAGATATTCGTCAACCTCAGCAGTGGCGTACCATGCCTGCGAAACATTCGATGGAGCTGTCTTCCTTTCACTGTGAGCGACATCCACGCATGTGCTGTTTCACAGACCAATTGCCCATCCCAACAGCCACCTGAGATGAAGATCAGTGCCTTGCGTGGTGGACCATGCTTGTCTTTGGAACGCCTCATGAACTTGGCTTCGGAAATCTGCGTGTTGATGTAAGTGCGAACCGCTGCTTCCTCCAATACCTGTGGCTGTAGAACTCCTTGGTCTTTGATGTGCCATGATGGCAAGCTCACAGTAGGCTTGAAAGCTGTTCGCAAACGATGCATGTTTCCGCACCACTGTCAAACACGCTTCGACTTGCTTGCAAGTAGTTGCGGCACGGATCTTCGCTTGGCTTCTTCGAGACCTTCAAACACAGGACCAGGGTTGGATGGATGTGCAGCTTCCATGGCGATGTGCAAAAGTCTGGAGCTCATCAATATCTTGGATTGAATGGACGACTTCAGGCACAGTTTCAGGATCGTCCTCATCATCACTGTCTTCATCCGAGTCTGTTCCATCCTCTGCATCTTCCATTGGCTCTGGATCTCCCACAACTGCTTCTGGATGGGTGACTTGAACTGCTCCTGCCAACAAAAGTACCTTCACAGCCAGGCAACACTTGAAGCTTTGCGCTCGTTTCTTGCTTCGTTTCCTGCAGGCTTCCAATCATGGCGATGTTGACCACTCGTGTAAGACAGCGAATTGCGGGATTCGTCTTCACAGTTGGCCAATGTGCCAGCACCCGGATCAATGCCCACTAGCTTCTTGCCAAGAAACTTGTCCCTGTTGTCTTCGTTACATAAAGTCATTCTCATCGTCACCAATTGCCTTTGACACACTGGGATAGCGAAGGTCTTCAAACAAGATTGCGATGCCATCGGTATAGACCGTGCATCTAGGTCGCATACCTTGTTTGCTCCACACCTTCGAGAAGACACTAAACAGCTTGGACCAGTGCAGCAGCCTTTTGTCTCGGAATTGGCAGTTGTAAGACTTGGATTGTGCAAGCTCCTCCTTGAAGATCTCCTTCAGTGCCGCGGTGTCCAGATAAAGTGCTGTGGCACATTCATCTTTGCAACGGGACAAATTCGGGACTTTGGCTGAACCAAGGGCTTCATTCCGTCAACCTTCACTTTTCTCGCAACAACAGCTTTCTACTCGCCAATGGTCTGTGCTTTCCTCCAAAGGTGTGTACCCTCGGATGATGCACTTGATGCCATTGTCCCTTTGGGATGTGGCTGTTTCTGTGTTGTCGCTGCAGCATCTTGTTGAATCTCTTCCGCCATCCATGGTGTCCTGTTTCTGATGTGCTGCAGCATCTTGCTTCCAGTTGAACAGAGATCTCCTTGCAAACGCTACACTCCTGTCTCTGGAGCTGCAGAGTGCTTGTTTCGTTGGTACACTCGGCTGTTGATCTACGCTATTGAGCCAGTGACGATCTGCTCAAGCTGCCCATTCTCAGTTAGCCGCAGTGGATGGCATTGACACTCATGACTTGGTCCCGTTCGTTCTCGATGACAATCCTGCTGTGGACAGATGTGCTCGCAACTCAGTCTAGAGTGCTTTCTATGAGCGTGTTTGCCCTACTGCATCTCAATCAAGGCATCTGGATGCATCCCAAGATCTCATGACTTGCGGTTGCTCAACGACTGCATGATGATACATCTGGAGTGCACTTGAAACTCGGTTGAAAGCATACGACTGGATCTTGTCCTGAAAGCATCGCCAACTGTTGTACTCAATACAGCCACTCATCTGGTACGAAATTGCATGAAAATAGTCGGCAGTCTTGTTAGCCTTCTGCAGTCTAGATATCACGTTTCAAGGTGGCCCGAAAGACAACAGATGCAAGTGGAAGTGTATTTATTGATGTCTTGTCACGAGAACAGGACACTTGAGGTGGTGAACAAGATGGTCAGACACGGATCCCAAAAAGGCACGCGCAATCTGTCCTAGACCGCGATTGCCAACGACAGCAAGTGTTGGGTTGATTTGAGAGATCTTGTACACAAGCTCATCACGAGCATCTCCTCTCAGTGCGATTGCTCTCACATGGACACCTTTGTCCTTGATTGACTTGGCAACTTGCAAGAGCAGCTTGTGAGAGGCGTTCCTGTTGTTTTCTTCGACAGCGTTGTCAGCGGCAAAATCAGCATACGCAGCAGCTGGGCCGTAGGCAAGTGAGCTTGAGAATGGGAACGGTCTCACGTTCAAGAGTATGATCTGGTCCTTTTCTGGGTTGATCAGATGGTCAATAGTCCACTGCACTGCATAGTCAGAGTCCTTGGATCCATCAATTGGCACACAGATCACTCGTTCTGGTTGAAAGGTTTCGCTGGATGTGTGTACGTCTTCGTTTGTTTGTCCAACTGGGCGTTCAGTCTCGGTCATGGCTGTCGATATTCTTGCTGGTTTTTGAACCAATTTTGAGTCAGAAAGCGTCATGCTTGAATCAAACTCGACCACGTGATCAGAAGATTCGCGTTGCTTCTCGGAAATTCTAGGCATAAAAGGGTACATCAACCCCTCAGCGCTCACTCATTCATGAACCCTAACGCATTTACTGAAAAGTCTGCGCAAATCATTTCCACTGCATCCTCTCTTGCTTTCCATCATTCGCATCCACAAGTCAATCCACTCCATCTTGCACTTGCCTTGATCCAAGACAAGGACGGTCTCTTCAAATCCATTGTCCAAAAGACTGGTGCAGATGCCCAAGACCTGGAAAGCAAGATCACAAATGCAGTTAGCAAACTCCCAAAGCAGTCACCTCCAACAGAGCCTAGCTTCCATCCACAACTGCTGTCTCTTTTCCAAGTGGCTGAATCTATCAAAAAGAAGCAAGGAGACACACATCTTGCCATTGACCATCTTGTCCTTGCTCTGGTCGAGAACAAGGAAACTGTGCAGTTGCTAACAAGTGCTGGTGTGACAAAGCAGCAAGTCGTTGACATTGTATCCAAGATCAGAGGCAACAGAAAAGTCGATTCTGCCTCTGCTGATGCCACTTATGAAGCCTTGTCCAAGTACGCAGTCGACCTCGTTGAAATGGCTGCCCAAGGCAAACTGGATCCCACCATTGGCCGTGATGATGAGATTCGTCGCGTGATTCGTGTCCTTGCCAGACGCACCAAGAACAATCCATGCCTGATTGGTGAGCCTGGTACCGGCAAGACTGCTATTGTTGAGGGATTGGCACACCGCATTGTCAGAAACGATGTTCCAGATACGCTCAGAGCCAAGCTGTTCTCCCTTGACATGGGTGCTCTCATTGCTGGTGCCAAATACCGTGGTGAATTCGAAGAGCGTTTGAAGGCTGTTCTGAAGGAAGTCCAAGAATCCAATGGCAACATTATTCTCTTCATTGACGAAATTCATACCTTGATTGGAGCTGGCAAGTCAGATGGTGCCATGGATGCTGCAAATCTTCTCAAACCAATGCTTGCTCGTGGTGAAATCCGCTTGATTGGTGCCACAACCCTTGGAGAGTACCAAAAGTACATTGAAAAGGATCCAGCCTTTGAACGCCGCATGCAGCAAGTCATGGTTGCTGAACCATCTGTTGAATCTACGATATCCATTCTCCGTGGTCTGCGTGAAAAGTTTGAAAACTACCACGGTGTCCGAATTGCCGACCAAGCACTTGTGGCTGCTGCTGTGTTGTCTAACAGATACATTACCAACCGATTCCTACCCGACAAAGCCATTGATCTCGTGGATGAAGCTTGTGCCCATGCGCGTGTGCAACTTGACTCTCAACCAGAAGCCATTGATGTTCTCGAACGCAAGATCCTCCAGCTCGAGATCGAATCACTTGCATTGTCAAAAGAAAAAGATCCAAACAGTGCCAGTCGTCTGCAGAAAGTGAATGAGGAGATCAGCAGACTCAAGGAACAACTGCAGCCACTGAAACTCAAGTACCAATCTGAGCGTGGCAGAGTAGATGAGCTGCGTGAATTGAATCAGAAACTTGAAGCCTTGAACAACAAGATCATGGATGCCGAGAGACGCTACGACCTTGCACTTGCCGCTGACCTCAAATACGGTGCTATCCCAGAAGTTCAGAAACAGATTGCACTCTTGAAAGCCAAGGAACAGGAAGAGAGTGATAGATTGTCCGAGACCGGATCACAAGGTGGACGCCTTGTGTCTGATCATGTGTTTGAAGAACAGATCCAGGATGTTGTTTCCAAGTGGACTGGCATTCCAGTCTCTCGACTCAACAAATCACAAGCAGATCGTCTCTTGCGCTTGGAAGATGCACTCAAAGAGCGTGTTGTTGGCCAAGAAACAGCAGTGAAAGCTGTTGCAGATGCCATTGTCAGATCCCGTGCTGGTTTGACGACCCAAAACGTCATTGGCAGCTTCCTCTTCCTTGGATCGACTGGTACAGGCAAAACAGAGCTCTCCAAAACACTGGCAAAGGAGCTCTTTGACGACGACAAGAAGGGGCTCATTCGCATTGACATGTCCGAGTATATGGAACAGCATGCCGTTGCAAGACTCATTGGCTCTCCTCCAGGCTATGTTGGCTACGATGAAGGTGGTCAGCTCACAGAAGCAGTGCGTCGCCACCCATACTGCGTCTTGCTCTTTGACGAAATCGAAAAAGCACATCCACAGGTCCTGAATATTCTTCTGCAAGTGCTGGACGACGGCAGATTGACAGATGGCAAGGGCAGAGTTGTCGACTTTTCCAACTGTGTTGTCATCATGACCTCCAACGTTGGCTCACAGTTCCTGAATGGCCCTATTGACCAAGTGCAACGACAAGCAGTCATGATGCAAGTGCGCCAGACTTTCAAACCAGAGCTCTTGAACAGAATCACAGACATTGTGATCTTCAATCCACTGGACAGACAGGCACTTGGCAAGATTGTGACAATCCAACTAGGAGATATTGTCAAAAAGCTTGCAGCACACCACATTTCATTGCAACTGTCTGCATCTGCTGTTGAATGGATTCTCGAACAAGCCTATGACCCTGCTTATGGCGCACGTCCACTCAAGAGATACCTCGAGAAGATTCTGGTGACTGACCTGGCCAAGCTCATTGTCAAAGGTGTCTTGCGTGACCATTCTGATGTTCTTGTGGACCTTGACCCTTCCACTGTCCAAGACACATATCCTATTGCAGACACTGAATTGGTGCTTGTGGTTCACAAAAGCGACGCCATGGAAGTCTAATAAATTGGTTGTTGAGACGCGCTTTGCATGCTCCTGTTGAAACCGGTCTTGGCTGTCGTATGGTTCCAGACTGGAAATTTCTTTGGAGCCGATGGAACATTCATCGGAGTTCCAGACTCTTCCAAAAGTCTGTGTCCTTGGGTCCCTATCGCGAACGGACAACTTATTGCAGATATTCAAGGTGATGCATACACTGGAGTGGTCTCTGGTCTCAGAAGAGCTGTGTCTGGATGCAAAATCATCTCAACTGAGCAAGCCAGCTGCTTTGTTGGTTGCACAATATCTCAGCTCACGCTCTTGAACACACAAGCAGACATCTTGAACACTCCATCTGGCTTTCTATTTTATCCAACGCTGTTCAAAGACAACACTTTTGACACTGTTGTGTTGACAACATCTCTGCTTCCAAGTCAGCCGTCGTACAAGTACAGCTCTTATGTTGCATTTGCCAAATTCCCAGAGGGTTCCTGTGGAAAAGTAAGCAGTTTGCAACAGATTGACATTTACACTATTTTTAACTGTGTTGGGATGAATTCAGCTTATTATCTGACTCGGACACTTGTCAATGGCAACACAACGACCATCAACACGTACCAGTGTGCCACAAGTACTTGCAATGGCCCATGCTCTCTGTTCAAGTCGTACCAGATAGTTGATCCTTGTTACACTGTAGGCACACCAGCAACGCTTTCTGTGTCTTCATCTGCAGTCTCTCTGTCCACAAGCAACTGGAATAGTGCTGTCAGTGCAAATTCAGTCGTATCCAGCACACCTGTGGCACCGACTGTGCTCTATTACCAAACAGTGACGGAGACCTTGATTTACAACTCTGTTCAAAACAGAGTCACCAGCTATACTCAATCTGCAATCTTTTATCCAGCCTTTGCCATGTCTGGCAACAGTCCATGTGCCAATGCTCCTACTGGAAGAGCATCCATCTACGATGCTTCCACGCAGATTGTGCATTCGTTTATTGGCTACACGATTGGTAATGCTGCCACTGGCTGTGTGGATACAACATCCAGCAGCAAATTGTCCATTACTGCCAATCCAGGAAATGTGGATCTCACTGGTTCATACACTGGCAACACATTAACAGTGTCCTACAACTCTATTTCTTCTGGTATCTCAAGAACAGCTGATGGGTCTGATTATTGACACTAGTGGATTGCAGATTTCTGGCACTGCTGCTTCTAAAACCAACACAGCTACGTACAGCAGTCTGATTGCTGTCTTGGGCTTTGCAACCTACTGCGGTGATGTCTCCAACATCAATTCGATTGGTCTGTACAAAGTCTACAAGGATTGTACCAATTTGAGATCGAATGTGTTCATCAAGTCAGTGATTGACCAAACATTGTTGACGTTCACACTCAACCAGTACATTTGCACGGATAGCGCCTGTGACAGCAGTTGTTACTTGGCCCAGACAGTGTCTCTGATCAACACTTGCAAACCAGGCAATGGATCCTCCATTATCTCTATTCCATCTAATGGTGTGACCCTAAAGACAGATTCGTTCATCTCAACGACAAATGGACTCCAACTTCAAAAGACAGATCCTTTGAATCCAGTCAACGGCATCAACTTTAGACTCGGAGAGAGATTTACACAGTATTCTTCTTACTCTCCCGTCTACAGACTGGTGACGTACAATCAGGATGACAGATGGAACTATTTCTCAACAGATGCTGGAGATTCATTGTGTTTGAACAAGGGTGTCTTTGGCACACAAACCATTGCCAATTTGACATCACAGAATGTGTTGAGCTGCACCGGCAACGGCGTTGTTTCCAAGATCGGAGGCGCTTGCTTCTCTCAATGCTCTGTGTTGGCCAACTTCACTTCAAACGTGACATTGAATGTGCCATCAGACACGACATCAACAGATGATTACTCTAGCATTCCATTTGGCAGTAACGTCAAAGTCATGCCAGCCAATCTCTTTACATATGGTCGTGCGTCTCTCTTTCTCCCAGGCAATCTTGGATCTGATTCATCCAATGGACGAACAACCATGATTCAATCCAACACTGCTGTGTTTTCCAGATACGTGGTCGATGTCTCCTTCCAGACACCATACTGCGGCAACATCAGTGAGACTTCCATCTACAGTCTGACCTTTTACAGAGTGTATGATTCATGCACCAAAATCATGGAGAACGGCACGAACGAGTTCTACGCCAACCATCGCTTGTCATGGGACAAGACTGGTGCCTTGACGATCTCTACCATGACTTGCTCAGATCCAACATGCTCCTTGTACTGCTGGTTTGCAAGAAACAGAACAATCTCTAGCACTTGTCTCAACAACGACACCATTCCAGCTACAAAGTATCCCACGTACTTTATCGTCAACAGCACTGGATTGCAACTGAGTGCATCATTGTTTGCACCACAGATTGACACTGGACCAAACGTGGCTTTGATTGCTTCGCTGACTGTGATTGCGATATTGGGCTCTTCTGCTGCTGGACTCTTCTTTTATAAGAAGAAGCATCCAGAGTTTGGTGAAAAGGCAATCGACAATGTCAAGTTGAAGATGAAGAACATCAAGTATGCCGCCAAGAGCATGAAAGTCAAATCTGCAGCAAGTCTCGGAAGTGGAGACATGCTTTCTCAGCCAACGAACGATCAATTCAAAGGCACTGGTGAGATTTCTCCAGGGACTGCTATGGCACCAACCGTTGCCGGTACGCCATCTGGTGGTTTTCCAGACAACAAATATGACGAGAAGCCATTGCCAGCCTATCCACCGCCTTCTACCACATCTGCCTATCCACCACAGAGAGACTCTTCTGCTTACCCCCCGCAGCCAAGTGCTCCACAGCGACAGACTTCAGCAGTGTCCAATCCTGCAGTCAGAGCACCAACAGTAAGAGACCAATCGGACACCCCGCCAAAACGAGAAGCACCAACAAGAGATCCGTCTGTTAGACAGCCAAGACAGTCAGATGCATCTCCGTTCAGACCCAATCCAAGCAGACCATCCGAAAAGGAACTCTCGTTTATTGCCAACGCTGGCCAGCGTTATCTTGAACTCACTGCACCAAAAGAGAACGAGGAAATGCCCCAGACGATCGTGTCAAAGTCTCCGTTGAGTGACTTTCAAGAATTTGTTCCAGAAAGGCTCGATTAAACGATTTATTAAGCAGCGCACTTCTTTGTCACTGGCTGGAGAACAAAAGAGTCAACGACAGCACCGCAAGATCCGGGAGAGGAACCGCCGACCTTGATGGTGGTCTTTGCTTGGGAGGCAGTGAAGTAGTAGGCCTGGTCTTTCCATTGGCCACCAGCAACACCGCCGTTGTAGTAGGAGTAAGTGACTTCCTTACCGCCGGTGGCGCTGACGAACATGGTCTTGTTCATTGGGCCAGCTGAGCCACCGTTGCACGAATTTTGATTCAGTGCAAAAAAGATCTGATATTTGGTGCCAGGAGTGAGAGTAACATCCTGGGCAATGGTATAGGGGTTATTCCAGCTGAGATCCATGGACCATTTGCCAGAGTGTGCCTGCCAAGGAGATGGAGATGAATCGACTTCAAACCCACCATCGACACCAGACACAAAGTACCATGGGGCGATGGCTTTGGCATTGGTAGCGTTGTTTGGAAGACCGCACCAAGCTTGCTTGCAATAGAGGTCTGCAGCATCATCAAAGTTGCCGTTCTGGAGCAGATTACCACCGACAGCAGCAGCGTTTGTCGTTGCGATGAGCGAAGCAACGAACATGAGTGAGAAGCAAGTTGAGGGCTTTTGAAGTCGCGATCCCAAAATAGACTTGGACGCCAAGCCCAGATTAGACTGCCGCCAGTCTAAAATTAGAGCAACAATGGTAGTCTAGAACACAGATTGGGACAAGTGCAGAGAGATTTACTCAGCTGGTGGTCACTAGTGGTTTGCCTCTTGGAAATGCCTCCAGCTCATTGAGAATACCAAATGGCAGGTGATCAGAGAGCATGCTCTTGGAGATGACAATATACTGGAACTCCTTTTGCTCTGCCCACCTGGGGACATAGAGATACTTGTAGTCCTTGACTCTCTCTTTGATCTTCTCCATCTGGTCCATCAGTGCTTGCTTGAGCTTTTTGAGAGACTTGTCTTGCTGCTGTTGCTCGTCATATTCCAAGTGAATCTGCTGGACATGGTATTTGGCAGCAAAGTCTCTGATCTTTTCAATGTACAAGATCTTTCCAGGCAGAAACAGCGGATACTGCTGCAACGCTTCGTTTTGTGTCATCTGAATGATGGTTTGTTCATGTCCTCTCCACAAATCTGGTAGCGACTGTGTTGTCTTTCTGATTCGCTTCAGTTCTTCTTTTGGTACATGTTCAAGTGGATGTGCGGATGTTGGCTGAATGCCGTTCTGGATTCGGTCAATCAATGCTTTTGTCTTGGCTGTTTGTCCCTTGAACTTGTTGGATATCACAGATCCAAGAATCTTGTACTTGGGTGTGTCACATTCTTGTATCAGACGCTCCACGTCCTTTTTGATCTCGTTGAGTGTGTAAATGTTGGTTCTAGAAATGACATCGTCTCCACAGACAATGCTCATGCAAAATTGGTCAAAATACCCCATACAGGCTTCGTTCAAGAGACATGGTGGTGAGCTAGAATCAAAATCAGTACAATGCATAGCAACGCACACGTCTGTACTGGCGTTGTCTCAAAAAGTAAGCCACCAGAGAGGCAACAGCACCACCTAAAGAGTGTCCAGTCAGCACTACAGAGTATCCTTGTGCCTGTCCGTTTTCTTGAGTCAGCTTTTCCAAAACACGGTCATTGATCAGATCGTGCACAATGTTCTTGGCTGTCATCAAAATGCCAGAATGTGCTCTTTTCGGATCCTCTGGACCATCTAATCCAACAGTGTCCAGTTTTAGATCTGTCAAGACATCCTTCAAGGACCAAGTGCCACGAACAGCAATCACAACACATTTCCAGTCGTGGTCAACACAGACAAGATACGGAGAGCGGTAGAGATCGTTCTTTGGCGAAAAATGGGTAATCAGATCAGTCTTGCTCTCTGTCTCTAGATCCAAAGTCACGTAAGCCATCTCTGCATAGTGAATAAAGTGCAGTACATCTCGAATGTCTTCACGCACCATGAAAGGTCTTTCTTGTGCCAGATCTAAGGCACTTGTAAATGTGAGACTTGGTCTGCGTTCTTCTGGTTTCTTTGGCTCTTCACCTGGAAAAGTGTTGTATGGTACACCATTTGGCAAGTCTTCTTCAATCGACTTTCTCCTCTTGTCATCTTTTTTGCCACCAAACAGCGATTTGCGTCGTTTTTTGTCTGTCTCAGAGTCACTGTCGTCCTTTTTGGGCAGTTTCTTCTTCTTGTTTTCTGATTCAGACTCACTTTCGTCTCTCTTTCTACCTCCAAAGATGGATCTGCGTCTCTTATCTGGATCTTCAATTTTTTTGCCATTTGAAGACTTTCTGCGTTTCTGTTTCTCTTCAGATTCCAGATGAATCATCTCACTGCTTTCCATCTTGCCTTCTGGACTAATGACATCCAGTTCAATGTCCCCAAGCGTTTCATTTGAGTCTGTCTTTTTGATGGTTTGTTTTTTGAGGTTTTCGTTTGATCCATAAGCGCTGTCTGGAAGCTTTGGAATCGATTGCTTTTTTGGAATGCTTGCTTTTCCAGTCGATTGTCCGATAAATTGTGTCATCTGTCCCTTTTGCAGAGAGGCAGAGACCTCTGTTGCTTCTCTGACCAGTTTCTGTTCTCGCTTGAGGAGCAAGAGACCAACAGCAATGTCAGATGGAGCCCAATCCACGTCTTTAAAGTAATCTGCTAGCAGTTTAGATGTGTCTGCAATCACTTGGTTGCTTTCTCTCTTTCTGTAAGTGGGGTCTGTGAAAATCCATTCCAAACGACGCTGCCAGATGCGAATGTACGAGTTCTCGTCTCCTTTGAGAGAGCTTGAAAAGTTGTATACCATGACTGCGTACCCAATCAGAAACAGCAACTTGATCAGAAATGCCCAGATGTTCACCATCTTGATCAAGTACAAGTCGTTGACTGAGCACGGATTGGGTAGTGCGATCGTGATGAATCCAGCCAGTTGCCACAGGAAATCAGCCAAGAGCAAGAGTGTGTAAACGTGTGAGATGCTTGACAAGTGCTTTCTGATGCCTGGACGCACAATAGTTCCAGCAAGCGAGAGTCTGATAGTCAGCAACTCTCCCAGAAGACAGAGAGAAGAGAGAATCAGGTTTCCGTACATGTAAATCGACACTGGGTCGTTCACGCAGCCGAGTGCGGTGCAGTACGCAATAACAGGCAACCAGACCAGACGAAACAAGACCATGACTGATGTTGGTAGGTATAAGTCGTCGGCTGCAATCGCCATTTTCCTCTTGAACAGCACCATTCGAGGCATTCTGGTGAGCCGCAAAAAGTGTGACACAAACAACACATTTGTCTCATTTGGGAACAACCGCCGTATATTATTACGAGTTGCAAAAATGATGTCCGCCTTCCTTTTTGAGAGAATGGCACCACTCTACTATCTTCACCATGTACTCTGCTGACAGGCATCTAGTCTTCAACAACACGCTGGCTTTCGGTAGCAGCATGAGGGATTGCTCACGAATGCGGATGGTTCATGAGAACACTGAGAAGGTGGAAGCGGATGCAACAAACCCAATTCAGAACGAGGCAGACACAACCCGGCAGCGCGCATTCTTGGATCATCTCGCCAGTGATTTCAACAGAAACAAGCTCGTCTTCGTTGGCGAGGCAGCGTTCTTCACCAATCGCTGTTGTTGGCAGTGTCAAGCTCTGGTGTCGTCTCTTATCTGGTATGCACCGTCGTCGACGTGGACGAGCATCGGACAAGCAAGCTGCACTTGGACTGCCACTTCAGAATGCAGAACATGATCTCCTGGAAGATGGCCAGGTGGAAGGGCAACACAGAACCAAGAGAGCGCAAAGTCAAGGTACACTCCGTGCTGCACTGCCCCAACAGTGAATGCCATGGCATGATAGTGAACAGAGACGAATGCAGCTCGAAACATCCTTGGTCGACATCTGGAACAGTGCCACGATCATGAAAGACACATCTGCTTCAGAAGAGGCACACCAGTGTCAGACCACGCACACGAACAGTGCAGGGTTCTACCCGAAAGGGCTGGGGCTCTGTTGCCCTAGAGTAGGTATATTGCGTTGCATTTGAAATGGGTGCCCACTTCTTACAGGGAAGGCGGTCATTTATTTTGAAAATCGTAATAATATTGTCTACTTTCAAGCATCATCCAGCAAATGAACTCATAACTTGATCGTCCCATTCCAATGCGTCGATCACGCACAACAGGCCTCCGACACAGATGCTAGCTGTGAGCCGGATGATTCAAGTCAGAGAGCTTTCAGAGCGTTATGAGAGAGATGCTGAGAGACAAGGATCTTTGAGAGGGATATCTGTGGGAGACTGAACCGCCGGATCCCGAGTAATCCGGGCCGCGTGCAACACCCAAACACACACCGATGTTTGATCTACACAACCGAAAAGACCTACAGATTTCAAATCCCTGAAATTCTGGTTGCCACTTGAACTCTCAAAATTTAAGCTGCCTCTTGCAGTCTCACACTGCTTGATCCTTGAGCTGCTGAATGACCCAAGTTTGTGTCATATTTGTGCAACACCCGTTTGGGGGATTTTGAGACGCCTCGGTTTCAGATTCTTCTCCGATGATTGCCTTGAGAACAACATCACATTTTGTGTCTCCAAAGACACTCTTTCTCATTCGCTTGTTTTTTGTGGCACTGCTGTTGACGTATTTCATTTGGGAAGTCGTTGTTGAGAAGTTGCAGTACTACAGGTTCCTCACCAATCTTTCTTGGATGGGCATCCTCTTTTACATGGTCTATGCCACCACAGCAACCTATAATTACACTCAGGACACCAAGTACAGAGTGCAATGGAATGGCATTTTCGACTGGTTGTTTGCCAGTGCTGCCACGATTGCTCCTGCTGTCACTGTGATCTACTGGGCAGCTTTGAACAGCTCTTTTGTCCAAGCCGTGGATTCGGATGCTGGATTTGCTGTGCGCTTGCTTTGGGGACACATTCTCAACACTGTGATCATGCTGATTGACTTGCTCTTGAGCAGAGTCCCTATGAAAGCCTCCACCAGTTTTGCTGTTGTCCTGACCATGGTTGCCTATGTCGGCTACACGATCTTGCTCAAAAAAGTGTTTGGCATCGACTGGCCCTATGGCTTTATGAAGACCATCTTTGAAGACTCTGAACCAGCTATTGTCGGTGTCATCTGTGTCGTTGGAGTCATTGCCACCATCTTGCTCTTCTTTGTCATGTATGCACTCACCCGACTGCGTGACTCGCTTGGCCAAAAGAAAGCACCAAAGAAAGATCTAGAGACCATCCAGCACCGCCAATCCTACCAAAACCCCCAATACTATCCAAACAATTCTTACACTCAAAGACCATTGGAAGCACCGCCGCGTCAGAGTGTTGACGTCAATCCAGCTCTCTTGCAGCGCAGCGATACACAGTTTAGCGATGAGAGTTCATTCATCACAAATGGCAAATAAACCGTCACAGCGTTTCGCTTTTCCCAAGCCGCAAATGCGGGAGCCACGCACGACATCGCCATTTCTCACACCAGAGTCCCTGTTCAAGCTGCGACTCTTGTTCATATTCATTCTGCTTGTTTACTTTTGCTGGCAGTTCACAGCAAGCAGACTATCGTTTTATACGGACCTCGCAAGCGTTTCTTGGCTTGCCATGTTCTTTTATGAAGTGTATGCAGCCTCTGCTTCTTACAACTACCTCCAATCCTTGTCATACAAGGTCAAATGGACTCTTGTATTTGATTTTCTTCTTGTATCCAGTGGGACCCTTTCAACCCTGATGACGATTGTATTTTGGACCGGATGCACTAGAGAGATTGCAGAAAATGCGGAAAAAGGCCACATCCCAACAGTCATCCGTCTGGTTTACGGACACTCTTTGAACATTGCCATTTCGTATCTAGAAATCTGGATGGCCAAGACACCCATCTCTTTCAGCGGTCTTGTGTCACAGTGTATGACCGTGCTTCTTTACATCACATACCTCGTGATCTTGAACAAAATGTTCGGTGTTGGTTGGCCATACCCATTTATGCATTCGTGGTTTAGTGGAAATGCATGGATTGTAGCTGCTGGTGTCTGTCTTGTGCTCATGCTCACGATACTGTCGTTTCTGTTGATCTTTGGGCTGGCCCGATTAAGAGATTACATGACTCCAGTGGGACCCTATCCGTCCATGATTATTGCACAGCGAAAGGAACAAATTCAGTCTTTGACTGACATTGAAACAGACGATGAACATGAGATCCTTGGCCACATCATTCAGTATCAGGGCAGTGTGACCTCTTTGAGGAGCTGACACTTTGACGTCCTAATCGGTTCATCACCGCATTTGCGGTCATGCGGCACGTCTGAGCCGCACCATAAATTCAGGGCTCATTGCCGCACTTTATGTTCCTCCCCATCTTCCGTGTCGTTGCTTTCATCTTTTGCACAACGTTTCTGGTCACATCGATCATGGTGCTCAATCCGACGCCCGACTACCTCCGTTTCCTCACAAACTGGTCGTGGATTGGCCTCATTTGCTACTTTGGTTCTGCCATGGTCAGAAGCCTTGTTCCTAGACTCAAACCTACGTTGACACATCGCATTCTTCTTTGTTGTGCCTGCACCATTCCTTGGGCAGTCACACTCACGTTTTGGCTGTTTCTGCGATCCATTTTCACATCCAAGACCGAAACACTTGGCCAAATCAACTCATTTGTACCTCATACATTCAACATCCTGCTCATGCTGTGCGAGATGCTCGTTTCGCGTGAAACATTACCTGCATTCGGATTCATCTGGCCAGTCCTTGCCGTGATGCTCTACTTTGGAATGACACTCTTGCTACGTGCTGCGTTTGATATTCCATGGCCTTATGCATTCTTGAGTTTCTTGGACACCTCTCCGATTTGGGTCAATGTTTTGGCAGTGTTTGGCATGGCAGTGGCGCTGATTGTTTTTTACTATCTCTCGTACATCTTGATGCTTTTGCGTGATTGGTGTTTCCCAGTCTCTCAGGAGGATGAAGATGAGTCCAGAAAGGACATTCTTGTGTTCAGTGCTGGTTCGTTGCGCAAGTAAATAGAGTTTACTGAGAAACCAGCCACACGATCACATCCTCCATCGTCACGACGCCTGTTGGTTTGCCTTGGTCACAGATCCAGACATGATGGGTGTTCAAATGCAGCATCTTGTGAACAGCTGCACCAATACTGTCATCTGATGCGATCATGGCGAGCTGGTTCTTCAACGGCTGAAGATCTGGTACTTGAGATTCAGCAAACACACGGCTTGGAAGTAGAAACTCACACATTTTGTAAAGTGAGAGCACATTGAGCTTGCAGACTTCTAAATCAGCCACAAGCTGTCCACGATCATTAACGATCGGAACACAGATCGTGTTTGTCTTGAACATGGTTTGGAATGCGACCAAGGCAGTGTCAAATTCATTCACTGTACACAATGGCTGCTTGTTCTTGGACAAGAAGCGGTCTAGTGGCTGTACAGGAGGTGAAAACACAGCATCGATCTGAGGATGCTCTTGAATAGCGTGCTGGTAGATGAAGCGGCAGAGATCTGTTCTTGTCAAGACATTGTACTCGCCATTAGTCTTGATGACAGCTTGTTCGGCAGATGAATCCACAAAATAATCCATCATGTCAGCAATAGATTCTGTTGGCTCAAACACACGCACGGGTGTCGATGGAATGTCTTTGACGAGGGATGTCATAAACTCATGCTCACTGCGAATGACTTGGACGCATTCATCAAAGTGGGCTGAATCCATTCTCGTGATGGTGGCTCGCTGAATCTAGTGTCAATCAAAGGACTTTGGAGAACAGGTCCTCTGCAATGCAGTACTGGAGCACATTTTCTACTCCAACACACCTGGAAACAGTGCTGTTCTTGACAGGACACGACTGGATCTTATGCGATCGAAAGAGCTTCAGAAGTGCATCCAGTGTACAGTCTTCAGTCACAGAAATGCAGTGACTGCTCGGCACACAGGATAATGGCGTTGTCTTCAGGAACAATTTGAGTTGATTCATGCAAAGTCTCACGTGGAAGCCGAAAGAAACCTTCAAGTTGTCTGTTGCTTGTGAGCGTATTGCTTCTGTTGTGGATCCTTGGCTATGAAATCGCTTGTCTGGCCCAATACAATCCATTTCTTGCTGGATTCTTGAATTATCTCAGATACTTGACACTCTCCGGGATTGGGCTTCTGATCTACTTGCTGACTATAGTCAATCAGATCCAAACTGGGCAACCAAGATATTTTCTAGAGATTCCAAGATTCTATGTGGGCTCTCTCCATTTGCGACGCTGGGCATCTGGATGTTGCTGGATAACTGGGCACAGTCCATGATCCGTTCATCTTGTTTCTCATGGTCACACCTTAAATCTGAGCTAGATTTGGCTTTCATGTCCATTGGCCGTATCACATTATCGACCAATATCTCAATTCCCCTAGATTAGGGTTTGCCTTTGCTCTCGTGGTTGGCTTGGATCTGGTCCATTCCTGCATCTATCTCTTGAAGCGATACTGCTTCATCAAGTGTAACAAGAGTCTCTACAAAAGACAATTGCATGTTGATGACGTTTCCATGCCATGGACAACTCTGGGTGTCTATAATGAGCCATTCGCTCTTTACAGAGCATCATTCCTGGTTTACCTGTCATTTCTGTTTGACTGCTGTGCTGTCACAAGCAATTTCATCATCTTCTTTCTCTTGGTGGTCAAAAAGACTATTGGCAACCAGTATCGCTATTATCTACTCGGATGTGCTGTTATGGCATATATAGAGAGATCCTTGTACATTTATTGGCTCTACACCGAAAGCCCTCCAATTTTACACTTTCTCTTTGTCTTGACGGCCTATTTCTACTTTTTCTCTGTTATCCAGATACAGCTAGACATCTTCAAAAACTTCTGTGTCCTGACGCCTTTGATGGGCAGCAACATCACACCAAAACACGTCCAAAATGTCAAGATCTTTCATACGATCATATATATTGCTGGATGTGGTATCCACTACATTCTGATATTCAAAGTGGGAGACGTCGAGTTTGGAAAGCTAGTTTGGGTGAATCTGTGGTATCGCTACCTTGTCACTGTCTTCACGATCATTTCCACCGTCATCGCCATCGGAGTCACATCTTTCCAAATGTATCTGTTACGGGCTTATGTGAAAGGTCTGGTAGATGTTGACAAACAAGATGCACAGGAGATCAAACAATCTTTCAACAGACTCTTGTTTTACGTGTCACTGATGATTCCATTTGATATTCTTGGCATCATTCTATATGTGATTGGCATGCTGAATCCTTACACGCAATTTGGCATCGCTCTATTGCAGATGGCCAACGCTTGTGCAGCATATCACACGCTTCCATTGGTGTTGATCACTGGACAGGTCAAAGTCTTGCTGCTGGTTGGTATTCGATCAGAACGCAAGACCGACATTGTTCAAACAGAGCTCTTCCAAATCAAAGAAGGTGCTTCCAATATTGATTACTACGGCTTTCAAAATCAATAACTGCCTTCCTTTTTAGGGGGGTAATATATCGACAACTTACGACCAATTTTGGTGTGGGCAGCAAGGATCATGTGGCAGATGGTGGCAGTACTATGTCAGAGGTACTCGTAGAGCCCCGCAAGCTGCAGTGACAACTCCACTTGTCCCATTTTGTTTGTGATGCAGCTCTTGTTGGTGTTCAGATCCTTGATGTAGATGTGCTTGCATGGAAGTCTGTTGCACTTTCAGATCAAGCCTTCAAATGGGATTAAGCAAGTGGAGAGCACTGGACCCAACTGAGGCCCAAAACGATGCGCTTTACTGCTGACAAGAACGACATCGACTGGGACACACTGACGACCAAACCGTTTGGACATGAAGGCTTTGAACTGGAGATGTAGTATATTAAACTACCGCACGAACACCATGTGCAGACGAATGTCACGGATGTCCAGTGCATCGTTTGAGTTGACCATTCGTTCGATCCGTCCAAGGAATGCATCTGGATCTGGGTTCTGGTCCAGTCTGCCTTGCATGCTCAGATTGTATCAGTTGGCACCAGCCACACCAACTCCCATTCTCAAGGTATACCCAATGCGAGGTTTGTTCCAGTACCGACGACGCGCCATATCAAACATGTGCATCAGCAAGTCCCACATCTGCAATGGTGGTGGCATCAGATTGCGATTGTCAGTGTAGGGTGGCCGCAGCTGTCCATTGAGATGGTCAATATCAAGATGGGTTGTCCACGAGATGCTGTTTGGTGCAGCACCATCAAGGTCGGGAGTTGGGTCCATTTACACTACCATCACACATTTTGCACGGTCACATGAGACCAAGACACGTCTCTTCCCAAGAGATCTCAGCTCATATACGGTCCAAGAAGATATGTTTCAAAACAGACCGTAATGTCCTTTTATGCAAGATGGTTGATACCAGCTATAGTCGGCATTGTGGTTCAGGTAGTGCTGTTTCTTCAGAGTTGATTATACTATATCATTGCAGTCGTTCTATACAAGGAATGCGACCTGATGTCACTCCTGTTGAACAGGGACGGATCAATCTGGATTTGCAGGTGTGGCCTTCAATCACACATCTATGCACAGGCTGCAATAAACCAACTCATTGGCTTTATAATGAATTCTAGTTTCTTTATTTGCCCCCAAGTGCTGTCATATTAAAATGACCATCAGATTCTTCTCGCCTCTTGAACATGGACTTGAAGCAAGAACTCGATCAAATTAAGCTGGAAATCAAGCAAAAGGAAGCTGATATCACTGCTATCAAGAAGCAGCTGAGAAGAAACCCTGATGACATTGACTTGAGTGTTGACCTAGAAGAGAAGCAGCTGCAACTCAAGGACCTCAACCACCGATACGACAAGATTGTGGATGCTGGAGCAGTTGTGGAATCAAGCAAGAAGGCTAGAGTTGACACAGGACTGTGGTTGGTGACAGGCTCTGTTGCTGATGCTCTGCACACCAAGGGAGTCCGCTCAAGAGTGTACCGACTGGCAGACCTGGGTATTGGATACTACGACCCCAGCCATCCACAGGCAATCTACTACGAGGACAAGACTCTGATGGTGCACATTTTGTTTGAGTCTAAAGAGACAGCACTCAGGTTCGAGAGCCAGCTACGATGTGAAAAGGTTACTATGGGCTCTCCACTCAACAGTCGTAATATCTCATCTGATGTTCAGCAAATTGACCATGTTCCAAACACTCCTCTTCGTCGCATCTATTTTGACCATTACATTCCAACAGAATCGGAGTCACCGCAGGAGAGCATGTCGCAGATTGCCACAGAATTCTCGTACTTTGCCAACACAACAGACGAGTTCAAGTACCAGAAAATCGAGGAATATTCGGTGTTTGGTCCTCTAGGAATGGCTGAAAGTTGCCACTTGATGTCTCGTGAGCATTGCAGAAAGTACGAAAGCTACCGCAGCTTTGACAGAAATCCAAGTAACAGACTGGCACTGTCTAGAGACATGCACGGCTTCTTTGATGGACTCAACACTGGGAAACTGCCAGTGGTCAAGATGAGTGTTGTGTCTGTCTCGCCAGAACCAGTCGTCGATGGACGGTATGAGGTCAGGATACAAATCAAGGTATTGACAGTCGACTACAAGCGGCCTGTTTTCAACCGTCTGCAGCCTGGTTCAAAGCAGGTAGATGGAGATGACTTGGCCATGACAACATCTGTGCTGATACTGGACCCAAATGTATTCAAAAAGTGTATGGACTGGAAGGAGAAGCAGACACAGAAGCAGTGGGACGATTACTTTAATATGGACTCTGCTGTGCCATAGATCTTGCTATTGGACTATCAATTTACACTGCTGCAGCCGTTGATCCCAAGGAATTGTAGATTGTGCATTCTTCCGAGTACACTACAGAAGAATGGCTACATCGTCAGATCCTTTGCATTTGTTGTGTAAGTATACGCTCGGAGCCATCAGTCTACAGAGTTCTCTGTACTTGACTGTGTACCTTGATGTTGCAGACCTTTGGGTGTCTGGGCAGTTGGTTGTTGGCTCTTTGCTCGACACGATCCGATGAAGGCTGTGCTGACACTGCTTCCTGTTGGCATTCCAACCATCTCTGCATGTGTCGCACATTTCAGCCATTCTTGATCCTCAGACGTCTTGATTCCCATCCACAATGCATCTCGCTCGACTCGTGTCCATCATCCACACTCAACACGCACCAACCAGCCATCTGGTCACCTGTTCAGGATGTGTGTCCTGGAGTTGCATCAGATGTCTCCTGAGTCTAGCACAGCTGCCATCCAACTCCTGCTTCTGTACCATCACTCTGCTGCAGCTACTGTTGTCTGCCCACACTGCCATTGACTGTCAGAGAGTGCACTGGCAGTCACAATGATGTTTCAAGCTGCGTTCTTGTCTCTGTTCACTGTCATGCCATGACATTCACTGTTGCCGCAGTGTAACACGGAGTGTATTAAAGTTTTGCAATGAAGAGTGTTTATTCTTGATCACCACAGCTTTGTCTTGTATTCGGTGTCATCTTTGCATCAGGTGCATTCAGACGACCAGGCAGATTGGATGATTGACAGAATTGCGCTGTCGCACCTAAAGGAAGGCGGTCATTCATTTTGAAAACCGATATAAACCCAAAGTCAGCCATCACAAGAGGTGTTGGATTTCAGAACCAGATCTTGGATGACCAGAGTGCTTGTGCGGGCGATGAACGACCCTTGGATTTGTGGGGAAGGGCTCCATAATGTACCCAGGCTCAGAAAAATGCGTCATTCTGAAGCCCGGGTCTATACACTTACGGAAGTCCCCTGTTTCAGATGTCTTGCTCAGACTCGTTTTTGAGCCATAGAGTGCTTGAAATGGCCACTTTCAAACGCCAAACACTTCCTTGGATCACCATTATCTACAGCAGAGTTTCAAGGGCATTCGGCTTAGCCCCACACTGATTCTTTGAAGCTATTGTCCAACCTGAAACAGGGGGCTCAGCCACTCCGTAGGGATCTTGTGTAACACAAGCGGCGAAACTGAAACCGTTTCGGCTTCAGGTTCTTTCCATGACCAACCGCTTCCAATCACACATCCTTTCTTCCAAGGGCCTTTTCTTTGCTAGACTTCTTTTCGTTTGCTGGATTAGCTTCTACACAATCTTCACCTTTACAAACGGTGCCAACTTTGTGAATTACATTCGCTTCTTCACAAACATGTCCTGGATTGGACAGCTGATATACATGCTCACTGCTTCATTCGTCAGCTACCAGTTCAACTACATGGGCAAGAAGGTGTTCTCCCAAAAGTTCATGTATTTCTACGACGTCATGTTTGCATGCACCAGCACTGTTCCTGTGGTAGTGACCATTGTCTACTGGACAATGCTGCTGAATGACTTCAACTCAAAGACCACATCTCTTGGCAAGTTCCTTGCTATTACACCGCATGCCACTAACTTGATGATGACGCTATTTGAAATCCTCCTTAATAGACAGATCCTCACCAAGCAGGGTGTCGTGTGGCCCGTGTTGGCTGTAATTCTGTATGCCACCATGACAGTCGTGCTGCGAGTGGTTGGCAACTACTCTTGGCCATATCCATTCATGCGTGTCTTCTTTGAAGAGTCGCCGTTGTGGGTGACTGCTCTCTTTATCGTTGGATTCGCTGTCTGCGTTATCATCGTCTATTTTGCCATGTATGGTCTTGTTCAGATGAGAGAATGGGCCTTCAGCAAGAAGCAAGTCTGTGAGGCAGACATTGAACTCGGCAAGAACACAGTACAACAGTAAACTTGATATTTGATCAAGACAGTTGATCTTTGACAGCTTCAAAGGCACATTGTGACAATTTTCGCCTAGGATGAAACCCACATTCGTCACGATTGTGATGAATGTGATCCAAATGGGTCAGAATGTGAGCTCGACCGTCTCTTGATGGAGAGACTGTTTACCGTGAAGGTTGCAAGTGACTGGCGTCACCAGGTGCTATGCCACAGCTAGGCAGACAAACTCACAACGAGCTTGCCGCTTTCTCGGTGAGATACTTCATCATGTTCTTGGATGCGTAGATGTCTCTGTCAAAGACGTTCAAGCACTGTCTGCACTGAACACTTGAGGCTCCAAGTTGATCATTCAGCCATCCAATGAGCTGCATGCTGAGGTGTTCTCCAGTCATTTAACGACTTGAGTGCCATACAACTTGGCTTTGTCCATCAGACGACCAACGAACTCGCAGTGTCCGAGTGTCTTCAGTCTGTCCTTTGCTCTCCGATGGCATTTGTTGAGACTGTGGAGATTCAAGCGAGGGGTGTAAATGTAACTAGTTTTGACAGTTGTTGATGAGTTTGCGATGCACATCTGTAACCAAGTTATGCAGTCGTTCGCTGTATCTGTTGAATGCCTTCTTGCTCTGACATCTGCCACTGGAGCGTTCTTGAGCCAGGATCAAGGAAGACCGCTGTGCCTGCTTCTTCATGAGAGGCTACCATCACTGGACGTGGAATGGCGATCCAAAACCATCCCGCTGGTGTTCGACCTAAGCGACAGGTGTTGTCTAACTTCAGGGGCAGTGGCTTCTCTTTGCAATGCAGCTGTCTTGGGCTGAATAATTGACAAAATTCTTGGTCCTTGTTCCAATGCTTGGCCAGTGCGCTCATTGAGCTTCCACAGCGTTGCTGCTGTTTCTTGACCTTTTTGAGATTTAGGATGTGCCCCTTCGCCAAACTGGACTTGACGTTCTTGAAGAAGTCTCTTGCTGCTTCATCTCTCAGATCGTAGCTGTGATCCAGCACCCATGCCAATGCTTTGCCTTTGTACGCTTCGTTGTTGACACACCTCAGTTTCTTGATGGTTGGTACGACGCGCTTCCCAGTTTTCAGACCGACGTTTTCAGGACTACTAAAGGCAACGCATCGATTGTAGATAAATCTTTGGACACCAATCCAAGATCTATAGACTTTCTTCTGGTCCTTGCTGAGTGTCAGAAAGTACTTGGTTGGCCTCAATCCGCCTTTGTTTTCGCTGTGCTCTGTACCTGGATGCTCTGAGGCCATCCGAAGATCCGCTCAATGTCTTTGGCGCGGTACAAACGCTTCCGTTGTTTGGTCTGAGACACCTGATCTTCCCGCCAAGAGACCATTGTCGGAGGGTGTTGACATGGATGCCAGCTGTCTTGCAACTTGGTAGAAGTGATGTATGTGCCGTGGCGTTCCATCAGCTTTCTTTCAATGTTCAATCTACCGAATGTACTTTTGTTTCTTTATATAACAATTTTGACGGACGATCTGCAATGTTCCAGTAAAGTGGCCTTTTTGGTGTTCATAAAAGTAAAACCTCTCAGATCGGTTGAAATTGAAGTGGCACTTTGCCAAATTAATGGATAGCGAGACAACGCCGCTGATAGCGAAAAGGCCATCGCCGTACCATGCCTGTGTGCCAGCATTGTTGACTGCGTTTTCAACTGCACTATCGTCAGTCATTGTGTCTCAGTGGCTGCTGCTGCACTTGTGTGCGAGGTATCAAGACGGAAGTGGATTTCCTGGCTGGGGCTCTTATGTTGAACCCATTCCAGTGACTTGGGAAGGATGTAGACAGAATACATTCATCCAAGCACTGACAGCCAAGTGGCTTGTGATAGCGCAAATGATGTTTTCGATTCCAGCGATGCTGTTTGGACCATTTTGGGGATTGTACTGTGATAGATTTGGTAGAAAAGCAATGTTCCTTATCCCTCCGATTGTGAGCATCTGTGCGACTGCTGGAATGCTGATCACTGATTATCTCAATCTTGGCTTGTGGTTCACACTTGTGATCCACATGTTTGCAGGCGTTGTTTCGAATGGACCGATTGCTGCATTGCTGGCTTACATGACTGATACCACAGAGCCAGAATCGCGATCTGTTGTTTTTGTGCGCATTCAAGCCATAGTCACACTTCCAACTGCTTTTGGACCTTTTATCGGTGGTGTCATGTCCAGAGCACAGTTTCATCACTCTTCCATCTTTTATCTGACCATTTTTGGACAAATCTTGACTTTGCTGTACACTGTCTTTGTCTTGCCAGAGTCACTCAAGACTGTAGAAAACTCAAAGAAGCAATCCATCTTTGAAACAATCTCCAAAGTCGCTACAGTGTTCAAAGGCTTCAACACATCCATGTTGCTGGTCATCTTTGCCAGCACGCTTGTTGCAGCATCCAACACGAGCAAGAATATCTTCTTTTACTACATGGCACTGGTGTTTGGATGGGATGCGTATGACGATGGCCAATACTTGCTCGTGATCCAGATCTTGAACTTTAGCTACATGCTCTTTGTCTTTCCTGCGTTTGCGTATGTCTTTGCCAAGAAAGATGTCGTTGGAGCAGTGTCGTTTGATATCAATATGGTCCGTCTGTCGTTGTTTATGGCAGCTGGTGGTATCTGCTTGACTGGTTTGGCAGAGACGCAAGTAGTCATCTATCTCTTGGCATTGATGTGTTCGTTTGAAGTCTTGGCGATGCCGACACTGCGCACGCTGATCTCGAACCAAGCAGGAGATCAATGCGCGCAGACATTTGCTACGATGCAGCTGCTGAGTGATCTTGCAAGTCTGTTGTTCAGCATGCTCTCTCACTTAGTTTGGGCACAGACACTTGGTTGGTTTCCAAGTCTGTATCTGTATCTCACAGGCTCGCTCTTTGCTGTAGCACTCTTTCTGATGGCCTTTACCAGACCTTATGAGCTTATCAATGAGTAAAATCTGAATTGCGCCTTGTGGGACCCAAACTTCCCTCATGAGCTCAGTGGAAGAACAGCCGTTGCTTGAGGAAAACGTTGAGACTCACAAGAGACCAAGCCCTTACCATGCAACTGTTCCGATAGTCATTGCTGTGTTCAGTGTCTCTTTATCCGTCGTAGCGCTCCAGCAATGGCTCTTGCTATACTTGTGCTCAAATTACAGCGATTCAAAGGAGATCATGCCAGGACTGTTCCATTCTGTTCTGATTTCAAAACCTGCTGACTGGGACACTTGTCGTCAAAACCAAGTCGTTCAACAAATGACTGCCAAGTGGAACATGGCCTTGACACTCTTTACTTCGATTCCAGCGCTGTTGACAGGTCCGTTTTGGGGTGCCTTATCTGACCGGATTGGTCGGCGTCCGCTGTTCATGGTCACAAGCCTTATCCTAGGTCGTCCCCGTTGCTGTAATCCTGAATTGCGTCGGTATCATGATCACCGATTACTTTGCTGTCGGTCTGTGGCTCCTTCTCGTGATTCACGTCGTACAAGGATTGCTTGGATCCTACTATGTCGGCATTGTAACGCTCTTGTCTTATTTCACAGACACCACCACTCCTCAAGAACGATCGCATGTGTTCGTGGTTGGAGAAGCGATTATCTTTCTGTCGTTTGCGTTTGGACCATATGTGGGTGGTATCCTCACAAGAGTACTGCCAAGAGGTGTTTCTGATGTGTTTATAGTCACTATGATTGGTGAAATCTTGGCATTTTTGTATGCATTGCTGTTTTTACCCGAATCCTTGGAAAAGTCAAAGAGAAAGGACACCAAGCCAAAGACACTGAGAGAGATGGTGATTGATATCAAGAATCTGCTTGGTGAGATCAATACCAGTCTGTTCCTTGTCATTCTGATTTTGACTTTTATCGCTGGTATCATGCCATCGAAAGGACTCTTCTTTTACTATGCAGCATTGAGACTGGGATGGGACGCACTAGATGAAGGACAGTACATGCTCTTTGGCAGCGGCATTCGCATCTTTTACATGGTTGCTGTGTTTCCACTCTTGACCAGAGCCTTTACCAACAGACGCAAGCATTCCAAAGGCAGAGCACAGTTTGACATCTGGTTGACACGTATCTCCATCTTTTTTGCTGCTCTGGGTCCATTTATCATGGCACAAGTGACAACGACTGCTGGTGTATACAGTGTGAGTGCGATCGAAGGTGTCGCAATTTTAGCAGTCCCGACAATGAGAACCATGCTCTCTATTGCTGCCAAAGACCAGACAGCACAAATGTTTGCATCTGTCAACTTTTTAGAACAGATGGCAGCCATCATCTCTGGACTGGTGTTCCCAATGATCTGGTCCAATACGCTTGGCTCCTTGCCAGGTGCGTTTCTGTATGTTGCAGGCATTCTGTTCCTCTTGGCCTTTGGCTTGACCCTGTTTATCAGAGTGGATCAAGTGACTGAACCAGAGCTTGAAGAGTAAATTGATCTTTTCATGTCGGAGATCGTGTGTCCCATTTGTGGATTAGACTGCACGACACTGGGACAACTCAACAGACACTTGGACTATGAACACCCAGAGGAAGCACCAGAGATTGGAGATGTCCTTGTGTCATGGATCAAAAAGACACAATCCAAAGTCGTTGCTCCCTTCCAATCAAGACTGGATATAGGCAAAATCACAAACACTCTCAAGGAAGCACAGGGATCCATCCAAAAAGTAGTGACTGGTCAAGTGTTTGAGTTGAATCTGTTGGAATCTGATTGGATCAAAGAACCAAGTCAGAGAGTGGATCCAGATACATTGATTCAAAGGAATCACTGGGAAACAGATCGTTTGAATTGTTTCAAGTGTGAGCGTGCTTTAGGATTGCAGATTGGACGTCAGAATTGTCGCAAGTCTTTGAGTTGAAAGTAGGTGTGGTAGATTGTATTGTGAAGAGGATACTTGGTTTCAGATGCGTCTGTCACAGGATGGAAGCCATGATCCAGATGGGAGATGGTATCGTGTCTGTTTGCAATGCTATCAGCAACGAGAGGGATACAAGCAAGAAAAAGGCATATAGATTGACTGTAGGAGTGTCTAGAATCAGATCACCCTCATTTCTTCACCTGCGGACACAGTTTGTTGCCAAGACACAGCTGGAAATCAACAGATTGCAAAAGAGACTGGACAAGATTGCACATGCAGAATCACCCAAACTCAGAAAGAGAATTTCTACCCTGTTTAGATCCAATCAAGATCAGATTGTGCCTTGGGAGCCAGATGAAGCAAGAAACAGTTGTCATGTGTGTGAACAGGGTTTTACACTTGCCAATCGCAGACATCATTGTAGATTATGTGGATTACTGACAGATCACAAGTGTTTGGTGCGTTTTCACTCGTTTGTGTCTGATCGAGAACTGGATATCAAGATATGCAAGCAATGTGACTTTTACTTGGAACAGAGAGGCGTACAGATCATAGATTCACCCATCAGTGACTTGTTTCAAGTATTTTGACTAACATGAGGCATTTACGAGACACAGACTCCAGATTGAGACAAGTTTGCAGCAGTTTAACAACCTCTTGTCTAGTTTTAGGTAGTATTCTTGAACACAGAGCCAGAGACACTTTTACATTGCAAGATCAAGATTACCAGTATGGATTGACGTTGCGCAAACAGCTGTTGGATCTCTTTGGACAGGTGGAACAGATTGGTAGACAAATCAAGCACCTTGACGTCAATGGAAGAGATGAGAAGCGATTGTTGTCTAATCTCTCGATGGCCATTGTGCAATTTCTGCAATCGAGAATGTTTACACTGCGGATGATGCCAAACGTGTCTGAAATCCATGAGAAACAAAAGCACATGAAAGCCATCGATGAACAGATTGCACAGCTGCAAAAGACAATCAACGAAGCCAAGATCAAAGGCAAATTAGAAGATGTCCAGATCTTGGAACAAGCGATGGAAGATTTGCTCTTGGAACGCAACAACTAGACAGCTTTCTTCATTTTGTCTACACACATTGGACAGAACCACTTGCCTTTGACTGGTCCATCCAATCCAACACACGTGTAGTGGAACCATTCGATTAAACAGTCGTCATTGTCACACGCTGATGTTAAGACAGATACCAATCATCTCACCATATGAGATTTGCTTGCAGATGCAATAAGTGGGTTCGTTTGGATCTACTTCAAACTCGACTGGCATCGCATCTTTCTTGACTTCCTTTCTTGTCACTTGTGGCTTGATCACTTTCTTTTGTGGTTGTCGCTGTTGGCGTTGCTGTGCTTCCTGTTCATCCAATCGCTTTCCTATCTTGAACATCAATACGTTTGTTGGGAGAGTCTAAGATAAGAACAAATACCCAGTGCTTTGTCTACCTGAAAGTACTTTTCTTGCTGGACTTTGGGACCTGTCAGCTGTTCTTCCTCGAATCGAGCCAAATCATCGTCCAGCCGCTGGATGTGTCGATCTACGGTGTCAAAGGTCTCGACTGCCAAGTCAACCTCTGATTAAAGATGGTACTTTTTCCATTCCCTTTTGAATACATTGTTTGTACTGTTCAGCCATCGAACGCAGACGCTGTGCTCTCTCTTGTGTGTCCAGTGCTGAGATTTTACTCAGGAATTCCTTTGTCTCTTGCTTGGCTTGTGACATGATCTGATAACAAGTTGCATCAAGTTCCCTCAGCTGTGTGAGTCGCTTTGTGAGCTCTGTTGGGAGTGATTCAAATGTGTCCAAGTAATCCTTGAGTCAACCCCTGTACTTCTAAGAAAGCGAGAGACATGCAAAGTTTGACGCGCAGCACTTTCCTATGGCGTCTTCAAAGTCAGCTTCGTATGATTATCTCATCAAACTCCTGCTCATAGGAGACTCTGGTACATTACATAACACCAGGAGTTGGCAAATCCTGTCTCTTGCTCCGCTTTTCTGACGACTCTTTTACCCCAAGTTTCATCACAACCATTGGTATCGACTTCAAAATAAGAACCATTGAATTAGACGGAAAACGCATCAAGTTGCAAATCTGGGATACGGCTGGTCAGGAACGCTTTAGAACGATTACCACGGGTATCTTGCTTAAAACAAGCCTACTACCGAGGCGCCATGGGCATTCTGCTTACTTATGATGTCACTGATGAACGCTCCTTCAACAACATTCGCAACTGGATTAGAAACATTGAGCAACACGCTTCCGAAGACGTGAACAAGATTCTGATTGGAAACAAGTGTGATATGTTGGACAAAAAGGTCTCAAGTTTCATTGGAGGTCATCACAAAAGAACAGGGCCAGGCTTTGGCTGATGAATTTGGCGTCAAGTTCCTTGAAACTTCTGCAAAGTCCAACATTGGTGCTTTTATTGACAACAGGTGTCGAAGAAGCCTTTTTCACATTGGCAAGAGACGTCAAGAAGCGCTTGATTGACACCGCGCAAGAGAAGATCGACACCAAGCAGGGACAGGTCAATGTCAACCAGAAACAGAACGCTGCTGCAGGTGGTTGCTGCGGAAAGTGAAATTTCTTTCCATGATTCTTAAACGGTGCTTTTCAAGTTCAGTCGTCCAACGCATCGGGATCCCCTACGTGATCGAATCCAGTTCCAAAGGAGAACGGGTCTTTGACATCTTTTCTAGATTACTCAAAGAACGCATCATTCTCTTGACAGGCGAGATCAACGATCCCATGTCCTCTGTGATTGTGGCATCACTTTTGTTTCTAGAAGCAGAATCCAATGCAAAACCCATCTCTCTTTACATCAACTCTCCCGGTGGAAGTGTCACTAGCGGCATGGCCATCTACGACACTGTTTTGAGATTGATCATAGATGCAGTACATCAAAGCACCAGTTTCTACAGTCTGTATCGGACAAGCTTGCTCCATGGGATCCTTGCTCCTGGCTGCTGGTCTTGAATCTGACTCCAGGTGAACATGGACATCGCTCCATCCTCCCAAACGCGCGAGTCATGATCCACCAGCCTTCTGTACTTGAATTGATGAAAGGGTGGTGCAAGTGGACAGGCAACTGATATCGCCATCCAGGCAAAAGAAATTCTAGCAGTGCGCTCGAAATTGAACAACCTCTACGTCCACCACACAAAACAGACACTTGACAAGATCGAACATCACATGGAGCGAGACTTTTTCATGTCTGCTGAAGAAGCTGTTAGTTTCGGATTGGTAGATGCAGTCGTGAGCAAGGCCTGAGTCATCGATCGCTCTTTTCTTGTTTGAACAAATGAAGATCTCGTATCCGTTGGAAGCTCAAAAAGTCATCCTCACTGGATCATTTGACAACTGGTCCCAGTCTATCGAGCTCAAAAAGACAGAGAATGGCTTTGTCGGTGAGATCACTCTCGATCACTCCGAACAGATCTTGTTCAAGTTTATCGTTGACGGTCAATGGGTTACTTCTCCCTTTTATCCAACACAAAAGGACGACAATGGGAATGTCAACAATTACATCAATTACGAAGTCGAACCAAAACCTGTACAGGAGAAGAAAGTGGCTGTAGAGGAGCAAAAGCATGAAGGTGTGGCTGTTGTTGTGGAGGGTGTTGCACCAGAGACTGTCGTGTCCGAACCACAAGTTGCATCTGCTTCAGAAGATGCAGATAAGCCAGATTCTGTTTCTGGAGAACTTGTTTCTCCACCAGCCGTTGCTTCTCCACCAGATGCTCCAGTCGTTGTCTCTCAAGCAGATGCTCCAGCCGTTGATGTTCAGGTGGAAGTTCCAGCTGAAGTCGAGTCATCTGAGCCAAACACTGTCGAACCAACTGCAGTAGAACCAGTGACTGTGGAGACAAAAAAGGAAACTATTGTCGAGACTGTCAAAACCACAGTGATTGGATCTATCGAAAAGATCAGCCTTCCAGATCAAGTCAAGGCGCCGGTTGTGCAAGAAATCAAGCAACAGGTTGAAGTCGTTGCCAAACAGGCAGAAGAACAAACACCTGTCATTCAGCAAAAAGTGGAAGAAGCTGTCAAGGCAACTGTGCAAGCGGGAGCAGATCTTGTCAAGATTCCTGTTTCTGAGGACATTAAGCAACAAGCAGCAGATGCAGTCAAGAGTGTAGATGCAGTCAAGATCACAGATGCAATCAAGGAAAAGGCAAAGGAAGCAGTCAACACCACACCAGCACCACAGCAAAAGCAACAGACTGACATCACACTCACAAGTGCTCCAAAGCAAGCAAGCCCAAAGAAGAAGTCATCGATCAAGAACTTTGTAGATTTGTTGATCTTAGTTCAAGCGCATCTTCTCGAAAAAAGAAAAGACAGTTGCCTAGATTTCAACTAAAGTTTTGAGTTCTCTGATCCAATGAGAATACAAGAGGTTGCGAGATGACGTCACTTTGCTCATGGAATGCAAGCACATTTCGTCTGATGTCTTTGATCCAGACCAGGTCTTGGAAAAACTATCAAAAAGTGATCCCAACAGAGCACACTGCAGCAGATGCGAAGCAGAAACAGAAACGCGTTGGATCTGTCTCCAGTGCGGAGAGATTAATTGCGGCAGGTTTGTGAAGGGACATGCACTCGTACATTACAAGGAGTCACAGCACTCTGTTGCGTTAGACCTCGAAACCAAGGCATTGCATTGCTATATCTGCGACGAGTATGTCATGGCCGGTGCTTTTGAGGAAGAGCTTGAGACGTTAAGGAGTGCCATCATTGAATTGCAATCTGGTTTGAGCAAAGTGAGGGAAAAGACAACCAAATCCAAAAAGAAACACATTACTGGTCTGCAGAATCTTGGTAATACGTGCTTTATGAATGTTGTTCTCCAGGTCATGTGTCATACTATGCCTCTGCAAGCCTATTTCCTGCAGCCACTCATCTCTCCAATGCCATCTCCAGTCCTTGGATCTAGAAGACAGCAACAAGCGCCTTCGATCTGGACAGAATTCTGTCAGTTGATGCTAGACATGTGGGATACAAAGTCTACAGTGCTCTCACCAGACTCTATCCTAAGAGCCGTCTGGAAAGTTGTTCCATCTGTACAAAACATGATTCTAGTTTCATGGCTACCAGCAGCAGGACTGCCAAGAGTTTATTCGCTACCTTCTTGATGCCATGCACTCTGAACTCTCTTCCATCAAAGGCAGAACTGTGATTTACCAAATGTTCCAAGGCACACTTGTGAACACTGTACAGTGTCTCAAATGCAACCACATCTCATCCAAACAGGAGATCTTTCTTGATTTGTCACTAGAGATTCCGTCTGACAAGTCTTCGTTGATCGACTGTCTAGATGCATTCACTCAAATAGAGAAACTAGAGAAATCAGAGCTCTATGATTGTGAGTCATGCAAACAGCAAGTGTCAGCCACAAAGCAAATGAAACTGGACAAACTTCCGACTGTAAGATGATTCATGGCAGATTGTAACGCTGCATCTCAAGAGATTCAGATTCACAAACAACGCGAGATCCAAAGTGGACTGGATGGTTGCGTTTCCGACACAGTTGGACCTGTCAAACTATCTTCAACAACCCACAGACGCGTTCTATGAGCTCTATGGTGTTATCGTCCACAGGGGATCCTCTAATGCTGGCCATTATGTCGCTTACATCTACTCTACTTCAAATCAGAGTTGGTTTGAGATGAATGACCACATGTGCAGACCAGTTGAGCAAAAGACTGTCCTAGAGCAGCATTGCTACATGTTATTTTATCAATTCAAGCCTAAAAGAAAACAAGCAACCGAGAATTTCAAACCACGCAAACTTGCCTCAATTTCCAGACAGCTGTAAAAATGAACGTCGTGCCTCCACCAAAGTTCTCTGATGGAGTGACTTATCAGCATAATATAGAGCCAGGATGGCAGGAAGCAACAAGCGAGTACATCAGATCCTTCTTCCAACCATTCACTGACCACATCAAACGCTACTACCAGCAACTGCCAGACAGAATCCCCATCATTCACTCTACAAACGGACAACTGTTTACAGAGAGTGCTGGGTTTCCATCACTCCCAAGAATGTACAAGTTGTATTACAACACGCAGGGCCATGTGAGAATATTTGGACATCCATCGTACTTTGTTTGACAGCAGGGGAATGTACTTTCAGTCGATAGCAGAGTTTATGCCTCATCTTTTGTGGCTCATCAACGACAATGGCACGTTTGTGTTGCAATGCTCATGCAACCTCTGTCAAATGTACTCTGTATCATCATAGACCGATGCAAGACTTGAGACCAGTCGCAAATGCCGCTGGACTACCGTTTACGGCCGCGTTTCAACAGCAGCAATACATGTGGAATCCAGCTGGTCTGCCGTCGCACTTTATGGATGGGAACATGCTTGGTTCGGGATCCACAACACCACAGTCACCACTCTCCTCACAGCATTCTGTCCAGCGTCCGAGCGTGCAAGATCGTTTGTTGGATGGGACCATGAATCAGATGATGGACATTGTAAAAACACTCAAGCTAGACGTACGAAACACTTGTCAGTCAGTCTGTGAAGCCAAACATTCCACTTCAAATCAACATCGGACAACCGATGAACATGCTCAAATCACCCATTCACGTCCAGTCACCGCAACCACCGTCTGCCAAAGCATCACCGTCAAAGCAAGTGCAACTCCCAAGTAGCAACATCAAGAAACCATCTCAGCAAGCAGCACAGCTTGAAAAGCAAAAGCAAGAAGAGTTGTCAGAAGTATCTTGTTTGACGATAGAAGATCAAACAAGCCAGAAAGCAGTTGGAATCCATCCAGACCCAGATCAAGAGACTCAAGTTTGAACGGCGCGTGCTTTTAGAAGCATCAATCAGAGATAAGCGGCCAGCAGAGGACGTGGCATCTGTATCACTATTGACAACAGGTGGATTCGATGCCTCCTTCTGATGTGGATGTACAGTCAGACTCTGAAAGGAAGAAACCAAAGAAGAAGAGGAAGAAGATGCGGTTCCTGACAGACGACGCACCAAAGCGACCAGCAAACGCATATATGCTCTTTTGTGAGATGGAACGTGCGAATGTAAAGGAGCAGGTCGCCAATCAAGACGAAGGACTGTCGATTACGAAAGCACTCGGTGCCAAATGGAAGAATCTTGGAGCAGAGGAAAAGAAATTCTATCAGGACTTGTTCCATGAAAAAGTAGGAGAGTACAACGTGCAGCTGGAAAAGTACATGAAAGACAATCCAGATTCGTTCATTATCCTGGATGAGAAGCCACAAAAGAAGAAGATAGATCCAGATACCCCAAAAAAGCCACCAGCGAATGCATTTATGGTGTATTGTGAGATGGAAAGAGACAATGTCAAGGAAGAGCGACGCAGGATCTCAGATGCGATGCCTGGCGCAGAGATCGAGGCAGGGCTTGGGAACATACCAAAGGTCTTGGGTCAGAGATGGAAGGCACTCTCGGATCAGGAACGGCAGGGCATTGAGATTCATACTAGTGTACCAAGACAAACACAAGGAGTTGGTGAGACAGTATGAACAAGAAGTCCGGCAAAAGCAGCAGGGAAAGCAAAACGATGAAATCAACGAGATTGCAGATGAGATTGTGCAAGAAGAGGTGACAGGCGACATCTTTTCTTCTGATGACGAAGAAATCTTATAAACTGGAGGATCATTTGACAGATTGTGCGACGCGACTTGGGTCCATCTTGTGTTTGCACAGTTTCCATGGTTGATTACATTGTGTTTGGTGTGGGAACTCCCCAACAAGAATTCTTGCAGACTAGAATGAATGGCATAGTGATTGATGGTAGCCGGCTACATCTTCTGCGACTACCTTTCGAATTGCGTTGCCATGCAAGACATGTTGCTCCAGCAAGCAAAGGAATCCAATACTGTCATCACCAGTCCAGAGGACATTGTAGTGCCAGAGAATTTTGAACGCCCCAAGTTCATTCGCCGCAGAGATTTGTTGAGTGATGTCTGTGAGTGCGACTTCCACCTGACTGAAATGGACCTCAATCCAAAGTCTACGAACCCACAGGCAGCAGCAACGATCAAGGTATTTCAATTGATGACAGAAAACGATCAAAATCGTGCTTGTGAAGCCGCTGGTCCAGATTGAAGAAGCTGGCTTTGCTTTGGAGCGTGTCTTGAGTGCTTATCCACTCGAGAACATTGCAAAGCAGTTGGTTGTTGTGTTGGAGGATCTCTCTACTTTGCCTGGTGCCATTGCACTGCAAGGCGGAGATGCACATGGTATCCAGGGCCAGAGAGCACTTGAGAACATTGTGACCAAGATCAACACTGACAAATTTGTGCGTCTGCGTCTTGGCATTGGCAGACCAGACAAGGCAGAGGAAGAAATCAACTATTTGGCTTCAGTCTTCCCAGAAGGAAGCAAGGAGGTCGATCTCATGGGCTTTGCTTTGGACACTGCTGGACAGGCATTGCAGCACTATCTTGCATTCAACGACGTGAAGGCAAGCAAGAAAAAGTATGCCTCTTCCAAGAAGCTGCCAAAACAGCTGCGTCAAGTATCTTGTCTGATCTTAGCTTCCAGGTCTGTTGTTCCCAGTGCAGCTCATCGAGCCAGAGCAGTAAACAATCTCAGCACTACGTGACTTTGACTGGATGTCAGCTGGGATCATAAAGGGGCACTGATCACACCTGTCTGTCAATCACTCAAAAACTGAGCGCGACTTTTTTGCACCATCTTCATGCTCAGAGGACAAGTTGTAATTCCACTAAAATCAGCGCAGAGTGCACGATGTCGTCAAGAGAGAAAAGACAGGCAAGTTGTTTGTGAAAGAAGGACCAGGCGGTCGCTCTTCCAATGCTGGTCAGTGGATTAACGAGAGGAATCACAGCAACCGTTTTTGGTGCAACTGGATTTGTGGGTCGCTATCTTGTCAACAACTTGGGCAAGAAGGGAACCACTGTCGTGACTCCATTCAGAGGGATTGAGGATGACAAGCGTCACTTGAGACTGATGGGTGACCTTGGACAGATTATCCAGCCAGTATTGTTGTTGATTCTAGCGATACGATCTCAGAAACGAAGTGCAGATTGCAGAATCCTTGCGCCATTCAGATGTCGTTTACAACCTCGTCGGCAGAAGCTACAGCACAAAGTCTATCGATTCACAATAGGAATTTCTCACTTGAAAGAGTGCATGTTGAAGGTGCACGCACGATGGCACGTTTGGCAAGAGAAAACGGTGTATCCAAGTTCATCCACATGTCTGCACTCGGTGCCAATGTCAATTCTCCATCTGAATTCCTGCGCACCAAGGCTTTGGGTGAACAGGCCGTGCTTGAAGAGTTCCCAGACGCAACAATCGTTCGACCAGCGCGTATCTTTGGAAACGAAGATTGGTTCATCAAGCAGATGGGCTTCTTTGCTAAGTGGATGCCAGGATCTTATATCCCCATCATCAACGGCGGTCTTGCCAAGATGAGACCAGTCTATGTTAGTGATGTCGCTGCCTGCTTGGCCATGATGCTCAAAGACGATGTCTCTGTTGGAAAAGTTGTTGAACTGTACGGGTATTTGGATTGATGATAGACCAAGAGAGTACTACTACAAGTCTCTTGTGGATCTGTTCCAAGACGTGACTATGAACCAGAAACATGTGGCAAACTTGCCCAAGTTTGTGGCCAAGTACGATGATTGACTCTAGACCCTTCTTCAAGCTCTGGAGCAGTGTCTTGGCCTTCCCAATCATGACTGCAGACGAAGTGGAGCGTTTGGTGATCAGCGATGTCTTTTCCAAGAACGCACTTACGCTGAAAGACTTTGACATTCACCCACACACACTGGAGGAGACTATTATTCGCTTCGTGTACATGTACCGTCCACATGAGTTTGCCATGGCACCAAACGAACCTATCCTCAAGAAATACACCACCAAGGAGGTTTAATAAACTATGCCTTGAAGAGATCTGATGGATAGATGATTTTGTAGATGCAATCCACCAGATTGGACACATATCCTTCAAAAGACTTGCTGATCTGTCCAGGATGAATCATGACAAGCACATGATAGTAATCCAATCGAAAGCAAGTCAGTGTCTTGTCCTTGATGTGATCATACACCATCGAATACTGTCCTGGCTCCAGACCATGGTGCATTGGATTTGGATCTGGCTCTTCTTCCACTTGTGACACATGCAGTTTGTATCTGGCAAGGTTTGGTTTGACTCCAGACAAGAGTGGATCTCTGAGTCTATCTAGAATGAGATGAGAGTTGTGTCGCTTGAAATGATGACTCTGCAAGAGACTAACAATACTAGGAATCCACATCTTGTCCAATGGATTGGGATGTCCCAAGACCGGCTGGAAGAGTTCAATCCCACGCACTGGTTCTTGTTGAACACACTGAAAGCCATTGAGAAAGTACTCTTGGCTAAGATAGACGATCCCCAGTGTGTCACATTTTGTCAATACTGAAAACTCTGCGATCCTGGTGTCAAATCAAGTACGGTTCTACGTAAACTGGATGCATTTCATCATCGAATCTAACTTTTCTGTTCTGGTTGGTGTGCATGTGCAAGATCTTTGGATACAAGTTGTTGTGAAAGTAGAGTCCAATCTTGTGATGCAGTCTGTCCACGATTTTGACCAAGACGGCACGTGTATTAGATTGAGAGGGTGATTGCTGCATCTGTTGCCAGAGATCCAGCTTGGTTTTTGACTTGTGGAGTTCCAAAACTGCTTTCACGAGAATATGGTCCCCAATCGCTCTGTTGGCTGCAAAGATACTCCTCTGAATGTCTAATTCCAGTTCAATGATCTGTCTGATGGGTCCCAAAACACTCAAATCCTCCAAAACTGGCTGATCCATCTTGTTTGAAAACGTCAAGAGTTTGTATGGCAATCCAAGGTAAAAGCAAATCATTTCCAGTCTGGTTTGGCTGAGATGATGTATTCCAGTCAAGAGAGCATCCAAATGTGGATTCACTCTGCTCTCTGATTCCAAATTTCTGTACAAATTGACAAGGGAGTAGATCCTGTACCAAGAGTTCTTAAAGTGGTCAAAGGACTGGTATGCTGACTCTGCTGCTATCGTTTTTGACAGCAGCAGTAACAAATGCTTGTCTTGCAGTTGAGAGACTGCTTTCTGTGCTTTCTGAAAGTCAAGTTGCACCATGTAAAGAAAAATAGAGTCAAGGTTCATTTTCGTTGGAATCGCTGCTTGACTTGACCGCCGAAAAACTCGAGCGCGTTCAGACCAAGGATCTTTTGCTTGTCAAGATCAGAGAGTGTGCTCTCGAGAACAAGTTCACCAGGTCGATGTTCTCCGAGTGGGAATGGATAGTCTGCAGTCAATCAAAATACCACTGCCAAGGATGATCTTGTCAATGCCCATCTTCTTGATCAAGAGCTCCAATGCATCCTGGTCATGGACGAGAGAATCGGTCCAGATCTTACCAAGGTAGCTCAATGGGTTGGTTTGTGTGTCTGTGGCGCACAAATCTGGACGCACTTGGTAACCATGCTCAATTCTGCCAATCGTGAATGGGAAGGCACCACCACCATGTGCCAGACACACTCTGAGCTTGGGGTGTCGTTCGAGAACACCTCCAAAGATGAGTGAGCAAACGGCCATTGTTGTCTCACAAGGCTGTTGTTAATGGATAAACCATGCCAATGAGCCAAGGGAACCAGTATTTGGTCCATCTGCCCTTCTGTTCCATGTCCCATGGATGGATAAAGACTGGACAGTCCAATTCCTCACAAGCAGACCAGAATGGCTCCAGTTCTGGGGCATCCAGATTCCAGTCGTTGATGTGACTGCCAATCTGCACACCAGCCAAGCCAAGCTCCTTGATACATCGATGGAGTTCCTGCACGGCGAGGTCAGGTGCCTGCATTGGAAGTGTTGCCAAGCCAATAAAGCGATCAGGATATTGCGAGCAAGTGAAAGCAATATCATCGTTGAGATACTTGGCCAGATCAAGACAATGCTCCGGCTTCTTGGAGTAATTGAACATCACTGGAACAGTCGAGAGCACTTGGACATCAACATCCAACTGGGAGCACTCTTCAATTCTCTTTTCAGCATTCCAGCAGTTGCACTCAATGTCTCTGAAAGGCTTGCCATCGAGCATCATGCGTTGCTTGCCTCCTTCAATCGGTTCAGTCGAAATCCATCCTCCATATCCATACTTTTCACTCAAGTTTGGGAGTCTCTTTGGGAGAATATGCGTATGCAAATCAATGCGCAGGGTCATTTTGAGTTGCGGGAAAGTTTCCAACAGTGCAACAAATGAAGTGGACCCGATTGCTGATACTGCTGGTCCTGTTTATCGGAGGATGGTTCATGATTCCCAAATTCGAATCACACATCACAAGAGAACAGACTGTCAAGCAACTCATCCAACAACACGAGTACACGAATTTGAAGCAGTCTGCACAGTTGCTGAGAGAGTACAAGTACTGCTTTGCTGTTCTGTCACTTGGGGATGCATTTGATGAGAATGAACAGAAAATGTGCAAATCCATCATCAACAGACTCAATCAGTCAAAACTCTTGGATTGGGGTACATCCATTCCTAGCCTCTTTAGATCCTTCAAAGACAAGGGAATGGTGGTTCCGGTGTATGACAAAGGCTTCTATCACGCTCTAATGGCCATCAAAGGCATCAGAGACATTCATCAGTCACAGATACCTATTTACTGCTTTTACAATGGACCAGGAGACTTGAAGCAATCCTTCCAAGACGAACTACGCTCGATTCCAAATGTTCACGTCCTGGATTTGCAACAAACGTTTCCAAAGATCAAGTTTGGAGGATGGTCTGCCAAACCAGCCATGCTTCTGGCTGCTCCTTGTCAGGAATGCATCCTGTTTGATTCAGATGTCTGGTTTGTCCAGAGTCCAGAAACTGCTTTCAAACAAGCACAGTACAGAGAGACTGGCATGCTCATCTACAAGGACAGGACTGTGTTTGAAGACAGGACACCAGCACGCCAGTGGATCGTAGATGTTGTTCCAGAGAGCGAATACTCGTCCCTTTTAAACCTCAGATTCATGAAGACAACCACTATGCACGAAGTAGAGTCTGGCATGGTTGTCATGGACAAGAGGAGACGCTTTGTTGCTGCTCTGACACTTGCTTATCTCAACAGTGCACCAATTACACCAGAATCACACAAGACCTTCCATGGCGAAAAGGAAACGTTTTGGATCGGTCCTCTTATTGTTGGAGAGCCTTTCTCTGTGGATCCACATCTGCCGTTGGGCTTTGGCCACTGGAATGGCACCAAAGACAGGTTCTGCAGCACACAGATGGCACACGCAGATCAGGATGGCAGGGTATTCTGGGTCCATGGTGGTGTGATTGAAAACAAGTTCAATCTTGGGTCAACGCTGCAATCGTTTACACATTACATTGAGGAATCTGGTGAATACACATTCCCAGACCCATCCAACATCTGCATGAAACTCAATGGAAAGACTCCTCAGCTGTTTGAAGACAAAAAGGGACTGGAAATCATCAACAGCACACAACAACTCTGGAACAAGATCAAACCAAAGAACTATGTGTACGTGCAGGAAGAAACCAAACACAGAAACACTGATGGAGAATGGATTCCAAACGAATAAATTTCTGAATTGCACTACACAGATGAGCTCAAAAAAGCGATCGGCTCTAGACAATTCGATTGCTCTCCGATGACGGGTATCATGCATTCTGCAATAAGCAGGTGCACACTGTAGTCTCGGGTCAAGAATCAGCAATGAGCCAAGCTGATTGATGATTCTTGAATGTTGCGAATGTTTGACACTGAATGTTCATGAATCCAATCCAGTTCTAATCACCCGCGAGCTGTATGAATCTGGAATTGCACAAGCACATGTAGCTGCACACTAGTAAGATTCAAACTATGCAAAAATTTGTAATCCTGTACAAGACGTTTACCACCTATGATCAGACCAATGATTCATCAGCTTCAGGGTTGGAATCATAAAGTCATTTGAAACACGGATGAAGAAACATCATTTGAAGCTTTTCTTACCTAATGTTAGAAGTTCAAATGGATCAGGAGAGCTAAGGTACGTTATACTTCATGATATTCAGAAGCAGAACTGGCTAGTACACTTGTTCTCATCACTTCGCACGCATTGTTACCTCAAGAAAACGTACACTAGAATTAGCCGTTCGAATGGCATCAGATGGTAGTGCATGTTTTCGGTTCGTCAGGATTCCGGCAAAGCTATGAAACAATCGTCATCTGCCGACTGCAAACCTTTCTAAAGTTTTGGAAAGTCTTGGAGCGAAAAGAAAAAGAAAACGCCAGAAATTCTCCGAGCGGAGCACACAATTCCTTCCATTGCATTCTTCAAAGTGATTGCAAAATGAACTGCTGAGAGTGCACCTGAAATGGAGTGCATCAGGAGTCTCTGTTTCTTCTAGACAAGATTTGTCATGTTTGACAAAATCAGGATCATCTGTGATGCACTTTTGAACATTTGATTCTGTGGATCACCACATTCAAGACGCGCGACACGCGATAATCTTTATGACATTGCTGCACAAGACTCGTCCTATCAAAGTAGCCCTCCTCCTAGCCTCCACGTGTCTGTTTCTGCTCTTTCTCCTGCACATGAACATTGGCGACGAATATCAAACGTTGTCAACAACACCTGGTTATTTACACATCTGGCCCGAGATTTACGACTACAAGACAAACAGAAACACTGGCTTCGCCATCGGAGACACAAGCATTGACAGTGCAAAGGAACAGGAAGCCTTTGAAGACGCGTTCGTGAACAAGATGTTTGGTCAGCACAAGCCTGGCGTTTGGCCTGCTCCACAACGCATTGCGATGGTGTCTTATCTGATTGAAAAGTCTGGACACATGTCTCTTGACTCGTACAAATCAATCGTTTATCTCACAATCGAGAATTTGGTCAAATACTCTCAGCGTCACACGTATCCGTTCTTCTTTCTGAACGATGATGTTGTTACTGACCTGTTTGATGGTTTTGGTAATGGCTACTGGGCCAAGCTGTACATTCTGAAGCATTATCTTGAAGCCAATATCGGCAAGATTGACTGGATCCTGTACACTGATGCAGATGTGCTTATCATCAACCAGGATATTCCCTTGGAAGCCTTTATCGCACCATGTGCCAATACGCATCATTTCATTGGTGTCGTCGAGCCTGGACACAAGAGCTTTGACTACTACCGAGATCTCATCAGATCTGGGTTTTTTATGATCAGAAACAGCAAGGAAGGCAGAGCATTCATCGATGAGTGGATTGCTTCGTACGAGACATTCAAAGACATTCAGAATCCAGAACAATCTGCGTTGGAGAACTTTTTCGGCAACACTGAATACCACCATCTATTCTGCATGCACACAAGCAGTGCCTTCCACACCTATTCAGAGGCTTACAGAGATGGCATGTTTTCGGTGCACTTTCCATGGATTCGCAAAGATGGTCTTGCTGGCTTTTATGAGTATTACTTTGGACAGAAGCATGATTTTCTGTGGAAAACCATCGGACAGCGCCAATAAATCTTTGTGATGTTGTTGAAGCGAGTTGCAGTATTGTTGGCACTTGCCATCCTGTGCTTGATATTCTACAATGCCACACTGCTCATGAACATCAATCCAATACCCATGCAGTCGTACATCAAGAAGCACCAGGAAATCTACAAATACAGAACCAACACCAACGGAGGCTTACTGGTGCGACCACAGGACAAGGAAATCATTCTGCGGACAGAGAGAATCCAGGATTTACTAGTCGAGACACAATTCAGACAGCACACAGCACACTACTGGCCAGACAATCAAAGGATTGCCATGATTACGTATCTGATCAACAGAAAGCATCAGGATGTGAACATGTACACTCCCTATGTGCATTTGACCATCTCCAATCTGCAGTACTATGCACAAAAGTACGGCTATCCATTCTATTATTTGAATGGGCATCTGGTGGAGCAAAATGACTCTGGATTCTGGGCTAAACTGGACATTATCAAGTACTATCTCACCACTTTTAAACGCAAACTCGACTGGATCCTCTACACGGACAATGATGTCTTGATTCTCAACGACAACATTCCACTGGAGGCCTTTATCCAGCCATGTGCATCACATCATCATTTCATCGGTGTTTTGGAGCCAGGACACTTGATGAACTACAATGTCAGTGTCTTGATCAGATCTGGCTTCTTCATGATCAGAAACTCACCAGAAGGCAGGCAATTCATCAACGATTGGATTGGTACTTATGATGAGTTCAAATCTGCCAACAACCCAGAGCAAACAGCACTCGAGAACATGTTTGTCAATCCACGATACAAGGACTTGTTTTGTGTCCACACTAGCATGTCCATGCATTCATACAACAACTTTTACAGAGATGGCATGTTTTCAGTTCATTTCCCATCTCCCATGATGAAACAGTCCATTCCACAATTCTTTCAGCATTATCTGAGTCATCAAAAGGACTTTCTGTGGGATACTATTGCCAACAGAAACTAGTTTAATCGAATCACTGCTGTATCTCTGATTCAATTCCTGATTGCAGATCTGGTGGCATTTCAAATTTTGGTGGATCTTCTTTGCCTTGGATGACATCCCACATAAAGTCACGGTGTCCTGGAATATAGTGCTCATAAAACTGTGGTATCACTGGTTTCTTGAATGGCGACGGGAAGTGCACCGAAAACATCCCATCTCGGTAGTGCTCATTGTAAGAGTGCATGGACATGCTCGAATGCATACAGAAAAATTCCTTGTCATCACTCGCAAACATGTGCTCCAGTGCTGTTTGTTCTGGGTTGTGAAAGTCCTTGTACACTTGATGCTTGTCAATCCATGTATCTATGAACTGTCTGCCTTCTGGTGAGTTTCTGATCATAAAGAAACCAGATCTGATCAATCCACCATAGTTGTCAAACGCATCATGGTGACCTGGCTCTAACACGCCAATAAAGTGATGGTGTTCAGCACATGGCTGGATAAAAGCCTCTAATGGGATCTCCTGACGTAGAATCAAGACATCAGTATCAGTGTAAAGCAACCAATCCAGGCTGTTCTTGTGTTTGTTCAAGTAGTGCTTGATAATGTGCAGCTTGGCCCAAAAGCTACTCATGTGTGAGTCAACAATGTGGTCATTCAGAAAGTAAAAGGGGTAGTTTTGCTCCTGAGCATAGTGTATCAAATTGGAGACTGTCGCATGCACGTATGGCTTGTAGATTCCCACATCAAACTTGAATGCATCATCATACTCTCGGTAGATAAGATACGTTGCCATGGCTATCTTTTGACGAGGCCAAAGCTTGGGAGTGTGTTGACGGAATTTCTGTTCAATCAATCTGTCTTCTTCTGCTTCAAAGCCAAGGAGCAGGTCCAAACGAGGCTGATAGACCTGGAAGCCACCATTTCTGTTGTTTCTGTACTCTAGGATCTCATTGTACTTGGGGATGTAATCTTGGACAGATTCTTTGACTGGCACGTCAAAGCGAGGTTCAAAGTGAACATACAGGAGCAAGAGACTCACACTCAATGCACCTACAATGGCGAGTCGTTTGAAATGCGTCTTCATCACAAAGAGAACGCGACGCGCTGATCCACCACATCACAGCTCTGAAAATTTCACACTTTGCTCCACATGCACAAATTCTCGAGTCTGCACTGTTTGTTCTTCTTGATTGTACCTGAGTTGATGATAGTCTCTGGTCTTGGGAACTCCTGTGAACCAGACTGTAGTCAAGAGATTCGACAAGACACCGATTACAGAAAAGTATGAAGATTTTATGAACAACATCAAAGAGAGCAACAAATTGTTTAAAAACAAACACTACAGAAGCACTTACAAGTGTCTTGGAAGACAGAACATGTTTGAAGCCATGGAACGCAGATCGTGTCTGTTTAGAAACGTGTGTTATGATGTAGAGACAAAGGAGTTTAGATTCTACCTTCCTAGCAGAGAACCAGTGTTTTACGACAGGACACTGGGTCCAATGTACGCTTTCAACTCTCCTGAATCACCGCATTTCATCAGAATGACTGCCATTCCTTACTGGAACACTGAGACTTTCTTTACACCGGTTGTCAAGATTGGTGCACCACAGGATTACAAGCAACTGGACCAGATGCATGTTCTGTTTGCACCGTGGGCACATGAATTCAACATGGGACACTTTGTGTTTGAGGAGCTTGGGTCTGCGTTTGTGGCCATGAAGCGATTTGGAAACTTTGATCCAGAAGCCATTCTAGTGAATATGTGGGGAGATGTCGACAATGGAATGTATCACAAGCTTGTCAAAGGCTTTGCACCGGCCATCAGTTCCAAGCCTATTGTCGGTCTCGAAAGCTATCTCAAGTCACACGGCAAGCAAACAGTCTGCTTTGACAAGCTCTTGGTCGCATCTGCTACCAGAAACTTTTTATCGTACAAGGACACCTTCAATGAGGGCAAGGAACCCATCTGGTTTGACTTTCGTGCTCGTGTGCTTCAGTCTCATGGCATTGATCCCGCTTTCATCCCCAAGAAGCACAAGATTGTCTTGATCAAGAAAGTCGGAAGCATGCACGGTGCACAGCCTGGACAGACACACTTTCGTGACATTTACAACCTGGATGAGATCCATCAGCACTTGAAATCTCTCTTTCCGGACATTCCAGTGGACATCATCAGTCCAGGAGAGATGACAATCCCAGAGCAGCTGCAAGTTATTACAAATACCACTATTTTGATCACACCACCAGGCGGCATTTCGATGCTCATTCCGTTCCTGCCACAGCACTCACATGCCATTATCATGGACTATCTTGGCATGGAAGACGAACCGATTGAAACCAAGCCTGGTGAGTCAGTGTCAATGGAAGTGTCCTTCTGGAACCTCTTTCCGCACATTCGAAAGCAGTACTACCAGATCATGAATCCAGATCTTGAACTATCACCAGATTTCCCAGGTGCAACCAATTACCGCGAAGCGTTTTCTGTGATTGCTGACAAAGAGAGGATCAAGTACATGGTCAATCTGGCCATCAAAGAAATCAAAATATAACCAGATTTTGAATTGATAATGTGACAAACATTCGTAAGGCTGTTTGACTGAAAGCTTCACGAGATGAACACTTGTCTTTTGACAGCTGCACTTGTCCATGCGCGACACAACTTCGGTATTTCTTGCTGTTTTGATTGTACAAGCATGTGTCGGAATCAACATTGCTTCCTTTCAAGACTTTGGATCTGCACTCGCTCATCCAGATGTCCGTCTTATCACATTGTGTATCAAACTGGGAACCAGCCTGATACTTGTTTCGTTTGACAAAGATTTTAACCTTGGTCCGATAGAAAAGCTGTGTGGATTGAAAGAGAGCAGATCTGTGTTGGGTACAGCCATGTTGCGTGTCATTGTGAACGAGATGTTTATTGGAAATCTCTCAAAGAGTGGAAGTCACTTGGTCTATCTCATCTATGCACTCAAGTCACTTGTTTTACCAGGTGTAGGCTATCTTGTCTTTGAACGACATTTGTCTCCCAAACAGACCATGGGTGCACTCATGCTGTTCTTTGGAGTCTTTCTGTTGCAGAAACAAGGGTTTCAGACACTCCCAACACACATGACGGATGCATTTTGGTGTCTGTTGACATTAATCGTGAGTTGCATTTCCAGCTGGTCCACTGGGCTCTTAGCTAGAGAATCTGAATCCATTCATGGACTGAATACTGTCTTGTCTGGTCTTGAGCTCTTGTTTAGCCTGCCTTATCTCATGTTCAGTCAACACACGAATGATCCTGTCTTTGATTTGCATCTCTTGAACCAAGTGGGTCTTTCTGCCTTGCTTGGATTGCTGCAAACACTCTTGCTCAACATAGAGAGTCCAGTGTCTCTGTTGTACTGCCAATCTGTGTCTCTCGCGATTGTTTTTGTTTTTGCTCCACTGTTTGGTGCTGTTGTTGGACTCCATGTCTATTTAAGTGTCTTCTCTATTCTCTGTGGTGCTACTTACTATTATCTCTCCACTGTCTATGAACCCGCGATCGCACTGAAAGATGGCATAGAATTCCATGAAAAGAAGCCTACTCATGTGCTGCCCAAGAGACTCGTGCATCTGTCGATTGGTCTTTACGTGCTCTTGCCCTTTTGCTTGCAACAACCAAAAGCGCTTCAATCGGTCGGTCCATTTGAAGACAGTCTTCCTTTTCTCCCTTTCTACCAACCACCAGAACAGAATCCGTTAGATAATCTACCTTCACACTATCCCAGACCAAGAAAGGACTTTGTGCCACTGAAGGGACCACAAGTCGCTCTCGTGACTTACTATGCACCACAAAAGAACAGAGCCTTTCACATCTGGGTCGATGACAAAATTTATGTCGAACAGGTCAAAGCCGCACTCAAACTGATGGCAGACTACACCATCTATCACAACATGGCCTTTTTCTTTAGACACAGATTCATGGTCGACACTGAGAAGGAGTCTGCTTACTGGGGAAAGATGCAAGTGGTTGAAAAGTACTTGAAATCTGGATACAAGTGGGTTATTTGGACAGATGTAGATGTTGTGTTTATGCATGATCAATCGATCATTGAAAAGTGGCTTGACAAGGCAGAACAGAAAGGATATGATGTGGCACTTGTGGGTGAATGCATCAAACAGAGTCCAGCCAAGCATGGTACAGTCAGATCTGGTTTCTTTGCCATCAGGAGCTCAGAGAAAGGGTTGCAGTTTCTGAATCACTGGAAAGAGGAAGCTGCTGGTACGAGCTATGATCAGTTTCCACTGGAAGGTATGATGCAACAGTCTCCATGGAAGGAAATGGCATATGTTGCCAATCCAGATGGCATCCACACGTATCCACAATGCTATGAGCGATACGATGGAAAAGCCATTAGTGTACACTTTGCTGGATGGGAGAACAAGAGAAAAGTCCCAGGATACGCTTCAAACTCTGTCTTTTCACGAAAGCTAGATCTTGAGATTGTTGCCCCATGACCACATTAATAAAATCTCAACCACATCTCAGTTGCTCTTCATCCAGTCATCTGTGCTCCAACAGAAGTGATGCACGAGAAAGTTCTTCAATCAAGTGCAAGCAGGGGATGACACAAATTCTGGATGGAAAACTACTAGAGTCTTGTGACAGCGTAGAAAAGTACGAGAAACTCAACAGAATCGAAGAAGGATCCTATGGTGTCGTTTACAGAGCCAGAAACACAGAAACGGGTGAAATCGTTGCTCTGAAGCGATTGAAGCTCGAGAATGAAAAGAATGGCTTTCCAATCACTTCACTCAGAGAGATCCACACACTCAAGCTGTGTGTGCATCCGCATATTGTACAAGTCAAGGAAATCGTCACAACGAGCAACTATGGATCTATTTTCATAGTGATGGAGTATCTGGAGCATGATCTCAAGACACTCATGACAACGATGCGACAGCCCTTTATGCTGTCTGAAGTCAAGACACTGATGCAACAACTGCTGTCTGCAATAGAGTTTATGCATGAAAATTGGATTCTACACAGGGATCTCAAGACATCTAATCTACTCATGAACAACCGAGGACAGATCAAAGTGGCTGATTTTGGATTGGCAAGACGATTTGGCAGTCCTTTGGGACATGTCACCGATTTAGTTGTGACGTTGTGGTATCGGTATGACTGTTGATTCCAGTTGTCCAGAATTGCTCTTGGGAGCCAAATCTTACACGACACAAGTCGATATGTGGTCGATTGGATGCATCTTTGGAGAACTCACGACAAGAGAGCCTGTATTCCAAGGCAATGGAGAAATAGACCAACTAGGCAAGATATTCCAAGTCTTGGGAACACCAAATGAATCCAACTGGCCTGGATTCTCTGAACTACCAAACTCACGCATCCTGAATTTTGGACAGCATCAATCGAAACTGAGTGAAAAGTTCCATTTTCTGCCAAAGAGTGGATTAGATCTGCTGGAGCAACTGCTGAAACTGAATCCAAACGACCGAATTAGTGCATCTGATGGATTGAGACACAAATTCTTCCAAGAACAACCAATACCCAAAGACCCATCCATGTTCCCCACATTTCCATCCAAATCGTCACTTGAGAAAGTCAATCGGTCTCCAACTGCACCAAGAGGACCATCAAACCAAGATTAGATTCTCTTTATCTGATCTCTCAAGAGTGGATTCTCAATAAGAGTCAGCAATTGCTTCAAATCACCAAAGAATGGGATAAACAGATCATTCTCTAAAAAGAGAGACAAGAGTACATCAAACACATTCTCTTGCTGCTCCTGTGTCAGATTCATGAAGATTTGAATGATGCGTTGCTGGCGTTCCAGGGAATGCAGCAATTGGAATGCCACTGGTTTGAGAGACTCTATCTGTGTGTGTAAAGATGCCTGATGTGATTTCAAATACCTTTCTGAGATGATACTGCAAAGCAAGCAGAGACTTCAAACACAGATCAACATTCAACTGCGAATTGCGTGTGTAGAGCACAAAGAGTGTGTAGTAGTTGATCAGAGACTGTCCTTGTGTCTGTTGTTAATCAGATGACCATCAATTCTTCTAGATAGCCTTGCCACTCTGCCACTGGCTTTCTAGAGTGATACAAGAGCTTCATCTGTCTCTCCCAATGGCTGTCATGTGTATCGTTTGCAATCAGTCCAAATATGTCCAATTCCTTGATGGTTTGTGGTTGAATGAGCAGAGACAGCTGCAGCGAGAGCAAATCACCTTGATCCATGGATTTCTGATTAGCCAGATCTACTAAATGAATGACAGTAGAAGTGGGTAGCTTTGGAGCCACAGTGACAAGACTCTTCAGCAGTTTTGGAGACCATTCTGGCAGATAGAACAATGTGTTCAACATTGACTCTTGCAGATGCTCTGGATAGTTTGCTATTGGTCCGTAGATGGTCTTTTGAGACAGGACAGTAGCAATACAAGGCAAGAGAACAGATTCCAGTTTTGGATCTTGAATCAACCTTGTTCGCAGTCCAAAACTCAGTAGATCCAAAATAGACTGCGAGAATTCCAGATTCTTGGATTTAAGTTGATACAACTGCTTTGGCAACAACAACAGCCACTCTTCCACATCTCTTAAATCTCCAGATTTGACAAGTGATGCGATCATCTCAAAGCAACTGTGTGCATGTGCTTCGTTTCTAGATCCAGATTGCAGAGACAAGAGACTGTCAACGAAGGGTTGGTCTGCGTGTTTGATCATTTGCTTTGTGATTTTGAGACAATACTCAAGATGCACTTCGCTGTGACTGTGTTTGAGTGTGTTTTCAAACAATTGAGTCATGTAACCAAGTGTCTTTGGAATCAGTGGATCTTGTGCTTCCAGGACCAATCGCACGTAGATCAGATTCATTTCTGTCAAATCTTTGAGCATCTACCATCAATGTCAATACCTGGCTGTTCTTGCATGCAGACTGTTGTCCAAATGGAAATTGGTTTCCAACGTGTTTTGACAGCAGCGTGAAATCTTCTTTCCACAGAATGTCAATGATCTTCAAGACTAGATAGCAGTTCTTGAAATGCGGTGTCATTTCCAACACTGGATTGGAGAGTGCCAATTCAGAAGACTCGATCCAGAAATCAATGAGAATCGGAATCAAGAGATTGGTATCCACTTGTTGTGTCTGTTGTACCTCTTTCTTGGTGCCTTGTTTCACACTAAACTTGATGACATTGGTTTTTGTTTCTTGCAATCCAAAGAGTTTGAGATCTACTGGTTCGTGGTGGTAAAAGGTCTTCCATACCAACGAAACCCCTTCCAGTTGCTTGGATGGTGGCTGTTCTTTGTGAAGAATCTGCACAAGCATCAAAAAGCTCTCCAAGAGTTCGTCTCTGGATTTGTTCAGTCCAAGTTTGCTATTTGCGTTGAAGTTGGCTTCCATGCCTTTTGTCTTTTTGTTGCTTGTCAGAATCTGGTAAAAGTGTGGCAGCAATGGCTGTCCATATCGTCTGATGAGATCTGGATAGTGTTCACACAACAATCTCAACATGCGCATGGCATCCAATCGAATGTGCTCATTAATGTGACTGAGACTAGAACACACAAAAACAACAAGCGTGTTGAAGAATGGCATCATCTGTTCATCATCTATGCTTTCAAAGAGCTTGGGAAGGAACTGCATCACAGACTTTCTCAACTGATGGTTATCATTCAAGAGTGCTTTTGCCAATCCAAGAATGGTCTCTGACATGTTCATGAGAAACAAGTCCTCTCCAAGATTGAGGAGTTGTGCCAGTGTCTGACATGCATCCATCTGTGTCTGTGAGTTGTGACTGGTTAGTTGTGTCAATGAGAGTAAGAGCTTGCTCTTTCTGTCCTCAAATTTGTCCAAATTCAACGTTGTCTGAACTGGGACTCTGATTTGCTGAGACTTGAAGTCTACAACAGTGTGGTTGCTTGCCACTTGCTTTTTGCCAACCTTGAGCTTCTTCTTTTCAAAATCTCGTTCTTTTTTCTTTTTTGCCATCGAGCAAAGTTGAACGGTGGAAATCCACTTTACTGTGACTGGTCATTTTCAAAGAGCTCAATGTGTCTGTCCATTTGCTTGAAGATCTCTTCGCTCTCTATCCTGTCTTGTTGGATGAAAGTGAGATCTTCCTTTTGATCCAGCAAGCTGCCCATCAGTCCCTGTTCTCTCAACTGTTGTTCTCGCATCTGCTGCTCTCTCATCTGCACTGTGAGCATCTCATTCATGATTTCTTGCTCTCTCATCTGCTGTTCTCGCATCTGCACTTGTCTCATCTGAGACTGCTTGAGCTCACTCTCTTGTATCTTCTTTTCTTTCCTCTTGAGTTCTCTTTCAAGCCTCTCAATGTACTGCTGCATTCTCTCGACAAGTTGCAAGGCTTCCATCCTCTCTTGTTCCTTCTTTCCCAGATCCAACGACAGCTTCTGGTTCCTCTCTTTGACTCCCAAGAGCTCATGGTCAGTCTGTTGCTTGTCCTTTTGTAGTTGATGGCACAATTGTCGATATTGCGCACAAGTGTCCGACACTTCCACCAGCCTACTTTCCAGAGACTTGATCTTCTCTCCATTAACGAGATTGGTTTTCTGTGCTTCCTGTTGCATCTGTGTCAAGTAAATCAAGTCCTGCTGTACACTCTCCAAGTAATCTTGCTGCTCTTGGATAGATTTGACCAATGATTGACATTTCAAATTAGACAGCACCAGTTGCTGCTTGGTTTCCAGTAGTTCGTTATTCGAGAGCATCGGAAAGAGTCGCGTTGATGTTGGATTCCAAAGGTGTGTCTGATTCTGTGTTGAGTTGTGCAACTGTTGGATTCCGATGTTGTGTCTCAGCTGTGCATATTACGGTTTTCAAAATAAATGACTGCCTTCCTTTTAGGGAGTTGGCACCCAATTTCAAATGCAACGCAATATATCCACTATAAGGGCAACAGAGCCCCAGCCCTTTCGGGTAGAGCCCTGCATTGTCTGTGTGCATGCTCAGTCACTGGTGTGCCTCTTCTGAAGCAGATCTGTCGCTCTAGTCCGCGGCACTGTTCCAGATGTCAACCAAGGATGTTTCGCGCAGCATTCGTGTCTCTGTTCACTGTCATGCCATGGCATTCACTGTTGGGGCAGTGCAGCACGCAGTGTACCTTGACTTTGCGCTCTCTTGGTTCTGTGTCGCCCTTCCACTTGGCCATCTTCCAGGAGATCATGTTCTGCATTCTGAAGTGGCAGTCCAAGTGCAGTTTGCTCGTCCACGTCGACGACGGTGCATACCAGATAAGAAACGACACCAGAGCTTGACACTGCCAGTGTAAGCCTTTGTAGCTTTCTCCTGAGCCAGATGGAGTAGAAGTCGGTGATGCTGCTCAGCCAACACTCGTCGTCTGCCTCGTTTCTGAATTGGGTTTGTTGCATCCGCTTCCACCTTCTGTGTTCTCTCATGAACCATCCGCATTCGTGAGCAATCCCTCATGCTGCTACCGAAAGCCAGCGTGTTGTTGAAGACTAGATGTCTGTCCGCAGAGTACATGGTGAAGAAAGTAGAGTGGTGCCATTCTCTCAAAAGGGAAGGCAGATATTATTTTTGCAGCTGTGTATAATTGTATCAGTGGCACTTTGATCCCGTGCGACAATGAAAAGCAGCCATCGGTTTCACTTTTTGAACAGCAGCGGTCAAGAGCTGTCAATCACACAGAATGGAAGCCGCGACTGAAAACTTGACTTGCATGATGGCTGCTGTGTATCTCCGAAAGAGCAAGCGTTTCCTGGTCTTGCTTCTTTTCGTAGCTTTCGCAGCCTTTTCGTTCTACTGGCTTGAAAGAGAGCCCATTGTCATTGAACATCAAGTCTTGGTCAACCAAGGACCCAAGCAGCGTGTTGCTTACGCCTTCTTTGCTACAGAAGAGCGTTATCTGTGTGCAGCTACCGTGAATGCAGCTCAGTTGCTAGAACTCAATACACGCTCAGATGCAGATATAGTTTTGGTTCACACACCATCTGTGGATCCAACCAAATTCTTGAAACTCAACAGAACTCGAGCTGTTTCCGTTGAGCCATGGACAACATCCCACTTCAACTCGTACTATGCCGATGTGTTTATGAAATTCGCAGTCTTTGATCTCATAGAATATGACAAAATCATCTACTTTGATGCTGATTCCCTGGTAACCAAGAACCTAGACCATCTCTTTCTGCTACCACAGGCAGAATTGGCTGCTCCTAGAATGTACTGGGGAGGAGATGCGTCTCAGTTCACATCTGCTCTTTTGGTGCTCTCTCCATCCAAGGAGCAGTTTGAACTCTTGAAATCTCAGTCCATCCACTTTAGCTCCAAAACAACAGACAACGGAGACACCTATTATGACATGGATGTGTTGAATGTTTTGTACAGACAACGGCTACTGATGCTGCCACCACAATATCTGTGTCTGAACTCACACTGGGAGGTCAAGAGTGTGCATCCGTTTCCAGTCAAGAGTCTCAAAGAGCTAGAAGATCATTGCTTGCTGATTCACTTTACAGCACTTGGCAAGCCATGGACGTGGACAGCACAGAGAGCAAGGGAAGCCAAACCAGATGCAGATCCATACTTTTATGAGTTGTTTGGCAAATGGCACATCAAAGCCAATAAATACTGCTAGTCTCCCACACTAGTGACAGATTCAAGGAGTGAGATTCAGGTGATCAAACGCGTTCTTTCCAACTCCGCAATGGTCAACCACCAACATGAAGTCTTGGGAGTCAAAATGATTGTCTTTGATACCAGTGCACTCTCCAGTGACAACGAATGGAAGCACATCTTGGGTGCCCTCCATGACGACGGCTACTTGCTCTACTGTTCCTCATCAAAGAATTACAACCATGTCCTTCAGCTCTTGAACCAGCATCAGATTACAGAATATTTCAGCATGGTCTTGAGCAGAGACCAAATCAAGAAACCAAAACCAAGCCCAGAAACGTATTACAAGTGCTGCTTGGCTGCTGGTCTCAGTACCAAGGAAGTCATGATTATCGATGCTTCCCAGGATGGCAAACAGTCTGCTCGTGCTTCTGGTTGTCACTTGTTCAAACCAGAAACAGTGACACTAGATGCTATCAAAGAGCAGATCCAGCTCATCAACGAGTTTGAAGGAAACAACCCAGTCATTACTGTCTGGCAACAACACGTCCAAGTCATTGTCCCACTTGCTGAACATGACGACGCGTTCATCAAAGCTGGCTTTGGTTATCCAGGTATTTGGATTGATGGTAGCACCGCTGGTTGAAGTGAATGGTAAGCTCATGCTCCAGAACATGGTCCAGAACCTCAACATGTCTGCTGACTTTATCTTTGTTGTCTCCCACGAAATGTGCGAAAAATACAAGCTCAAGTACTTTTTGGAGAGCTTGGATGAAAACAGCAAGTCCAAGATTGTGTTCTTTGAAGGCAAGACACCCACAGTCGGTGCACAAGTCTTGGCGTGTGCAGATGTCTTGGATCCAAACGAACCAGTGATCGTGACATCGTGTTCCCAATACCTCGAATGGGATTCAAACGCTTTCCTGTATGCTCTTGCCAATCCCTCTGTCGACGGTGGTGTCTTGACATTCCAGAACCAACACCCACGTTACGCTTTTGTCAGTCTTGATGAACGTGGTTGGATTGTGGATGCTGACTTGCACAAACCCATCTCTCTTAATGCTTGTGCTGGCATCTTCCACTTTAAGAAAGCCAAGCATCTGATCAAGTACACTTCGACTGCTGTTGCACGTGGATTGGATACAGTTGACAGATTTGGTATTGTTTATGCGTTCAGAGAAGCTGTCAAGGATGGCAAAAAGATCAGAAACTACCAATGTCGTCGTATGTGGGAATTGAGTAGCCCAAAGGATGTGGATTATTTTCACATGGTTTCCAAGGTCCAATAAACTTGGATTTATTCTTTCAACAGCACTTTGACAAACGAAGTCAAATCTACATTCTTTGTTGCAATCATTTGACAGTATGGATCCGCCTATAATCAATCCAAGAACCAGTAGTTCAGCTGGTGTGGGTCTCGTGGCTGGATCTTTGATGAGACTGCGTGCGATAAAGGTCTCGAATTCCTTTGAAAACTGTCCAGGAGGCAGTGTCGGAACTGGCTCATGCACGATATACTCCAAGAGCTCAAACACAGACAGTGGCTTGCCATCGGGTGGAAAGGGGAATTTTCCCAAGACAAGCTCCATCAAAGTCATACCAACACTCCAGACATCAGATTGCACTGAATACTTGCCACCTTGAATGCGTTCTGGCTACCATGAAACAATATACAGACATGTAAGCACTCGTTCCAACAAACGTGTTTGCGACAGAGTTGATGAGTTGACCACTGACACCAAAATCCGCAATCTTGACCTCACCACGCGAATTGAGGAGGATATTCGATGGTTTGACGTCTATCATCAACCAACCAACCTCGATGGATGATGCGGTGCTCATCGTACAAATACACCAAACCTGCCAGCACTGAGTGGGCGATCTTGCCCGTGATATCTTCTGAGACTGCCCCAGTCTTTTTGTAGACATGATCAAGCGATCCACAGTTCATAAACTCCATGCAAATTGAAATGTCCCCCTCATTGAGAAATGCACCATAGAACGAAACAATGTAGGGTGAATTACACTTGTGCAATATCTGCAGCTCCCGTAGAATCTGTCGACGCACACTGTTCTTTGCTTCAACGTGGATAATCTGGATGAGTTATGATACCTTGCGAGCCATGACGGTTTTGGTCGGTTTGTGAATCACTTTGGTGACAGTACCACCGTTTCCACTTCCCATTTCTTGCAGTGTTTGCATATCTTCGACTTTGAGATCGAGCGACAGGTTCTTGGGAATCGACAAGTCAGCGAGTTGCGGTGCGAGTACACTTGATGGAGACTCTACTTCTTGTTTCAAGTCTCCAGTAGCTGGCTTTATCGTTGGGTTGAGTTGCAGCCTCACTGGCTTTTGTTTTTTGGCGCTGGATGCCATAAGGAAAGTTTGACTTCGATCACAAAGGATGGGCAAGGCGCAGGAGCAGAGTAAAGTCATGGATTGGTTCATACAACAAAACAGACCCATGTCTGTACAGACAATCATGCAGTATGCAAAAGAATCGACAAAATCGCAGATTGAGAAGCAGTTTGAGCAAGCAGCCAAGAAGGGAACCATCCAACGAAAGGAGTTTAGCAAGCAAGCCATCTTCTTTCCACATGAGGCAGTTGTGGAGGGGTCGGTCAAGGACATGAAATCCAAGGTGTCCGAACTCAAGTCCAAAAACGAGAATCTGAGAAAACAGGCATTTGGATTGACAAGAGAAGCAGGAGCTTGAAAAGAAAGTGCAAGCGTTGAAGTCAGTGGCCACACCAGAGGAACTGCAAGCAAAGATCAATCATGTCCAGACACAGGCATTGGCACTCAACATAGAAGGAAGAGCTCTTGAAGAAGCTTGAATCCTATCAGCAAAAGGAGAACAAGCGAGAGTACACTCCAGAAGAGAAGCAACAGATGCAGCAACAGCATCAGCAACTGACAAAGGCATTGAAGAACAGAAAGCGCATCTTTAAAGACTGCTGGGGTGTGATGACTGAGAATGCCAGTGACAACCCCAAAAAGCTTGCTCAAACGATTGGCATTGAGCTCTAAACTGTCCTTGATTGCCAAATAGCGTGCTCAAACAATCGAGTTATAAATTTACTGATCTGGATTGCCAGCATGTGTGCTCTTGACAACAGTCGTCTTGGATTGAGCACTCTCACTTGCATCACTGACTTGGATTCCAAAGCATCCGAACACAAACTGACGTGCATTTTTGTTGAACATGAGCGTAATGTAAGGCTCATTGATGCATGACAAGAGACCCATGCAGGCACAAAAGGCATCATACTCCAAACTCACCAGTTTGCCAACAATGAGTTCATACAAGAACAGAAACAGATACGGAGTCCAGCAAATGACAAAGTTCAACGTCAGAGAGAGTGTCTTTCTAAAAAGCGCCTTTTCTTGCTCAGATACCTTTTCCTTTGGCGCGGCTTTTGTCGTTTTATGGGATACAAGGTTGCCGCTAGATTTGTCTAGGTGGGCTCTATCTTCCAGCACACTTTGGGCTCCTTTCTTGACGTTGATGAACTTGAGGATGATCTGGGCGTAACAGAAGCAAGTGGTGAAGAGAGAGCATCCAAGGACACACATGGTGCTTGTGACCATGAGCACACCGTATGAATTGCCTTCTGGTGTGGTTCTGATGGAGCAAATCAGTTTGGACGCCATCAAACGAATGAGATCATCTTCATGTCCAGCATAGACTGGAAAGAAGACGATGAGAAACGTAATGATATACACCACGGCAGTGACCACCATCTCCATCATGAAGCTCGGACGCGTCTCCTTGACAATACGAATGTAACGCAAGAGGGCCAAAGCTGCGAGGGACAGGATGGAGACAAAACATGCACCAATCACGATGAGGTACTCCATAATGCAGACCGGCTTGCCTCCAGCGTGGTATCCTTTGATCACATTCACGATCGGCACGGTGGAGCCAGTCATAATTACCAGCAGATTGGAAACGGAGATGGAGATGACAAGCGAGTAGCCAAGCTCTTTCTTTGAGCCCCTGAGAAGGGCAATGAGAGTCAGCAGGTTGGTACCAAGCCCAAGCCATGACATTGGAAACGCAATGTAAGATGGCACAAACTCCTTGCCAGTGAGAATGTATACGCCATTTTCAAAGAAGTTGCCAAGCAGATAAGGGGCTGTAGACATCCTGGGCAAGCATCGGAGATTTCTCTGGCACCCGAAATGTCACGCGTATCAACTATATAGCAATACACTGCAAACGACCGACAAGTTGGACAACATAGCAGATTAAATGGCTGATGTTTACGCCTTTCGGCACTTCCATTTGGAAGATATTCGATTCAAAGAGAGCGATCTAGAGTCAGCGAGTGTACCAACTGCTCACGAGGTTTTCATCTGGTACCCACTGATGTGCATTAAATGGCATGTCAAGGATGCTTGAAGGTGTCTCTGGTTGGCCTAGCCCCGTGTGGCTTGGATGGCAGTTTGAAAGTGTTGCCAGTGGTCACACAGGCAACACATCCAGTGCTTGGTGCATTGCAGCAGTGACTGTATCTTGGATGGCATGCAGACTCTGATCTCTTTGCCAGCGCAGCAGCTCTCTGTTCATCTTGGCATCTCACTAAATGACACATCTCTGGCTCTTTAGCTCCTGCAGCCACAATGTGTAGTTTGGGCAAGCAGCAAAGGATGCTCAATCTCTTTCAGAGTCAGGACGTGTCAACTGCAATGTTGTCCAATATTGTCAGGCGTTTGCAGTGTAGCCGTCTCTCCAGCAACAAGAGCTTGGAAACTTGGAGATTCTGATAGTGGAGCATAGATCAACTCTTTATAGTGCGAACACGCTTCCCAAGAAAGAACTGATACAAGATTTTGAAGGTGTCGTCCAACTGGCGGATGATAGAATTTCTGGCAAGCACGACAGCTTCTTGTGCCTGGTGTGTACGTTTGACGACAACGGTTTGGTAAATGTAACCGACGAATCCCTGAAATCAACATTCATACCTCAACATAATTAATCTGTGTCAAGACCATTTGCTTGATCGTGATGACTTGAGACCGTAGGACAGTAGATGAGGTTTGAACGATTCTGCCAACGCCGTGTTCGACAAAGCTGTAGGCATTCAAGAGGTTTTGAAGAGGTGTTGTGATTTTTCCATGTGTCCAGTAGATTTCTGGATGCAGGTGTCGCAGGGCTTGTTGTGTGTCTTTTGTTTCCAAGTAGCAGATTAAGGATTCGTTCACGAGAAACGCATCCACAGTCACATGGACCCAATATCTCGGATCTTCTAGTGGGGGTTTGCTTGAAGAAGTGGCAAAAGTCAGACCACGTGGTCGCTTGTAGGTTTCGTGAAACGATTGTCGACGTTGTGTGGATTCATGTGGTTCCAAGACAATATCATCGACAAAAGGTGGTAATGGCTCGATTTGAAGACGCGGTGAAGGAGGAGGACTTGAGACTTTGTCCTCTAGTTTGGGAACGAGCTGCCATCTGGTTGTGAATTTGGCACGTCCGGTGTGAAAGACATCCATCATTCGTGAGCATACGAGTGGTAGATCTGGATTGGGTATGAATTGCATGATTGGAGCGTTTTCGAGATCCTGCCTGCTGGACCCTAGAAACGAATCTCCAGAAGCCATGTGTGTGATCAAGCCAAAACGAGAGAGTGAGAGAATGCACGAGAGTGAGGGTATGAGTGGATCTGTCAAGAATTGCTTGAGCTGTTCAACGATCGTAATGTCGCGGAACCTCCAAATGTACAGATTTTGAGAACGGTCTATGTTTGCTATGAATTCTGAAGCCTTCTTGGTCTTGAACTTGATCTCTTTGGCTCCTTGTTCGAGTTCCAACTTGATTCTTTCTGCATCGAGTGGATCAAAGTAGTCCAATAGCCTATCGATGTCCAGATCTACACTCGAGAGCATAATATTGTGTTCAGGAGGCTTTGTGACGACCATCAAGCCTGTCGAAAGATTTGACCGTTTGAACATCTCAAAGAAACAGCGTGCCACGCTACTGGTTGTCACACAAGCACATGCTTTCAACACTCGATAGCACTTTCCTAATGATTTTCATTGCACATCGTGCATTGTTACACGGTCCAAACAAGGAACTGGAAAACCAACCAACCATGATTGACAAAACGATTTCGCTTGGATTCCATGTCGAAGTCGATGTCTGGCTCATTGATGGAGCACTATTTCTAGGTCACGACGGTCCAGAGATTCCAAGTACACGATTTAACACAAGCAGACCTGCAGAGTCTTGAAAAGTGGGCTCCATATGCTTACTACCATGCAAAGAATATCTTTGCTCTAGAGTTTTTGCTGCAGAAAGCTCGAGAACCAAATTCCCACTTCAAGTGCTTCTACCACAATGTGGATGACTATACCATCACTAGCGATGGTAAAATCTGGGCCTATCCTGGAAAGAAACTTGTTCCTGGAAGCATATGTGTGATGCCAGAGTGGAAGGGAGAGCAAGGTCTTGATATTCATTCCAGAGGGCTTCTCTGAATGCTATGGTATCTGTACAGACTACACACAGCAGTATGGAATCTACGACGAAATGCGCGACCGTCAGCGAAACGACTTGATTATGACTCAACAAGTGACTGTGGATCCATTGATCAAACCACACCTGGTTGACGACCGTCGATGCTTTGCAGTCTACACCTGGTACGACAATTGGCAACCAACACCTGCTTTCGATGGCCTCTTGCGTGATCTAGAGATGCATTTCCCACAGCAGAACATTTACGCGATTCCAAAGAATAGCACAAACGTACTTCATTTTACGATTTGTCAGATCTTTGGATTTGAGGAGTATCCATCCATGGAAGGATTTGTGAACCAGCATTTGCGTGAATACGTGCAGTGTGTAGAACAAGTGTTGAAAAAATATCTGCCATTCAAGATCATTTTTAGAGGCTTGATAGCACTCAAGTCCGGAATCATGGTAGTAGGCTACCCCACGTTTGACATCAACGTTACTATTCGCGCCGACCTCATTCAAGCCTTTGAAGCTAGAGGTCTTCCTTATCGCAAATACCTCAACAATATCACTCACTCGACCATCGTGCGTGCTTCCGAAGATGTTCCAGGCCTCGCGCAAGACATGATCATGGTCGCAGAACAATACCAAGATACATTCTTTGGTGAACTTGTTGTTGATCGCTTTGAAATCTCCACCAGTAGCTGGCGCATGCAACAGAGCGAAATTGATATCAAAGGCGTCGTTTCGGTCTAGTAAACTCGTGCTGCACACGTGCTCTTGTGCCGGTGAGATGTATCCAAAGAAACCTGTTTTCATCGGACTGATTTCCTGACTTTTCCATACACTGTCAGCCTGTGATCACACACATGCTAAAACAGGCTCCTGATTGCAATACATGAGATCCCTTGCGTCACACAGGGAGCAGACTCGCATGACAATGCGCCACGCACGCTTGAAAACGTGTTCGCCTGATTGGGTCTGAGGACACTTGCCTGTACTTTTCGAAACAAAAATATGGCTCACCAATTTGAAGACGACACATCAATCTCTATGGACACCATGGACACTGATGTTGATGCTAAACAGAAACGTCGCATCGCCCATGCTACCACTGAGCGAAAACGCAGAGACAAGACGAATGCAAGCTTCCAGGCACTCAAGGAACTGGTTCCTGACTGCTCTAGCAAGCTTATCCTGAGAAAGAACGACATCCTCGAACTCACGGTCGAGTACATCCACCAGCTCCATCATAGAATCCAGGTGCTTGAAAGAAGAGGCAATCCACCTCAGCTACCCGCTCATACTCCGCCATTCTCTCCTCCCGTCACCTCTGGATATGGCCACCATCACATGCCTCCCTACCACCAAGAGCGCTATGAGCGTCCTCCTCCACAGCCCTATACTCCAGTACAGCTGCCTACACCAAGTCCAAGCTTTGCCATGCATAGCAGAGAGCTGCCATCTCCATATATGAATGCTGCGCGTTTCCACACCCCTATGGATATTCCCAGGCTTCCATCTCCTGCCCTACCAAAGCCACCATCACCTACTGGGCCAGTCAAAGTAGACGATCTTGTCTGGCAGTAAACTAATTATTGAGTGACTCTCCGAGCTTTTGATACGTCTGTCTTCTATGACTGTTTGAAACTGGATACACAAAATCTCCGACTCGATCGCTTTACGCGCTCAGTCTGTGGCCACTCGACACAGCATCCACTCAAGTGTCCTCTCACAAAAGGCTGCATGGTGAGAGATGGGAACAACATCCCTTTCAAAGCCACTCTTGACTCACATGACGCTGTCGGAGTTCAGATTCCACCGACATGCGCGGAGCAAGTTCAGCTGCATGTCTCAATGCTCTAGATCTGTCATGCATCAGCACTTTATGTTTCAAACCAACGCGACTTAGTGGGACCTCCTGTGCTTGTGGCGTGCTCTCTTCAAACGAATAGGCTGCATTGACAAACTAGACTGGCTCGATGTCGATTGCAGACTTTCTTGGCTGGCTTCCATGTTATTTGTTAGGGTATCTTGAGAGCAGCAATACTCGCTGCAGTATATTGAGTCAATCGTCCTCGTCTCACAGTACAGACACCAGTTTGATAGATATTCCATCGGTGAGCAAACTCTTGTCATCTGACACCGTGTTCGCGTGTCCTAAAATCCCACCCCAGTGCAATAAAAATAGTTTAATTGATCACAATCCTCTACCAGCCAAGCGGCCACGACCCTTTCGCCTCTGGAACTTGGGCAGTGAGAATTCTTGGGGTGATGATGTTGGAATCTCTTCTTCAGAGCTCATGAATGAAACAGGGCTAGATGGCCTCAGATCTTGATCTTCCAGCATGAATGTAAACTTGTTTTCCTTTGCAACCAGCAGAGAGCCGCTTTGTGTGTCATGTCGTTCACAGGCTTCAGAGCAATATAGACAGTCGTGTGGGATATGCTTTTCACAGTTGAGACACCAGCTTACAAAATAATCCATTGTCTGGGAGGGATCAATTCAGCTTTTTATGACCGGAATAACGCGATGGCGCAATCGCATCATCCAAAGAGTCATTTCTGTCAACGTGGAAACTGCAAACAAGCACGCCATATCTCACAACATGCATCGTCATCACTCTCCAACGAAGTAGATTTGAACTTGGTGTGCTTCATCATATGCTCCTACCTCAAGTGTCTGCAAGGGTATGAATGGCTGTAAAGGGGTCAAGTCCTTGCTTGGATTCACTCTGGAATGCATACCAGAGACTGGGAAAATCACTTTTGCCTCGTCGCATTTTTGTGCCACAGGCCTCGCTGAACAGGCGTCACAGAATTTGATACTGAAACAACAGCCTGTCACTGATTGGCTTTCGCGCTTTACCAAATATGGATCCAACTCCCACCCGCAGACCGACAGCCAGCGACACAACACAACAAAGTGCTACAGTTTTGTACACTGCGATTCCACTTGGCATCGTTGTAGCGATTATTATTGTGAGTATGCTCATGCGATTGATTCCATGGCTGTTTTGGAGGTTCAGGAAACCAGTGGTCAAGCAAACAGAGGGAACAGTGTCAGTTGCGTATGATATTGCAAAGGAGCAGGTGGAGATGCAGCCAATCGACACACAGTCCCTTTCGTCGCGATTGTCGACTGACGCAATCTCAAGAAAGCGACAGTCTGGGTTCAGGAGTATTGCTTCATCGCTGCATCTGATGCAGGCTGAGGAACAACCAAAGCCCTTGGTGTCTTACAAGAGCCAAGACTCGATTGTCGTGCAGTTGGATCCAGAGCATCCCCGCGCACTCGTTCCAGCAGATCCGATGCTCAAGAAGAGCGAGAGCAAAGCAACGATCATGATTGGAAAGCCACCCGAGTACACGTAACCCATTTCTGCTTTAATCATGTTGGCGACGTTCAGCCCAGAGATGGCTTGGACCTCCAGACAGCTGAAGAAGCGCTCCATGGCGCTCGGATAGTAGAATCTCTCCTCCAACTGCACGCGAGACTCAAACGTCTCTGGAAGCGGGCCAATAAACGGATATGATCCTGGTGCATTCCAAAAGTGTCTCCAGACTTGTGGCGGGGATCTGTGCATCTCGTTCAGAACCAGATCGTCAACAGGCTGCTGAGAAAACATCTTGACGATCGTGTGTGTCGCATTCACTTGTCTGAGCCCAAACGAGTGGAATGGCGTCTTGGATGGCGACGGCGTCAGGATCATGGATGGAATCTCTTGATCTGCCTTCAATCCAAAGTATGATGGATCCAGCACTCCCAAAGCAAGTGTCACATGCAGTTTGACGTACTTGACTCGTGGCGGTTTGCGAATGTTGATCAGGTCGATTCCAGCTGGTGCTGCCAGGACAACATAGTCAAACAGCTGCTCGCTTTCGCCAGTCTTGAGCAAGAATCTGCCGTTGCTCAGTCTCTCGACTGATTCCACTCGCGTGTTCAGATGCACTGTTCTCTGCTGCAGCATCTTTTCAAACAGCAAGTAGTTGCCTCCTTCAATCGAAAACATGTCGTTCTGGCCAGAGTACAGTGCCAGCAGACAGCCAAAGGCATGAATGTTCTCTGTCTCTTGGAGATATGTGTTTCTGGTGATGCCGCCCAACATTTCTTCCACAAACTTGGGACTGATCTTGTTTTTGGACATCCATTCTTGGCACGTGTGCTGGGTTTCGTCCTCAAATCCAAGCGCCTTTACCAGCTCATCAATCGATCCAAGCTGCTTCTGGTCCATGAGATCGTACACTGCTTCAAATCGCTTGGCAAGATCAGATGCCATGGACTTGGTCTGAAAGAGCGACTGGATGCCATATCTGTATGCCATCTTTGCAAACGGAAGCCAACCCAGCCATCCAGATTCATATGGCTTTGCCAAGAGTCTCCAGGAGCCATCATAGACACCGAAACTGGCATGGTCGTTTGTCTGCGGACTGGTCGTGTTGAGACCGAATCTCTTGGCTGCTGTTTTGAGGATCTTATTGGCGTCAGCAATGATCGATGCTCCAAGCTCCATCTTGACCGTTCCAGATTCAAGTGGAATCTCCAAGATGCGTGCTCGTCCACCGACTCTGTCATGTTGTTCAAACACTGTGACATCGACATTGGGTGGAAGATGGTAACCGACTGAAGCACCACTCGCACCGCTGCCGATGATAGCGACTGAAGGAATAGGACCAGGGAACAGTGGAATCTGGTGTGCGAGAGCGAAAATCATCAAAGAACGTTTATGATTTGACTCTCCATGGCGGATGCTCTCTGTTCTTGCCGGCATGGTACAGCAGGATTCTGTTTCCACTTGGATCTCTCAACAGACACTCTCTCCAGAGCCAGGTTTGGCTGATGGGTGGATGCTCAAACACAAAGCCAAGTCCAAGAAGATGACTGTATTTGCTATCCAGAGCATCGTCAGAGTCGAGTTCAAAGTAAATGGTGTGTTCGCTGTCGACAATCCTGTCTGTCTGAGAGATGGAGAATGTTGACTGCCCCGCAATGAATCTGCAGTAGTGGTCTGTCTTGACAATCACTTGGAATCCCAGTCGCTGGTAGAACTCGAGTGATTGCTGGATGCTTCTCGCTGGAAGTGTCACTTGGTTGAGAATCATGAGGCAAGTTGTCTGGCAACATCCGAGATCGTGTCTGGAGTCAGTCCAAGTCGCAGGGCTTCTCTCAGCAACTGCTCTAGATGCACTTGCTCAAACAGCTGCTCTAGAATCAGATGATGAACCTGGATGCAGGAACGGATGCTGCAACAGCCTCTCGATCGTGACTCTCTGTTTGGGCTCTCTCACCAGACAGGCCTGCATGATCTCCCTCAGACTCCTGGTGACTGTGTCTGGATACTGTATCGTATACTGCGGACTCACAATCGCAAAGAACTTCTTGGCCATCGGCAGATTGCCAAAGGGAGGGCTGCCATAGCAGAATCTGTACAGAATGCATCCCAGAGACCACACATCTGATGCCCTGCCCTGCTTGAGATAGGTTCCTCTTGGACCATCTTGCTCCGCGAATTGCAGTGCTTCTGGTGCCATGTAGTTGACTGTGCCAGTCTGGTAGTCTCTTTTGATATTCGTGGTGTCGTTTGGAATGGATTTTGCAATGCCAAAGTCGATCAGTTTCAAGCATCCCTCCACCAGCAGGAAATTGGCCGGCTTGAGATCAGAATGGATGATGTTCTGCTTGTGGATGGCATCCACTGCCTGCAGCATCTGTTCCCAGCAGTTTCTGATGAAATTGAGTGACATTTTGTTGTTTTGTCGCTGCAAGAGCTGATCCAGGTCGATTTCACCGTATTCAAGCACCATCACGAGTTCGCCATTGAGATCTGTCTGAGAATCATACAGTTTGATGATGCGGTCGCTGTCTTGGAGACTCTTGAGGATTTCAATTTCGTTCAAGTAGCCCTCGACCACTGCTGGATCTTGCTTTTGTAGCTTGACTCTCTTGAGTGCGTAGACTCTGCCAGATGCATCGAGTACCTTGAAGACTTTGGAGCTGCCTCCCTTTCCAATCAGATCGATTCTCTGGTATTCGACACCGTTCACTTTGAAGAACGGCTTCTTTTCTCTGTCGCTCTCCTGTCTGTCCAGCAGTCTTTCTTGTTGTCTGTCCACAGTCTCTGGTGGATTGACAGCTGTCTGATTGACAGATATCGGAAGAGATGGCTGGCTGGCAGTTGCTGCAACAGGTGGCTGATTAAAAGATACTGCAACAGTTGGCTGACTGGCAGACGGCTGGTTGACGGACAGACTGTTGGAGAGGTCACTAGATTGCCATTCAATGTTGTCAAAGGTCCTCCAATCCTGCTTGTCTCCAGTGCTTTCAAACACATTCGAGTGATCCACAGCTATCACACTCTGATTCGTGGTAATGTCCATCTCCTCTTGCTTGGGCGAGTCAGTCAATGCCGGAGACAGTGGTCGTGACTTTTCAGAGCTCTGCGTGTCTTCTTGCTCCGACTTTTTGGATCTTGCGGGTGGTCCCAGTCCCAATCTGCCAATCTTGCGTCCTCTGAGATGGTTGAAGACTGGTGTTTGCTTCACCTCGGACAGTTCAAGTGTCTTTGCTCTTCCCAGTGCAGATCCCCTCATTGGCGTCTCTCTCTCCAGAGATCTCAGTGGCTCTCTCTCGACTGGTTTCAACGGTTCTCTCTCCAGAGATCTCAGAGGCTCACGGTCAACAGACTTGAGAGACAGACTCTGGGTCACTCTCAGCGGTGTCTTTTCAGACAGCTTTGGTGCCTCATCTGACTGTGAGCGCGTCAACGGCTGCAATGGCTTTCTCGGCAGTTTTTCAAGTGCTTGTTCAATCCTTGACTTGCTCTCAACCACTTCCAAGGCCTCCTCCAGGATCTTGCGTGCTCTCAGTGGAAATCCATAAGATTCTTGGATATCTGCCCAAGCCAAGTACAGTGCTGGATGCTTGGTTCCTATCTGGTTTCTTTTAAGGTACTCTAGTCTCTCCATGACTCTGTCATATCCCATGCCAGTCTTGCGCTCCAAGTGAACGAGTTCAATCCAGATTCTCAGCAGCAGTGGATCCTCTCTGTGTTTCTCGACTGATATCTCCTTTGCTGCCTTTTCCAGTAGTTTCAGCAACTGTTGTTTGTCCAGTTTGTGTCTCTGTTGTTCTATCTGTGCAAAACACTCTGTTGGATTCATTGAGAAGAAATTTAGCACCATTTTCTTGGTACCTCCAATCATCTTCCCATCAAGTATCCTCCTGTTCCACAATCATGCATAGATTCAGACAAAATCAATACCTTGTCCAGATTGTTATTTAGGATAGTGTAATGACATTCGGCGGTCCTTCCAATTCCCAAATAGTATAGTGGCTAGAATCTCTCCCTGTCACGGAGAAGGCCTGGGTTCGATTCCCAGTTTGGGAGCACTCTTTTTCATTTTTATTGTATCTTGCTCTTTACATTCTGCAGTATCTCACTTTGCTTTTATTTCTGGATTGTGCTCAGTCTGATTGGTTTCCCGCTTGTCACGCAGCATCGCGATATGTTGCCTTTTGTCTGAAGCCCAGAATACTCTGATTCTCCGTCCAGTTGAATCATTTAAATTCAACAGATTTCAACTTTAGGTGGTCCATGCTTTTTTGTCAGGAGGGTGGCGAGGGCAAAATCCAGATCAAAGCGACAAGCTTGTCACTAACAAGCATAAACATGCAAGAGAGAAGCAATCAGAGACTCTTGTCAAAGCGATTGTTTGGTGATGCTGTCCCGATGCAAATATTCGGAAGCGTTCTCGGATCGCTCCGCTCTGGAATGCAACAGAACAGCACTAGCAATGATTCAGAAGATCACAGGCAGATACAGGCAACCTTATTTATTCTTGTGTCGATGCCTTTGAGCTCAAAGCAAGCCAAGGAATAGCAATCAGTACTTGACCTTGTTGTGCTTGTTGCACTTGAATTTCAAGCGCTTGGTGACCAAAGGCTGTGTGACAGGTTTGTCGTGTTCGACGTAGTTGCGAATCCAACCATCCTTGTCCCTGCATCTTTCGCAGCAGTATGGCTCACCCTGGAATCAGCGTGGTTACCTCGGTTTGTTTAGCGCAAGTCAAACACCAGTTTGTGTGGTACTCCATGTTCGAGGCAAAGCACCTGTCTGGTTAGAAAACTTTTCGCCATGCGTGCATCTAGCATTGTGAGGAGTGCAAAGCTGCCGTTTGAGCCGCTTCCACAGCCAAAACCGGTGTCATCAACGTTTTATGTAAAGGCCTTTGGAATCGGTGCTCTGCTAGGTGCGGGGATGGAAACTGCCATGATCAAGTTTGGCTACTACGACATCCTGATCAAATCAGAGAGCAAGAGACTGTCTAAAGAGCTGGAAGAAATGGGAGAACTGGAAAAGCACTAAAAGACTTGTAGTCTTCGCGGAGACTTTTTCCTGAGACCTGGAAATGGTGGAATGCTTGCATGCGGCTCACGGTCTTTCAGACGGCATTGTGTGGAGCAGTAAGCTGCTTGTGACGGTCGTTGGCAGATGAGGCACCAGTTGGACAGAAAATCCATTCGGAAAGTGGATTGTCGAGTCACTTGATTTGATCGCGGAATTGCGTCAAACGTCGGAATTTGACTCAACAGGTTTTGTTTCAGAAACCAACAGTAACTGCTGTAATTCATTTTCAGTATGGACTACATTCTCCGGCTGCTCATACGGTCATAACAGTTTGACTTGTTGTGTCCAGTGATCCAGGCTTGTCAAGGAATAGCTGTGTGTGACTGCTATTGAGATATCTCCAGGTTCCGATTTCTGTGGACGTGTTGCAAAGCGATCTGAGGACACCTTTCTGCGATCTGATCTGGGACCTCTGGGATCACATAAATCTGGTCGGAATCTTGTTTCTGCTTGAACACAATGCATCCTGCATAACAGCGACTTTGGATCGGAATCGTGTTCCGATGCCCTCTTCCAAAACTAAAACGTATAAATAGGATTCTTCTTTATGTACAGAACCAACGATGTAGGGTATCAAATGCCACTGCTGACCTGTCGTCCCCGTCTGACGTGCGATGGCCGCCTTTGAAACTTTGGGAATGAAAAGGAGAGTGGTGGAGATGCGGTTGGAATGTCGCTTGCTTGTGTGGATTTGGGAGAAGGTTCTGTCGGTGTTGTGGCTCGTTCGATGCAGTCGTCTGTCAATAAAGAGCAAGTGACTGTAGCTACTGGAGAGAGAGGGCTGTGACCAGAGACTTGAGCATCGTTGGCGTCCTGAAATTGGCATGCCTCTGAACAGTAGAGACAGTCGTGAGGAATGTGTTTCTCACATCGTAAGCACCAGCCTAGAAAGTAGTCCATTGAAAAAGCGGAAAGTGCAGCTAAGAAATAGCGCCAGTGTCAAGTGAGTGGTCACACTTCATGACCTCGTCAAGTGACCAATTGATGCGCGCCGCGAAGCCCCGACGATTTTCAGCGTGGCCCCAGCACGGGAACAATATCAGAGTGAGGCGCCTCTGTCTCCCATTGGCTGATTCCTTGGAAACAAGTCATTTTTCTGGGTTTTCTCTGCTAATTTTTGATATTCTCCGACTGAATGGTCACACGTTTTCTCCACGTTGATGTCGGAGTAGCATTCCACACCAATGCCATGACTTTTTTGGTCTTTGGCAAGGAGAAATGCAAGATGACAATGTTCCGCCAACATCAGATGGGTTCCGAAGCTGTTTACTGTCACAGTTTGCTCATCTTGTCTGCTGCAACCAGGGATTTGTAGATGGTCATTCCACCAGAGAGATTGGCTGCATCATAGCCTTCCAACTTGAGGATGCGAGTTGCGTAGTATCCTCGTTGTCCGACTGCACAATGCACATAAACCTTTTTGGTCTTTTCGAGCTCTCCAAGTCGTTTTCTGAGCTGTGGGAGTGGAATCAGTTTGGCTCCTGGAATGTGTTCTCTGTCGAACTCATCCTGGTTGCGCACGTCCAAGATCTGTGGTTGTTCGCTCATCTTGAGACTGTCCCAATGGACCAATGGTTGATCTCCTCTGACATGATTGGCAGCAAGCATGCCAGCCACTTGAATCGGATCTTTGCCAGCACCAAACTGAGGGGAATAGCAGAGCTCTGCTTCTTCGAGATCAAACACGGTGGCTTTAGACTGAATCGCCATTGAGACAACGTCAATTCGCTTGTCGACACCTTGGACACCAACAGCTTGAGCACCAAGCACACGGCCATCCTTTGGATCGAACAAGAGCTTGAGATTCATCTTAGTTGCTCCTGGATAGTATGTGACGTGGTTGAACGGAAACAAGTACACTTTTTCATACTGTTTTGGTTGCAATCGCTTTTCTGAATGGCCAGTGGAAGCGAGAACGTAATCAAAGACTTTGCAGATGGATGTGCCTTGGACACCACGATAGACGGAGCGAGTAGTTGGATCTGCAATGTTGTCTGCGATCACACGCCCTTGTCTGTTGGCTGGATTGGCAAGAGGCACCATGGCTGGTTTACCAGTCAAGTAATCGTGCGTTTCGACACTGTCACCAGCACAGTAGATGAATGGATCACTCGTCTGCATGCGCTCGTTCGTCTTGATGCCACCAGTGGCTCCCAATGCAAGTTGCGCATCTTGTGCCAATTGCGTGTCTGGTTTGACTCCAATGCTGAGAATCGCCATGTCTGTGTCAATTGATTTTCCAGATCTTGTGAGTACCTTTAGTCCATTGGCTGTTTTTTCAAATCCAGAGACGGCTTCCCTCAGATGCAATCCAACGCCTTTGGATCGAATGTGTTGCTCGACATCTGTGACCATCTCTGGATCAAAGTTCGACATGATGTGTGGTGCAAACTCTACCAGATCCACTTTGATCCCACGTTCTTGGAGACTCTCTGTCATTTCCAGACCAATGAATCCAGCACCAACAACAACAGCACGCTTGACGTTGTGATCTTGAATCCATTGCTTGATGTTCTCTGTATCTGGAATGTTGCGCACAGTGTAGATACCAGGAAGATCTATTCCAGGCAGATTGGGTCTCACTGCATTGGCACCAGTAGACAGCACCAGATAATCGTACGACTCTACAATCTTTTCTTGCCTTACCAGGTCATGGATGTGAACTTGCTTTTGGGAACGGTCAATCTTGAGCACTTGATGGTTCACTCTGACATCAATGTTGAACCGGTCTTTGAAGAGTGTTGGTGTAGCAAGGAGTAAGTCAGATTTCTTCTTGATGACATTCCCGACATAATAGGGAAGACCACAGTTGGCAAAGGACACAAACTCTCCCTTTTCAAAGACAGTAATCTTGATATGCTCATTCAATCGACGCAGACGAGCAGCACATGTTGCACCACCAGCAACACCTCCGACAATGAGAACACGCTTCAATGGTTTTGACATTGCAAAGTGCGAGTCTGACCAGATCCACGTCACCTAATCTTCATGGGCATCTACACAGACGGAACATACCATTTCAGTCGGTTCTGTGACTACACAACCGATGGGTTATGTCGTACTCACGGTTCTGTCCTTGGCCATGGCAGGCTATCTGTGGTGTCTGATTCGCATCATTCCGAGACTCAATCGTGGCGCTTTCTACATCAATGCCATGGCAGTGCTGTTTATTGTCGCTATCTTCTTTACAGTCTGCAAATATCTATACGCTTTCACTGACAGTCCGCCGATTGTCCACACACTCTGTCATCTCTGACACACTCATCATTCTCATGTGCTTCTTTATTGATGCAGAGCTGCTCAAAAAGTTTACAATCTTGACAACGTTTTTGAACGAGAGACGTGTGACAAGAATCCAGATTGCAGCCGTGATCTACCACCTGCTTGTAATGATCTTGATCCTAGACATGTGGCAGTATCTTTGTCCGCTGTTATTTCTTGGGTTCCATCGAGCCACGCTGGCTGACAATCTACTGCACTGTGCGATATGCACTGTTCACTTGTGTCATCCAGATCTTGGAAGCCATGCAAATTGTGTTGATTATCTATCTGATCCGTAAGCACCTGCTTGACAGGATGTCTCTTGCTGTGTCATCCATTGGAACAGAGTCAAAACCGATTCAATAAACGGAAGACAGCAATGCAGTATCACGTCATATAGTATCCATGCTTGCTGTCATCCTCATAGTCATATGGTCTGGTGCCATCATGACAGGGTATGAATTCTTGAACACTCAGCAGTCTGTACACTTGCAGGTCGTCGCCAATACATTCGGAACATTCAGTCCTGTTGCTATACTTCAGATATTTGAGCATTTGCTGCATGTCAGAATCAGAAAATGTTGAACTCAACTATCGGTGCATTGCATCCATGACATCATGGGCTTTGTTGCTTTGCCTAATACGATTGGGTGTGGTTTCAAGAATCACATGGTGAGACATAGGACGGTGCCGCTCCCAAACAGGTCTGTGAAACGATTACACAGAACAGATCGGATAAACGTATTGCGTTTCGATGGAACGGCAAGTTCTTTGGCAGTAGACTACTTGCGATCGGTCACACATCGCTTTCGCACGAGACCACAGACCCAGGACCCTGAGAAATACATCACACGACCAAAAGACACATGTCGATGGCCTCCTAGGAGGACACTACTGGAAAATTAGTGCCGATCCTCTTAGATGATATACATGCCGAAGTTCGGCGATCTACGAAAAAATCTTGCACCCTTGAATTTTTGTGCGACCGCCTGATTGGCGTTATCGCTCAAATCACATGAGCCCTCGTGCTCGTGATTGGCAGCCACTTGTTGTTAAAAGGCCCCAAGTTCCCTTTTGAGGAATGCAATCCTTCCACCCTTATCGCCTAAGCCCACAGATGGACACTCTTCCAGTCGATCAGCAATTGCAGGAGCTGCTTGCACAAGAACAGAAACGCAAGGAGTCACATTCAGCCATCGAACGTCGTAGACGTGATCGCATTAATGACAAAATCATTGTCCTCAAGTCCTTGATCCCAGGCCTGGACGATGACCTGAAACGAAACCTCCCAAAACTGACTGTTTTGGAGGCTGCTATTGACTATATCCACCAGCTCCGCAAGGAAATCGATACCCTGAAGGAGACTTCAGAGGACGACAAGCCTGCCCCGTCTTCCACCATGAAGCTTGCTAATCTTCTGTGCTAATAGATTTGTTTTGATCCACTGAGTTTATTATTTTTGCTTGATCTCTGTTTCATCGCCAATTCGACTTCACATGTTTTTGCGTCTATTCAAACAGACTGCGAAAAAGCACACAAAGACACCCTTCTTGGACAAGAACAGACCTTCCAGACCCTCACTGGATGATGCCTCCCTTGTGGGGCTCACAGGTGGGGAAATTTTCCATGAAATGATGCTTCGTCACAATGTTAAAGTCGTCTTTGGCTATCCAGGAGGCGCTATCCTGCCAGTCTATGATGCCATCTACAATTCAGAGTATTTCGACTTTGTCCTTCCAAGACACGAACAAGGAGCTGGACACATGGCAGAAGGGTATGCTCGTGTGAGGTTTTTTATTTGATGATAGTGGTAAGCCTGGTGTTGTCCTCGTTACTTCTGGGCCTGGTGCAACCAATGTCATCACTCCCATGCAAGATGCACTCTCTGATGGTACTCCAATGGTCGTCTTCTCGGGTCAAGTTCCCGTCTCTGCCATTGGCTCTGATGCATTTCAAGAAGCTGATGTCGTCGGCATCTCCAGAGCCTGCACAAAGTGGAATGTCTTGGTCAGAGATGTTGCTGAACTGCCACGCAGAATCAACGAAGCCTTTGAAATTGCCACTTCAGGAAGACCAGGACCAGTCTTGGTTGATCTGCCAAAGGACGTAACTGCTTCCATTCTCAAGAAAGCCATTCCAGGTGGTATCAACACTGCTATTCCAGGCAGGAAGCCACTGTCGTCATCTGTTTCTCCATCCCAAGCAACGATGGAGAACATTATTCAAGTTGCCAACATACTCAACAAATCCCAAAAACCAATCCTGTACGTTGGACAGGGTATGCTCGCAGATCCAGAAGGACCACACATTCTTCGTGAATTGGTCGACAAGGGAAACTTCCCAGTAACAACGACACTGCAAGGCATGGGTGCTTTTGATGAATTAGATCCTCGCAGTTTGCACATGCTTGGTATGCACGGCAGTGCTTATGCCAATCTCGCCATGCAGACTGCAGACTGTATTGTTGCTCTTGGTGCTCGTTTCGATGATCGTGTGACCGGTAATCTCTCCAAATTCGCACCTGCTGCAAAACGTGCTGCCATGTCCGGCAAGGGAGGCATCTTCCACTTTGAAATCATGCCCAAGAACATCAACAAGTTGGTCAAAGCAAACATTGCAGTCGAAGGCGATGTCGCAACCAATCTCGAACATATGCTGCCTTACATCAAGCCATCTCCAAGAAAGGCATGGTTTGATCAACTGGCAGAGTGGAAGCAAAAGTATCCGTTCACGTATGGTCCAAATGCATCTACTGGACCCATGAAGCCACAGTATGTGATTGAGGAACTGAATAGACAAACGGAAAAGATCAAGGACAAAGTCATCATCACCACTGGTGTTGGTCAGCATCAGATGTGGGCTGCTCAGTACTTTAGGTGGCGCTATCCCCGCAGCTTTGTGACATCTGGCGGTTTGGGAACCATGGGCTTTGGTCTTCCTTCTGCTATTGGTGCCAAAGTGGCTTGCCCAGACAAGATTGTGATTGACATCGATGGCGATGCTTCTCTTTCGATGACTGCGATGGAACTCATGACTGCACGTCAGTTCAACATTGGCGTCAAAGTCTTGCTGCTCAACAACGACTTCCAAGGCATGGTCAAGCAATGGCAGGATCTGTTCTACGACAAGCGCTACTCTGGAACAGAGATGAAGAATCCAGATTTCGTCAAGTTTGCTGAATCGATGGGATGTGTTGGTTTGCGTGCATCGACAGCAGATGAGCTTCCTCAAAAGATGAAAGAGTTCCTTGAAACAGATCAGCCAGTGATCTTGGACTGTGTCGTTGACAAGGATGAGCATGTGTATCCAATGGTGCCAGCTGGCAAAGCATTGCACGAGGTAGATATATTGAAGTTAGATGGAGTTGGGAGAAATCAAGCTGGAAGAGGGACACCACAAGTTCACAAATTCCTACATGGCACCATAAACTCAGTCTTGCTTCTTTCGCTTGACCCAAAACGTTCTAATGGTCATGGCACTATTGCCAAGAGCCATGACACCAAACAAAAGAGCAACAGCCATGAGATGCCACTCTGGCTGAGATCCCAGATCAGTGTAATACAGATCCAAGAGCCAGTAACAAAGCCAGAGCTGCCACAACTGAGCAATCATCTACGATCAATCGCGATACCAAAAATGGAATCAGAAGCTTCATCCCACTGTCGATCGAGAAGATCGTCCCTTGTCCACCAACAGTGTCCATGGGAGTCGCATGATCCAAAGCCACGAGTGTTCGTAAACGTGCTTGCTGGTACTGATACTGTATATATCGCATCAAAGACAGGTAGATGCCAAACCATATCAGCACCGGAAGCGCCTTGTCATGGTAAGGAGAGATTGGCCAGACCATGGCGATTCCAAGCATGATGACTGTAAAGTAGTTGTGCAAGATCCACCATCCAAGCATTCTGCTGCCATTGACAACGAGAATGTGCTGTCGCAAGATCGTGGTGCAGTAGCAGTAGAGCATCACTGCCAACATGATGCCTTCTGACACTCTGTTTCTGGTCCAGAGCGTCAGCAATAGTACCGCTAGCGAAAAGAAACTGGACTGGAACTGGAATCGCTCATACTCTCTTTTGTAGTTGAGTCGCTCTGACAGCGGTCTCAGGACCATTGGTGCGTGCCTGCCCATGGCCAAGATCAGCATAAAATGTGGTTTCTTGGGTAGCTGATTTGCAATGTACTTGATCGTCTCTGGATTGTGATCTGATTTCTTCTTTTCGATAACAAGTCGCTTGATGCACTCGAGCTCCAAAGCGTTGAGTTCCTTGGCAAGCTCATTGTACCGAAGTGCCATCTGCTCCAAGTCGTCCATTGTGTCGCAAAGTGTTCGCGACACTTTCCAATGAAAGTCTCCCCAATAGTCAAGCTGATTATCTTTGATCTTGACGGTGTTCTGATTGACAGCCGTGAGTTGCACTATGAAGCACTCAACAGAGCCCTTGAAGAGGTAGATCCCCGCTACGTGATTCCGTTGGATGAACACTTGACCAAATATGACGGAAGACCAACGACTGCAAAGTTGAACATGCTGACTGCTGAGAAGGGACTACCAAAGGAGCTCCATGACACTGTTTGGCGTCTCAAACAAGAAAAGACGTTTGAGGTCATCAACGACACTTTTAAATTTGACGACAGACTCAGAATGGTCTTGTCTGGTCTCAAACAGCGTGGTTACACTCTCTACTGTGCATCTAATTCGATTTTCAAAACGATTTTGTTGATGCTCTTGCGAAAGGGACTACTCGAGTTCTTTGATTACATCCTCTCTTGTGAAGATGTCTTGCATCCCAAGCCAGCCGCTGACATCTACATCCAGTGCATGCGTAGAGAGAATCTCGACTGTAGAGAAGTCATGATTGTCGAAGACTCGCAGGTCGGTAGGAGAGCCGCTCTTTTGTCTGGTGCACACTTGTGTCCAGTCGAGAATCCAAGCGACGTGACTTTGGAGAAACTGATGATGCGTATTGAACATGTATCTGTGATAATTCCAGGTGAATATGACCCAACAGCTGCCACCAGAACCATTGGCGAAGGAAAACGTCAATGTTGTCATTCCTATGGCGTTTTCTTACTCTGAATACGAGAAATCTGGTTTCCTCTACAGAGGACCGTTGCTTGAAGTTAATGGTCGTCCGATGGTCAAGATGGTCGTTGATAACATCAAGATTCCAGGCCACATGACCTTTATTGCCATGCGCAACCAGTACGAGCAATACCATCTGCAGTATATGTTGGATTCCTTGGCTCCAAAGAGCACACACATCACTACTGATGGTACTCCAGGTCAGATCTTTACAGTTCTGTTGGCTCAGAAGCAGATCAAAAACGACGCACCGCTTTTTATTGTGAACTGTCACCAGTACATTGAATGGGATGCTGAGCATTTCTACAAGCAATGTTTGACCACTGATGCTGATGGTGTTATTGCTACTTTCAAAGCTACGCATCCTAGGTACTCGTATGTCGATTTGGATGACCAGGGACGTATCTGCGATGTTGCAGAGACAGATGTCATCAGCGATAATGCCACCTGTGGTGTTTACTTTTGGAAGCGAGGCTCAGATTTCGTCAACTACGCGCAACGCTTGATTGCAAGAAACCCTGAAGCTTTGACGAGTATCATGGCTTACAAGGAAGCTATTGAAGATGGGCTCAACTTTGAAGCCTATCCTGTGACTGCTTGCTGGCAACTCAAGTTTCCAAAAGATCTCGAGAATTTTTACCGCCGCAAGATCGTCAATCTGGAGACCCACCAGAGAAGAGGCTCGCTTGCTTATTAAAGGTTTGATGTCGATTTGAGCGAGCAACGTCACCAACACAGCCCACAACTTTCCACGATGCTGCTGTTTTTGACAGTCTCAGCGAGAACCTGGCATCCAGTCAACCAGTTTGATCTGCAGGGAAACCAATGTCCAGCACTGGTGCGACTCAACCAACCATGCCCTCTCGTCTGCGCCAGCTCCATCGCGCAGTGTCCACAGCAAGTGCGACCAGCAGAATGTCCCAATGGGCAATTTTATTGTCCAGATGGAACCTGTAAATCAGGAGTTTCGCTGCAATCAGCCTGTGCTGGAGCAAAACCAGTCTGCTCATGCAATCATGGTTTTGTGTACGGGTTCGGCGACAATCTCGTCCCATGCCTCGGCGGTCAGCTTGCCAATGTCACTTCTCTTTCTCAGAACGTTCATACTGGAGATGCGCCGCTCGTTGCGCAATGTGCTCAAGATGTCGGTCTCAATATCAACCAGATGACAAATCCATTGATGCTCCAATGCAAGCCAGGATCATCCAAGATTCTCTCTGGCACAGAGCCGGAGTTTGTTCTCTTTTACACTGTCTTGTCGATCCAGTTTTTCATCCTGATGGGTTTCTATTTCTACAAGGCACACAAGAACACTGTTGGTGAGGTCAAGACGACTTCCATGTTCGCTCAAGGTCTCATGGAGATGGAAAACGTTGTTGCTGGATCCAAGAAGCAATCTGATCTGACTTTTGTTGGGTACAGCCCAAACTTTCTTGGCACGTTTGTCAAATTCTCTGTATATGCCACTTCCTTGATGTGGATTGCTCTCTTTATTGTCCTGGTGGGAGATTACTATGAAGCCTTTTCATCCATCAGCTACAGAGACCAAGCATTGCTGTTTGTGGATCACAACAATCTTTCTCGTGTTTTTGTGGCGCTCTGGCATCTGTCTCTCTTTTGGTTTATTGGACTCTTGTTGTGCGCTGAATATCTTAAGACTGCCTTTTTGGTCAAGACCCCACTCACACAACATCCCCTATTTGTGCTCGTGAAGAAGAATGTCAAGCCTCCCATTAGATACCAAGGCTTGGGACCGATTGTTGAATGGATCCATGCAGTTGAAAGACCTTTCAGAAAATGGACCAAATCTGATGTCCAGCGCACCATTGTGCCAGTCAAGTGGACAGACAACGGCAGTCTATTCATTGAATTCGAGTGTGTCAGATACGTCTTTGATCCTGCTTCTTGCACGTTTGAGCCATTTGACTTTGAACTTGGCAAGACAAGCACTGCGCTCTTGGCAAACGGCGGTGGTTTGGATCAGTATGAAGCCACGAGAAGAATCAATTTGAATGGACCTAACCAGATCTTGTTTGAGATTGACTCGTTTGTGTCTGGTCTTTTCAAGGAGTTCACCGGTGTCTTTTACCTCTATCAGTTCATGATGTTGATCATCTGGTGGTACTATGCCTACTACTACATGGCTATTGTCTTGACTGCTGTCGTCATTGGCTCTGGTGTCATCAAAGTCGTTGTCTCTCATGAAGCGCAACAGCGCGTCGTTCAAATGGCCACTTACAACCATCCAGTGACTGTCTTGCGTGATGGTCAGTGGGAGACACTTGACAGCACAAAATTGGTCCCTGGCGATGTCATCCAAATCAAACCATCCAACGAATTCACTGTCTCTGTGGATGTTGTCCTTCTCAGTGGTGATGCTGTTGTCGATGAAAGCTCTTTGACTGGTGAAGCGTTGCCGGTTGCCAAATCATCTATCAAGAGCGATGGTGCACCATTCTCTGTTGAAGCACATGGCAAGCGAAACTGCATCTTTGCTGGCTGTCATGTACTTGAAACCCAGCCAGAAAAGACTGGTGTTCCAGTCACTGCCTTGGTGCTTGCTACTGGTGCTGGCACACAGCGTGGTCGCCTTGTCAGAGATATTCTCTTCCCTGCCGAGATTGTGTTTGTCTTTATCGAGCAGCTCAAGCTAGTGGTTCCAATTCTGCTTGTTTGGGGTATCATCATGCTCTTTGCATCCATGTCTCTCTTGGAAATTGGTGATATCGACTCTTGGTTCTACGGCATGTTCACCATCTCTCAGATCTTGTCTCCCCTCTTGCCGGCCGTCCTGGTGATTGGTCAATCTATCTCTGCACAGCGTTTGGCTGGAAAAGGCATCATGTGCGTTGACTTTTCTCGTATCACATTGGCTGCCAAAGTCAGCGTCATGTGCTTTGACAAGACTGGAACCATGACAAAAGAAGGATTGGATTTCGTTGGTTCCCAAGAAGTCAATCAACAAACTAATGGCTTCCAAGCTGTTAGAAAAGACTTTGACACTTTTTCAACTGCCATGAAACTAGCCATGCTCTCGTGCCACTCTCTTTCTCTTGCAGCTGGTCAGATTGTCGGTAACTTTGTGGATGTGGAAATGTTCAAAGCCACTGGTGCCGCTCTTGATGCAGTGACTCCCTCCAGGATCTATCCATTGTCTTTCAGTGGTGTCAACACGCTCCAAATCATTCGCAGATTTGAGTTTGTTCATGCACATGCTTACATGTCTGTTGTCGTTCAGGATCAAGGCACTGGCAAACTATATGTGTTTTTGAAAGGTTTCTATGTTTATTGTAGGCTCCTTTGAAAAGATCAAGTCTCTTGTGCAATCGACACCAGAAGATTATGTCACAACGGCCGAGAATCAAGCCAGACGTGGATGCTATGTGGTTGCCTTTGCCTTCAAAGAACTGGATGTGTCTCTGCAAGAAGCACAAGACTTGCCTCGCTCTGAATTGGAGTCTGGATGCGCTGTTCTTGGATTGAATCTCTTTAGAAACGAACTCAAGCCAGATACCAGAGATGTGTTGGAAAAGCTGAGAGCAGGTGCTGTGCGTCCGGTGATGATCACTGGTGACCATGCTTTGACTGCTATTTTCATCGCACAAGAATGTGGTCTCGTTGGACCAGATGCACAAGTGTGTTTGGTTGACTATGTCGACAATGTATCCCAATTGACGATAGAAGATTGTGTGTGCTGATTACCAATCAAAAGACACGATGGAACTGAGCGAGTTGGAAAACATGCTCTACCACTCTTACACTCCTACTCAGCCAATCGAACTTGTCGTGACTGGTGCTGCATTTAGACACTTGCATGGCCGTGGTTGGATCCAAGCCCATCTGCAAGACATTCGCATCTACGCCAGAATGAGTCCAGATGACAAAGTCAACTGTGTACGCAGCCAGATGGCACAGAACATTACTGGCATGTGTGGAGATGGTGGTAACGATGCTGGTGCTCTGAAACAGGCACACGTTGGTGTTGCCATTTCTGAAGCTGAATCTTCTGTTGTCGCACACTTTTCTTCCAGCAACAGATCTCTTGAATGCTGTGTAGATCTCTTGCGTGAAGCCAGGTGCTCGTTGGATGTTGGATTTGCTTCCTACAAGTATCTGCTCATTTACGGTGAAACACTTGCATTTTCTGGTCTGGCAGAGTATTATTTCAACGTGAACATGTCTCAGATGACTTGGGTGCTCATTGATGGCTCAACAGTCCCAGTGTCATGGGCTCTTACTCTTGCACGTCCATCCAAAGCCTTGACTTCAACAAGACCTACTGCTCGCTTGCTTGGACCTGAAACATTCTTTTCTGTTGCTGGCCCAGTCTTGATCAACATCCTGTTCACGATCATCACTCTCTTGGCACTCTTTGGACAGTCGTTCTACAGCTGCCACCAATTTGATGGTGCCAATGCAGATTTGAGACGATGGTGGGAACTCGCAGACAACTACGAAGGTGCTGTACTTTCGATTCTGGTCATGTACCAGATCTTGCATTCTGCTGCTGCCTTCAACATCGGAAGCAAGTACAGACGTGGTGGATTCTCGAATCTGGCGTTTGTGATTTCGTATGGACTTGTCTTTACCATCATCTCTCTTGTCTTGCTTTTGGATCCAAACATCATGTCTTGCAGCTTCAGAATCAACTGTGGTACACCTGCAGCACTCCGATCCTTGGGGTACAGCGTGCCATACAATGCACCATTGACATTCTTTAACGCATCTGGACACAATGTCATTCCAATGTCCTTTAGAATAGTCCTGTTCTTGATTTCCCTTGGCAATCTTTTAAGTCTGATGCTTTGGGAGTATCTCGTGATTCTTGGTCCAGTGAGACAGTGGGTCATCAACAGATGGAGCAAGAAGATCCCACTCCGCTTGTAGTAAACCATTTTACTTTGTGAATTTCTTGACCAGATTCTCAACCAACTGTGACACTGGAGAGTGCTCTGCTTGAAGCATGCTCAAGATCTGTCTTTCAACGTACTTGCCGAGTTGATCGACTTCAAGGTTGACTTTGCTGCCTTGCTTCTTCGATGGCATGATCACACGCTCCTGTGTGTGTGGAATGAGCATGACTGTGAATTCACGCTTTTGGACATCAACATCAATCACAGTCAACGAAGTACCATCCAAACAGACATATCCCTTTGAAACGATGTAAGTCAAGTAATCAATCTCATGCTTTGGCACATGGAATCTGTAGATGAGTGAGTTTGGTGGATCGACTGTTACTGAAACAACATCAATGGTGCAGTCAACATGGGCCTGGACAAAGTGCCCTCCAAAGCGAGTTGTCGCTGACATCGCTCTCTCCAGATTGACCTTTTCTCCCACTTGGAGGTCACCCAAATTCGTCTTTCGCAGTGTTTCTGGTGCCAAACCGACTTTAAAAGTGCCTTCCTTTGCGTCAAACACTGTCACTGTCAGACAGACACCATTGATGGCAATCGAATCCCCTAGCTTGCAGTCGTCAAGAATGTCATGTGCATCGCCAATGACAAGGGTAAATCCATTGCCTCCGCCAACAGATGTGTCGACAAGAGTCTTTGCGACTACAGTGCCCATGATTTCAACCAGTCCTGTGAACATTTGAGATTTTCCGTCAAAGTTTTGCGAAAGTTTGTCAATGATTTCGCATCTGCTTGAACTTTTGCTGGAGATAAAGCCAGAAAACCCAATGCAGTTCATGTCAGAGTACTACATCCACTACGCACATGGCTCTCAAGTGTCATTCGCAGCATTCAAACACGCTACGATTCCAACAAAATACAAAGATTGGCTGGGAGCGAGTGGAAGAGCTTATCAGATACTCTCCCAAGATAAGCTCTTGGAACAGAAGGAAGCTATTCACTTTTTCTCGCTGTTTGCGTACGAGCATGACCAAGTCAAGCTTGGATTGAGTGAATTCACGAGACAATCTCTCTTACATGGCGAGCCATTGTCTTTTGATGAGTTTGAACGGCTGTTGTTTGTGCATTCAGTGACACAGGATCTGTGTTTGATGCTCAAGCAGCATTTCAAGCTGTTACAGCCACGACGCGTTTGCTACCAGAATCAGATCGAAAAGATGCTTGTGCCATTGATGGAAGCAAGCAAGCCGTGGAACAGAACCAAGATAGATATCATTGCCATGTTTATGAAAAATTGTGATTTGGTGGATCATCTGACATTTGAATCAGCCATCAAGATAGTTGCCAAAACATGTGAATTAGGCGGACTGTAAAGCTTCTTTCAGAATGAGCGTGAGTTCATCGACTTTGGCACTCGCGATTTGAATGCATTGCATTAGTTTTTCAACTGGAATGGCATGACCACCATCCTTCTTGAGTGTACAGACTTCTCTATGCATGTTCATGACGAGTGTCAGCTGTCCAGCACCCACTTGTTCTTCCAACAGATTTGGATCCACAACATGTCTCTCACTACCATCAACTTGTAGACCCATTATCAAAGAATTCAAACGTAGTAAAGATGGGAATGTGGTGCACAGATAGTGGGATCAGCTCCTTTTCGTTTGCTGGATGCAGAATCACATCATTGCCATCCACAGTCACATCTGGTCTCTTAAAGTGCATCAACGCTGCCATAGCTGCCAATCCAGCACAATCCACCATGTTTCCTTGGTTGTCCAACACCAAAATCTCAACTCGAATGATCCAGACCTTTTCTCCAGCAATGATGCACAGTCCCTCTGTATCGACAGCTCTTGCCTTCTTCAGTGCTTTTTCCAAGAGTCTGCTCAGATTGACAACATCTGTGTCTGTCCAATCACCATCAGCATACTGTGAAGCCATTGGACTGACTGCAGTTCGAAAGAGAATCGACCCTTCCGTTGGATTGGATGGATTCGGCCTTGTAATTTCACAATTCACAGTTGCTGACACTCGAGTGCTTCCCAACAACACTTGTGCTTGTCCAGGATTTGGTCCAAGAGAGATTTTGACCGGTCGCATGTCGTTCAAGAGTCTGCCGTCTGTTCTGTAGCCTTGTTTGATGCTTTCTATCACAAACGTTTGCTCATTTGTCGAAGGTGGTGGTTCAATCGCCATCAACTGAAAAGAAAAGTGTCAACCACAACAGAATTTCATTTAAAAGACTTTTCGAGTGCCGCAATATCAACAATAGTCTTGACGACTGAATCTGAATTGAGAGAGATGGAGTTGATGCCTTCTTGCACCAGGAAGCGAGCAAACTCTGGATAGTCAGATGGTGCTTGGCCACAGATGCCAATCTTCTTGCCACGTCTGAGGGCTGTTTGGATGACAGATGAGATGAGTTTCTTGACTGCCGGAGAGCGTTCGTCAAAGAGTTCAGACACAATGCCAGAGTCGCGATCCAATCCTAGACAGAGCTGTGTGAGATCGTTGGATCCAATCGAGAAGCCATCAAAGACATCCAAAAACTCATCTGCCAAAAGCACGTTGGATGGGATCTCGCACATGCAATACACCTGCAATCCGTTTTGACCTTGGACGAGACCATTGGATGCCATTTCCTGGATGACTTTCTTGCCTTCGAGTGGTGTTCTGCAAAATGGAATCATTGGGATCACATTCACCAATCCCATCTCTTGTCTGACCTTTTTGAATGCTTGGCACTCGAGTGCAAAGCCTTGCTTGTACTCTGGGTGGTAGTATCTGGATGCACCACGCCATCCAATCATCGGATTCTCCTCTGAAGGCTCTATCGTCAATACAAGTACCAAACTGTGCACCGCCCAAGAGATTGGCGTATTCGTTTGACTTGAAGTCACTCATGCGGACAATCACAGGTCTGGGATAGAATGCAGCAGCAATCAACGCGATGCCAGATGCCAGGTGATCAACAAAGTACTGAGGTCGATTTGACTCATACAACTTGGTCAGATCTCCAATCTCTTGCTTGACTTTAAGATCTTGCAGTTGGTCAAAGTGAACGAGAGCCAACGGATGGACTTTGACATGGTTGGCAATGATGAACTCGAGTCTGGCAAGACCAACACCGCCACAGGGCACAGTAGAAAGTCTGAAGGCATCCTGTGGATTGCCAACGTTCATGAGAATGGAGGTCTTTGTCTGTGGCAGAACATCAATCAAGATCTCTTCCTTCTCGAACGGAATCAGTCCTTGGTACACTGCACCGCGTTCACCAGATGCACACGAGAGCGTGACTTCATCTCCGGTTTGGATTTCCTCAGTAGCAGTGCCACAGCCAACAACAGCTGGGATACCAAGCTCACGAGCAATGATGGCAGCATGGCACGTTCTGCCACCAAAGTTTGTCACAATGCCGCTTGCAAGTTTCATGATTGGCTCCCAATCTGGATCCGTCTTGTTCGTGACCAAGACCTGGCCTGCCTTGAACAGTTTCATGTCCTGCAGATTGTGAATGACATGTGCAACACCTTGTCCAACAGATGAACCCACAGAGCTGCCTTGAGCAACTCTCTTGAGTTTCAGACCATCAGTCTTGAGACGATAGGTGGTCAGCGTGTTGTTTTGAGCAGCAGAGCGTTGAGAGACAACAGTTTCTGGTCGTGCTTGGACAATATACAGCGTCTTTGACTCTCCATCCAAGGCCCACTCCATATCCATGGCACAGAAGCGTCCATGATGCTTTGAGTAGTGCTCCTCAATGATGACAGCCCATCTAGCAAGTGTCAAGACTTGGTCTTCAGTGATACAGAAGCGAAGACGGTCTGCTGGGGAGACTGGAACGTTCTTGACAGTCTTGCCTCCACCAATGTCATAGATCATCTTGATTTCCTTGGATCCAAGTCTTTTTTCCAAGATTGGTTTGCATTGCTTCAAGGTTGGTTTGAAGACCAAAAACTCATCTGGATTGACAGCACCTTGGACAACATTTTCACCAAGACCATAGGCACCATTGATGAGCACAGCATTCTTGAAACCAGATTCAGTGTCGATCGAGAACATGACACCAGAGGCAGCAAGATCTGATCTGACCATCAACTGAACACCAACAGAAAGAGCAACTTGGTTGTGATCAAAGCCCATGTTGACTCTGTAAGAGATGGCTCTGTCCGTAAAGAGAGAAGCGTAGCACTTGTGGCAGGCATTGATGACTTCTTGAACACCGTGCACGTTCAAAAACGTCTCTTGCTGGCCAGCAAAGGAAGCATTTGGCAAATCTTCAGCAGTGGCACTGGATCTGACTGCAACATCGACATCGTGACCACCTCTGTACTTTTCGCACATTTCGAGATAGTAATCAGTGATGGCATCCTGAAGCTCCTTTGGGAATGGCTTGGACATGATAGCTCTTCGGCATTGGGCACCACAATCTCTGAGCTGTGTGACGTTAGTGGTGTCGAGTTTGGCAAGGATCTCACGAATGGTGTCGTTCAGACCGGTTTGCTTCATATAAGCTCTGAAAGCATAGGCAGTAGTGGCAAATCCACCTGGAATATTCACACCTGACATCAATTTTCAGACCAAGCTTTGTCAGAGACTGGATCATCTCGCCTAGACTGGCGTTCTTGCCACCAACGATGGGAACATGAGTGATATCGACTTCTTGGAGTCGCAAAACAAGAGATTCTTGAACCATGTTTTGAGATATCCACTTGCGTATTTGAATGGTGGATGAGTCATCGACACGTCAATGCAAGTCAAGCTTCTTGAGTCAAATGAGACACATGGTCTGTCCACTGCCTCTGCTGATGTATCTACAGACAATACTGCATCTCTCTATCTCAAGACTGTGATCCAAGAGTGCCATTTGAAACTTGCTGATTCCAGTGCTAGCAGCAACTGGTTGTCATGTGAGCATCTCAGTTGACATCAGGCTGTCACTCGCAAAAAATCTATGACTTGTGACCAAAGCATGTGATGATAACAAATTCTCAGCCAGTGCTCTCAAAAACTAAAAAGTTGCATCCATCTGATGTTTGACATTTCCGACTTTTTGGAATCATTGGTCAATCGGAATCGCACACTGGAACATCGCTTGTTTTTGTGGTGGCAAGTGTCCCTCCATCGATGGCATCTTTCATCACTGTTTGTGATCTGAATCATCTTCAAATCGATCGTTCGCGACTTTCCTCATCAACATGGTCACTGTCGGAATCAATGGCTTTGGACGTATTGGACGCTTGGTCCTCCGTGCTTCTCTTGAACAACCTGATGTCAAGGTTACTCACATCAATGATCCATTCATTGATCTCGAGTACATGGTACATCCATTCATGATAGGTCTATCTCCTCAAGTACGACTCCACCCACGGCAGATTCAAGGGCACTGTCTCTATTGCCAACGGTGGTCTTGTCGTCAACGGCAACCACATCTCCATCTCTGCCAGCAAGGATCCTGCTGAAATCCCTTGGGGTAAGGCCGGTGCTGACTACGTTGTTGAGTCCACTGGTATCTTCACCACCAACGAAAAGGCTGGTCTCCACTTGAAGGGTGGTGCCAAGAAGGTCATCATCTCTGCTCCATCTGCTGATGCTCCAATGTTTGTTTGCGGTGTCAACTTGGAAAAGTATGATCCTTCCCTCAAAGTCATCTCCAATGCCTCTTGCACAACCAACTGCCTCGCTCCTCTTGCTAAGGTCATCAATGACGAATTTGGCATCGTCGAAGGTTTGATGACCACCGTTCACTCTGTCACTGCCACCCAGAAGACTGTCGATGGTCCATCTGGAAAGGACTGGAGAGCTGGTCGTGGTGCTGGCCAGAACATCATCCCAGCTTCCACTGGTGCTGCCAAGGCTGTCGGCAAAGTCTTGCCTGCTCTTAACGGCAAGCTCACTGGTATGGCTTTCCGTGTCTCCACTCCTGATGTTTCTGTTGTGGATTTGACCGTTAAGCTCGCCAAGCCTGCCAAGTACGACGAAATCGTCGCTGCCATCAAGAAGCACGCCGATGGACCATTGAACGGCATCCTTGGTTACACTGAAGACCAAGTCGTCTCTAACGACTTCATCTCCGACCCACGCTCCTCTATCTTCGACGTGCACGCTGGTATCGCTTTGAACGACACCTTTGTCAAGCTTGTCTCCTGGTACGACAACGAGTACGGCTACTCTCATCGCTGCATTGACTTGATCCGCTACGTCGCAGGCAAGGACAAGGCTGCCGGTATCTAAGCCCTCATGGTAGGGTTGGAATCACATCTGTAGGCCAACAGTAAACCAAAAACGTTTTATTTTTGCCTAGACGTAGAACCTAAGATGAGATGCAATACTTTTTGTTGATGAGGAACACCAAGAGATTGACATTGACCTTGGCCAAATCAAATAATGTGATCACATCCACTTTGTCGTACTGATACTGCAGCAGTTCTTCCAAACGCAGTTCCATCTTGTCTGCCACTGCAACACCAAGGAAAGACGCGTCAATGCTAAAGACACCAGCTTCGTTTGAGGAAATAGTGAGCGTGATCCCACCATACTGCTTTGGACTGTAGTCATCAATGGAGATCAAGACTCCCTTCTTATGCAGTTCTTGAGCAGTGTACTTGAAAGAGCCAAATTTGGGCATCTGTCCAGACTTTTGCAGGTCTCTTACGTGGTAGTACTGCTTGCTAAACAGCATTGGCTTCTTGGACTTGCTCTAGTCAAAAATAGTACCCCTTGTGCTTGTTCTGCAGCTGTCCCATGCAAGCCTCAATGTAGTTGTTGTAAGACTGCTTCTGTTCGTCCAGATACTGTGCCTTGTCTTGCAAATTCTTCATCGTGTTCTTCAAGACTTGGAATTCACGCTTGCGCTGTGCTCTGCGACGCTGTTTCGTGAGCATGTCCTCGGCAATGCTGTCGAGCATGGTTTGGTACTCGTCCTTTTGAGAAACGAGACCCAAAGACTCCAGATGAGCCATTTTTTCGAGTGCTGCTTGTTTGACTTGTCCAAAGGTCATGAACGACCCATCCTGGTTCTTGAGATAAGCAAGAACGTCTACTTTGACTTCACCTTCGGCTGGAATGTACGACTCTTGCTTGGTATTGATGATTCTCACGTACTCGACATACTTGGCTTGCTGTGCTTCTGTCGATTGTTCTTCCAAGAGTTTGAGGAGAGATTTGCCGGCAGTGAAACGGATGACGCAAGAAATGAGTCGTTTGGCTTCTGTTTCCAGATGGCGTCTTTCAACGTCTTTTGGATCCTCTGTCTTGGCAAATCTGTTGCTCAAGTGGAGTGTGACTTCACTGCCAGGTCCTTTGGCACCTGAATCCACTGGAGGCACTGGTCCAAGCTCACTCAGGATGATGTTGAGTGGATCCTGTGCGTCTGTGCTCAAGATGGACAAGTTTTCAGACAAATTGGCGTGGACTTGCAAGACTTCTTGAGGGGTAATGTAGATCGATGGCTTCTCTTGTCTGCTCATGTCAGCAAACTCGTTCATCTCAAAGTATTCTTGGAGCGAAGGCACGTTGGCAGCTTCCTTGACAAAGACAGAGAACTTGGGTGCAGTGGAAGCAATGAACTCGTTCATGATCTGACTACTTTCCGTCGTTCCGCTGACTGGTCTGTTGACTTGCACTTGATGCAAAGTCTTGGCAATCTCTGCCAGATTCTTACGCTGGATAGGAGAAATCACAGTGTCAATGACATCAAAGGCTTCAGGAGCAACGATAGCAGGGTTGATGTAACGATAGTAGATTAAGTTACCCACAAATCGGTTGATTTCACTCTCGTTTTCTTGGCCGTGGAAACGCTTGCGCATTCTGTCTTTCATGTTCATGGCAATGTAGCGGATACCAAATGGCATTGACTTGATGGATCCCACGATGGCTTTGAAAAAGTTTTGAGTGATGGCAGTCAGTCTCTTGGTGCGTTCGGTTTGGATCTTTTTGACATCCTCATCTTGGCTTGCATCCTGTGGAGTGACATCGTATGGCTTGGCAGACTTTTCACCTGTCTTGAGTTCTTCGTTTCTGATGAGCTGCTTGTAAATGGCCACTGGCTCTGTCTCAAGTTCGAGTTCGTTGTCTCCCAAGACAGCTTTGATCAACGGCTGGAGCAAATCTCTGAGATAGGCTCTTTCCTTGGCACCACGAGTGAACTGAAGCACAAGCTTGATGAACAGTGGATTGTCTCTCCAAAAGTCTTCGAGTTTCGTGATTTCTTGAATCTCGATGGCAATGCAGCTTTCAATCAGACTCAAGAACAGATACTCTTCACGTGGGTTCTGGGCATAGCCATAGAGAGTCAAGACAACGCCTTCGAGGAACTTGCTGACGTTGCCACCCAACTTGTTCATGTTGAACATGAGGCTGGACAGATACCTGGGCTGGGTCTGGAGAAGGTAAAAGAGCTCCTCGTAGCTCTTGCGTTTCTTGGTAGCTTCCTTATCACTTCCTTTGAGTGTGATGATGCCACCGTTCTTTTCCAATGCAGCAGCAAGCTCTTGTGCTAGATGAGATCGCATTTGCTTGGAGTTGAAGTGCACGACTTCTTCAATAGAAATGCGGTTCTTGACCAAGAGAGCAATCTTGGAATCAAGACCAGTGACAAGTGTCTCTGCTTGCAAGTTCTCACGAATCTTTTTGACAACTTCCTTTCGGAGCTTGTCCAGATTGTCTTCTTCTTCAAAGTCATTGACGCTGTCATCGAGCAAGTTGATATACTGCTGCAAAGTCTTGGTGTCTGTGTGACCAGCAGCCATGCCTAGGATGAGCCAAGATACGTAAAGCTTTGTACTTGATGGCAGCTTGTCTTCCCTTCCACCACGCCTGGAGCTTGATGATAGCATTAATGTTGTCGTTCCAGACTTTTTGGCGGTTGACGAAGGCTTCTCGTTGCTTTTTGCCACGATACAGTGCTTGAATCTTGGTAAAGAGCTCTTCGTTTGACTTGAAGAGGTTCTTGCGTTCGAGATATTCCTTGTGCTGCTTGCGAGCCTTGATCAAAGCCTGGATTTTGATAATCTTGTCAACATTGTTCTTGTAGTGCTCGATAGCATCCTTATAAGCCCTGCGTGTGAGATGCATCTTGACTTGGGCTTGGACTTTGATGATCTTTTGCTCGTTTTCTTTGAAATACTTGAAGCGCTTTTCCTCTTCTGTTTCTTCGTTGAGTTCGGCAGCGAGAGCGTTCTGGATATTGCCGAAAGCTGGCATATTGACGTCTTTGATGCCGTCAGCGGTCGCGTTCAGGACATCTTCAGAGAAATCAAGTTTGCCGAGAAGGTCCTTGATACGAGGTGCCAAGCCTTTCTTGGCAAGAAAGTGTGACAATGCGTGAATGCAATAAATCACTTTGGGAATGTTCTTCTTTTCGTACAAGTCAGTGAGCTCAAACAAAAAGATCTAGTATAAGTAAAGGTACTTCAGGAAGCTCAACGGCTTTGCAAGCTTGGAAAAAGTAGTTGATGTTGTCAGAGTGACGAAACTGGAGCTTGGAAGTGTCTTCAAAGATCTTCTTGACACTGGGAGCATGGAAGAACTTGGCCAGGTTTGCTAAGACGATGCCGTTTCGGAGTTCTTCGTCCAAGCGGTCGATAGCGCCTATTTCAGACTTGAGACAGGCTTCCATCCATCTACGTTGAAGATAGATACTCTTTGGCTTCTCCGATGTGGCAGAGATACTCGTAAGCTTGTAGTTTAGTGCGTTCTTGGTCCATCCAAGTGGCATTACGCTGCTGCTCGTCATGTTTCTTGAGCTTCACACGACCATCGAAGCCTTTGGTGAACAGAGATACCATGAAGCGTTTGTTCGTCTTCCATTGGGCAAAGCACAAGCGTGTTGTTGATCAGAAACGCGCGTCGGAGTTGACTACCGAACTATTGCTATTTTGTGTTTTTGAGCTGGCTATGTTTTTGAACTGCCACGTTTCTTTTCCTCATGTCTCTGTATTTGCAGCTCGTGTTTGCGATGCTCGTTTTCGAGATGGCGCTCTTTTTGCTGTTGCTGATTCCACTCCCGCTGCAATGGAGAGCTAAGCTGCTCAAATCCATCTCAAAATCCAAGATTTTTGGGCATATCAAGTACACGATGCGTATCCTGTTTGTGTTTGTGCTGATCCTGTTTATTGACTCTGTCATGAAGCAGAACAAGCATTCAGAGCATGATCACCATCACCACCATGAGAACGAGCAGTTGCAGTTGAACGCCAAGAAGTTCTATGCCCAGAGAAACATGTATCTGACTGGGTCTGTGTTGTTCTTGTCCCTGGTTTTGGACCGATTCTACCAGATGGTCCTTGAACTGGTCAAGAATGAAGAAAAGGCAGAGGCAATTGTGTTAACGCCAGGTTTTGAAGCAGCAGGCAGTCAAGCAGTCCAAGGAGCTCTTGAAGTTGATGGATCAGGATCAAGAGACCAAGGCAAAGCTCGATCTGTTGGACGACAAGGACAAGGAGATTGCCAGATTGACACGCGATTTGGATGCACTCAAGAAGCAGGCAGAAAGTGTCAATGATGAGTACATGAAGCTCCTTGACAAGTCTTCCAAAGAGGACAAGAAGAGCAAGTAAACCTGCAGATCACTCTCAGTCCATTGACTATAGTGGTTCATCAGTCCATTGACTCATCATTTACTTCTTTGGTGGCTCTTCTCCACCACCCACAAGCAAGATAAGCATGACTGGCAGAATGTAGTACCAATACTTGATCAGGAATGACTCATTCTTTGGCATTTCAGGTCTGGGTGCCTCAAACACAACACTATCATCAAACCAAGTACTCTGGTCCTTCCTGTGTCCTCTTGATCAAGACACCATCTCCACGTACTATGTCAAAGTGTGTCAGTTCCTCTGTCTCATAGTGCAACACAATCAAGTGACTGTCATCCAGACTGTCTCTTGGAATGGATTTAACAACATTCTCAATTTTGAAATTCACAACTCTGGAATTGAGAATGGGTGCTTTCTCTACAAATGTAGTGTTTTCGATAGTGCCTCTGAGTGTAAATGTGTCTCCAGATGACTGTAGCACTTGAAGTGCGTTGACGAAAAGCATGGAAAGTCACTTTGCATCTTCTGGAATTAAAAGCATCTTTACTGATTATTTGCGCTTCTTGATGGATGTCTTTTTGGGTTTCTTGGATTCTGGCTCTTTTGCCTTTTGGATCTTGCTTTGCTGGCTTGTCTTGCCACTCTTGGGTGATTGCAATCTGCCCTCCTTTTCCAGTGTCAATATTGTTTGCTGTGTCAATTTCCCATCGCGTCTCAAGAGCTCCAATTGCTCGTCTGAAATGTCTTTGATGGACACTTGTCTCTTCTCCAGACCACCATACCGCTCTTGCAGATTCACTCGTGCCACATAAGGGTCCTTTTGTGCAGATGGTCGTTTTGAGCAATACACAACCAGTGCTACCAAAATCAAAAGTACAAACAATCCAGCGTATCCCATCAGCAATGAAACATCATCATTTTTCAGTTTTTGCCGTTGCGGCATTTTGGTGAACTTTCCCTCGACAATTGAAGTGAGAAGCGATGAAATTCCCTCTGGTCCTGCAGACACCACCCAAAGACGAATCAGAGTCGTATCTCATCCCTCATTTTTACTCTCACCCTCGTCAAATGGGCACATCGACCAAACACTCGTCGTTGTATTTGCAGACATTGCTTGAATTTTGTCATTTCTCGTACCAGTACGTTGAATGGCATCAAGAAGAGTTTGGGTTGCCTAGTTTGGTCACCCCGGAAGGAATCAAGACGGGACAGGAAATGATGGACCACATCACTAGAAATGTAGGCAATTTAACCAGAGGCAAGAGATATCGATGTGCCATTCACAAAAGACGACCAAAACGCACAATTGGCATACGTTGCACTCATCGACACCAAACTCGTCTTTTGTTTCGAGTACGAGTCTACGCTGGATTGGCAGGATCTTTTGTCTGAAAAGTATCCCTTCCCTCTCAACTATATCGTGCCTTGGCGTGATGCCAGACTGAAACGCAAGCAGCTGCAATCCATCTCTCCTGTTTTGCTGGACCAAAAGATCTACCAGGATTGTGCCACTTGTCTCCAGACTCTGGAAACCAAGCTAGGCGACTCTCTCTATCTCTTTGGATCAAAGTAATCTTGTTAATCGCAGACCTTCCAAAGCAGATGCACGCTTGTTTTCGATTCTATTCATCATCATGTCCATTGCCAAGCCATCCAAACTCAAGGACCTTGTTCTCAAGCACGACCTGCTCGTCAAGTATACCAAACGCGTCTGGACCACTTGGTGCCCATGTTTACTCTAGGTTTGCCAAGCCAGAGCACCAGTCATTGCTAGACAAGGCACAGCCACTAAAGCTCTATTAATCATTCTTCTTGAATATCCACTTTTCTGACTTGAATCTATCATCAACCACGTTACATTGTATAGCCAGTCAAGAGAAGGCACATGCCACCCACACCCACATGCACAAGTACCATTTTGAGTGAATCTATGCCATAATCTGTCCAATGACAAACCAATCCACTCAACACAAACACACTCCACAACCATCCATTACCCACTGAAATGTGTTTCAAGAGATTCCTGTTTCTCTCCTGGAACCATGCTTTGGCAAAATACATTGAAAATCCAGTCCTAAGACTCAGATTGATGATGTTGCAGACAACAAGTCCAATGGCACCCATTCCCAATACATTCAGAAACAGATGAGACAAGAGAATGTACACGAACCAGAGTCCAATCAGAAACACAGTTTGCTGTCCAAGAATACGTGCATCTCCAACAGCTTGTAGAAATGCTTCTGATATCCCATTCAACCCCATCACAGGCACATACAAGCAATACACTGACAGAATACGTGGTGCTTGTGTGTTTCCCATCTTGTACAAGACTTCCAGCAGCAATTGTGTGTAATTGGAACCAAAGAACACAAACAGACTGCCAAACAGGATATGAAACTTGATTGTCTTTGTAAACCAGTCAAATGCATCCTGAATCTGTGTCTTGGTATTGGTTGTTGCAGATTTGGCAAAAAGTGTTCTTGATGCTTCTTCGAGTGGCTGAAAGAGCATCCTTGCTACAAGTGATCCAAGATCTGATACACGGGTGTAATGCCACTTTTGTTCACTCGATATTCCTTGTGATACCATCAGGATCTTGTCACCAACAGTCAAGACGTGTTTAAGGATCGATTGTCCAATGAAACTCAGTGAAATCGAGACTAGGTATGGATCAAAGTACACTCCATTGACTCTTTGTGGTCGAATGGTCTTGAATGGCGGTGCATGGTACAGATAACCCAGAAACAAGACAATCCCAAACACAAGTTGTCCATAGGCATAGTACATGACACCATCTGCCTTTTGTACCTCTGATTGTTGTAGATGTAGCACATACAGGACAAAAACAGTCACAATCTGAGCAGTAAAAGCAGCTCCTTCAATTCCAACACGCACACCATACTGTAACGCACTCTGTAGATGAATGTACACTGGTTCACAACTCAATTCAATCAGAGCACTTGTCAGATACAACAGCAACGCTTGATACTCACTGCCTTCCATCGTTGTCAAACACAAGAGCACCACAGACCCCAAGAGACCAAACAGCAGTGGCACATAAGCCAACGACATGCCTCTGTTGGTGTTCCTCAGCAATGCCATCCTAAACGGCTCTCGCGACAGAAACAGAATCGACGACCAATACAAATCCAAATCCATGACAACACCCATTGCTGGAGAGTGTCTAATAAGAAAGACATTGATGGAAAACGTAGCCAGTCGAGTGAGCAGTTGCTGTGTCAAGAGAAATCTTGTTCCTTCCAGAGTCTTGTTGACAAGTGACATGGCAAGTCCATTTGAGACATTTTGGAAGCTATTTCGATGAGATAAAGTCTCGATCTCTGAGATGAATCTCAGTAAGAATGCATCACAGATATCACAGAGATCGGGATCGAACTGAACGGTTGGAGCACTCTGGCACGTGTGATGGGCACATTTGGTTCATTGAGACCCTTCTGAAAACTCAAACCACGTGGAGAGAACAGAGATGCAAGAAGTTTTATATTTTGAACAAAACAGTGTCAATGGCTAATCCAAAGCGGACAGTAACCGATTCAGGCTTATCGCAAACCAGGAATAGAGACAATTCAAGCACCGAATGATTGGTCTCGGGCCTCCCAAATTTCGAGACCCAATTGGCGCGCCACCCGATGCGGAAAAATTATTGTAAATGCAAAGCCAACCATGGTCTCAACAATGGTTGGGTACGAGGTCGACGATAGGCTGAACAGACCCATCTAAAGCCCATTCCAAGGTCTCAAAGGACTGTTCTTGAAGATTGACTCGTTTGTCATTCAAAAGCAACGTGACAATGTCATAGTGCCCAAGCAAGGCAGACCACCTGAGACAATAGTTGTCTTCTGCTTGTGGACTGACTCTTGGATTTGCTAGCAAGAGCTCCACGATATCTGTGTATCCAGATCGGCTGGCCACCTTGATAGCGAAATTATCATCAGCGTCTGGATGTACTCGTGGATCTAGAAGCAGTAAATGAGCTATCTTCGTAAAGCCGTTGCTACAAGCTGCAGCGAGTGCTTCGTTTTCCATGTCGTCTGGAGGTGAGCGACCATCTTCCAAAAGCATGCTTACCAGTTGTGTGTGACCATTTTCACAAGCAGATACAAGGCCACAACTACTCTGACTCTCTGGATGAAGCCGTGGCTCCCTCAGCATGTGTTCCATCACCCTCATCCGATTATGGCGGCTGGCCAAGAAGAAAGCTCGGACACAGAAGCAGTCTGAGCTATAGAGACCGTCGAAAACTCTACTCTGAAGCATCTGGATGGCGATTTCCTCATCCCCGTTTTCCAAGCACCGAAACAAGTCAGATGCTTGACAGTCACATCCCAAGGGAAGCCGATAGTAGTACAGTGCTTTGCAAGTGGAGTAGAAACGAAAGTAGTCCCTGCAAGGCAGATATCTTGCGACATAAAATGCAAGTTCGATTGGCAACGAATTCATGGGAAACCCGAGGATCGCGATCGTTTTGCGTTTCCCGAGCGAAAGATGCTTCAGTCCCGTGGAGCACCAGAAATCTCTCAAAAATCGACATTGGATCGACTGGTCAAGAGTCTAGACCAATCACAAGTAGATAATGAGCTACAGCAACTTTTGAAATGGTCTGGGGATGAAGCCTTTGCAACACAGTTCCTGCAGACCTACGGCATTCATATTGTCTTGCAACAAATCAAAAAGAACAAGAAAGCCACTCTCCTAGTCTTGCACTCACTGTCAAGGGTCAATGACAAATCCTTGGTCTCAGTCTTGGATTTGGAGGAGGACTTTATGGATTGTCTGGACATTTGGATGAGTACTGTAGTGCAAATACTCCTCAACCACTCAATGGACCGTTCAAAGTGGATTCAAGCGTGGTTGAAGCTTTTGGACTCTCAGTGGAAGAAACAGATTCTGACAAGTGTTCTAAAACTGCTTCAAACAAGAGAACACTGCCTCTTGCTCTCTGGTGTCTTGGAGCACTATGAAAGTGAATACTTGGGAATTTACTCTGGCATCGTCGCTAGAATGATTGATATTCTGCAAGATAGCAGTCCAGACTTCTTTTCTCCACTGGTACAGTCACTCTTGTCGAAAGATCGCACAAAAGCACAAGGATTGCATTTATTGTCGCTCGTATTTATGGCCAATCCTGGTGTCGGTCAGTTTATTGTCGAAAAGAACAATATTCTCTTTGAGGTCATGGAAACAGTCGAGTTTGACTCCAAAGACATCAAGATGGCGACTTTGGAGATGCTTTCAAACGCCTGCAGTGATACCAACACCCGCAAAAAGATTGCAGTCGATTGTGCAGACTTTTTAATGCAGTCGAGCAGAGATCCATCCTCAAGTGCTGTTGCTAACCTGTGTCTGATCAAGATCATGTCCTTAAACAAGATTGTCGAGAATCACATTCTGCAACGCAAAGATCTGGCACAATTCTTCACTCAGATGCTGGAACAGAACCAGCAGATTGGATTGGAGGCCTTGAGCTATCTCTCTGCACTCCCAAAAGTCAAACAAACCATTCACAAGGACAAACAGCTGTTTAGACTCTTGCTGTCGTTTTCAAAGACCGATAGACCGTCTCAGTATGCACTCTCTGTCATTCTGATGCATCTGACAAGCTATCCACCAGAACTCACAGAAGAACAAAAGCAAGTCAAGAAACTCAATGCCATGGCCAAGTCAGAGCAGCAACAGGACGAAGAAACACACAAACAAGTGACTGAAAGGATCGATGATCTAGTCACATTGGCCATGATTCCAGTCATTGTGTTTTTGGGCAAGATCCAATCCAAAAGCATCCAGGAATGCATTTGCAGTGCCTTGCTTTGTATAGCAACCAACCAAAAACATCGTGGCTTGCTGGTTCAAATGGGAGCACCAAAACTCCTGCTCCAGTACACATCAAAGCTCAGTGAGCAACATGCACTCCTGGCAGCACAAGCGCTTGCAAAAATTGCAATCACAACTGATCCATCTATTGCATTCTTTGGAGAGATGGCACTGGAACTCGTGCGACCATTAATGCATCTCTTGGACTCTGAAAAGCTCCTGTGGCAGTTTGAAGCACTCATGGCACTCACCAACCTTGCTGGCATGAACGACAGTCTCAGACATCGCATCTTGCAATTAGAGGGACTCACCAAGTTTGAAAACGCACAGTTCTCTTCCCATCACATGGTCCAGCGAGCAGCCACAGAGTGTTTATGCAACATGATCTTTTCAGAGCAAGTATTCTTCAAGTACGTCTCTGAAGATGAACATTCACGCATCAAGATCATGGTGGCTCTCATGGACTCGGATGATTTCGAAACAAGGCGAGCAAGTGCTGGCTGTGTTGCCATTCTGTCAAGCACCAAACAAGGAGCCATGGCAGTTGCTAAGCAAAAGCGATTCAATGACATTGTGGGTGATTTGCTTGCGGATGAAAATCCAGAGATTCTGCATCGTGCTGTTGAGATTGTCAAGAACATGGCACAGTTCAAGATGGACTGCAGGATCTATCTCGCTCATCTCGTAACATTAGCAGCACATCCAGCGCCTCCTGTGAGCGAAGGCGCCAGAGAAGCGATTAGCTATATCGAGTAAAGGATGTGAAAAAGTGATTGTAATTGATTTATTGACTCGGTACAGCGATTACTTGGCCTCGTTGGCGGCAACAGCGACTGGAGCTGGGATAGGAGCATCCTCCTTTGGCTCCAAGATAGTGACCAAATCTGGAAGAGGCTTGGATGGACCGTTGATGCCCTTTGGATCCCATTCACGCATGATCTTGACCTTGATACCCAAGACACCCTGACGCAACAAAACGTGACGAACAGCGTAGTCAATGAAATCGGCAGCAGGCTGACCAGAGTGGATCATGAAACCGTCCTGGAACTTCATAGCCTTGGCACGAGCAGCACGCAGCTTACCAGAGACAACGACTTCGACACCCTTGGCGCCAGATTCCATGATGAATCTCACAACAGAGTGAGCAGCACGGCGGACTGCCAAACCAGCCAAAAGCTTGTACTTGAGGTTCTCAGCCTGGGCAACAGCAGAGATACCACGGTTGTTGACCTTCTCGGCATACAATTCAACAGTGTTCTCTGGGAAGTTGAAACGCTTCTGAACAATAGAGGTCAATTCACGGATACGTCTGCCCTTCTCACCCAAAACGGATTGGGTTCTGGTAGCTCTGATGATGATCTCAGTGCGGGCTGGAGTCACACGGACTTCAACACCGGCATAACCTTCAGCGGAAAGCTCACGCTGGAGGAATTCGTTGAGCTCGGCGTAAAAGACACCATCGGCGACGAACTTTCTCTTCTTTGACATCTGAATAGCGGCAGACATGTTGTGTGTTAAGTTTTCTTGGAGAAAAAATGTCAAATGGCGCGGAAATTTTCAAGCAACATGATTGGTCGAAACCAAGCATACTCTCCAAGCCTCAATTCTGTAGAAAATTAAATAAATAGATTATCAGAGTCATAGGTGCAGAAAATAGAACGAGGAGGGCTCGGATGGGTGGATCTTTGATGAAATTCGCACTCGCTCTTGTTCATCAGGAAACTGTCTTTCCAATCCCAGAGACCCTTGAGATTGCCTTTAAGCTCTACGCAGATGGGCAGAATCACTACATCTGTTCTCCTTTCGCGCATCCATCTTGGGTGCTCTCGAGCGCAGATGCCGACCTATGGCTTTCAGAAGCCTTCCAAGGACCGCCATCTGCTGTGTACAAGCATCTGCCATCCAGAAACGGTACTGAATCGTTTTGGCTTTCGCTCGTGGACAACACGACGTTGAGTGCACAAGACGTTCTGCCAAGCACTCCGGACGGCCAGTCGTCTATCGGATGGTTTGCCACAACGCTCTCTGCCAGCAAAACTGGCTTGTTCCGTGACATCTCGTCCATCATGCGTGTTCAGTATGCAGGTGGCCTGCCTCCAGCAGAAGATGCGTGCAGCATGGAAGGAGATGTTGCTGATGTTGATTTCACTGCCACATTTTGGTTCTTGCAGCCAAAATCCAACTTCAATCCAGCCAGATTCCTTGCCAACGGAGACTGGAAAGCAAGCTTGGCATCTGTCATTGCAGTGGCTGTATCATTGTGGTAAAGGTTTATTGCTTTGGCTTGTGTGCGACCAAAACTGGCACTTGCAGATGACGCACCAGATAATCAGACACAGAGCCAAGAAGTGCACGGGAGATCTGTCCAAGACCACGACTACCAACGACCACCATGAGTGGCTTGATTTGCTCGATCTTATACACGAGTTCGTCTCTTGCATCTCCTTGTAAAGCGATGGCTCTCACGTGAACATTTTGTGCTTGAACAGCATTGGCTGCATCCAGAAGGAGCTTGTGTGATGCCGCCTTGTTCGTTTCTTCAAGCGTTTGTGTCATGGATGCAACAGCGAGTGGATTCAGAGGCTGTGGTCTGACATTCAAGATCACAATCTGGTCTCGAGCAGTGTCGATGAGGTTGTCGATGGTCCACTGCAAAGCATACTCGCTGTCCTTTGAGCCGTCCACTGGAACTACAAAGACTCTTTCAGGTGTAAAAGAAGAGTGGTGGACATCTTCATGTGTTTGGCCAATTGTCTTGTCTGTTGACATCTGAGGGAAAGTGATTAGGGATGAGTCAGAACACGTTCTGGCCAACCAACGCGATGGAATGTTGAAGTTGTGAGCAAGGACCACAGTCATCTTGTAGATGCATAGATTCTAAGAGCTTTAGTAGAATGGAGTGGCTTTCTTGTCATTGTCAATGCCAGTGAGACCCCAAGCCTTGACAACAGTTGCAAGGAGAGAGTAGTGGTTGTACTTGGTGTTGTCTGTGGATCCAGGCGTGAATCCAGGACCAAGAAGGACCGTGTAGACCTGGTTGCCAAAGAAGTCAAGCTGGTTGTCGTTTTCGTCAAACGTGACCACGAACAGAGTCTTGGAGAACACTGGGTTCACAAGCAATGGCTCAATGAAGCCCTGAAGCCAGTTGGAAGCGTATCTGATATCGGTATCGTGACCGTCATTGTTCATGTCAGGAGTGTAAAAGACATACTGAGGCACAGCATTGTTGGCAATGTCAGTCTGCAACTGGTCTGCATTCACGATCTTGGCACATCTGTTGGCATCACCAGTGATGGCTGAGAATGACTAGTTTGAGTAAAGATACAATGAATGGGTTGTGCTTGCGTCTGTAGGTGCCGGAAGAGCCACCAGTGAAGCAGTTGCCTGGATAGGACTGTTGGTAAGACTTCCACGAGATGCCCTTGGACTCAAACTGGTCGACAATGGTTGCTTGTTTAAGAGTGGAATCAAAGTCCAAGAAGACACCTTTGGTGTTGCCAGCGATCATGGAAATGTAGTTTGGCTGCGATGGGTGAGTGACACCATGGTAATTGGTCAAGAGACGTCCCTTTTGTGCCAATTGGCCAAGGTAAGGGTTGGAAGTGGCAGTCTTGTAGCTTTGGTTCTCGAGAGTGATCACAAAGATGCGATCAAATGGTGCAGAGGACACAGGGGCGGCAACAACAGATGCGATCAGCTGTGGAAAGAGCATGGAAATGAGGGAACAGGGAACAATTTATGGTGGGTCTGTGGGTCAACGGGATCAATTCGTCCGAGCAACGTGTTTGTCACACGGCCCCGCGATGGTTGTGCCACCCATAGACTGATTGATGCATCCTCGGCGTGCGGTGGCATGTTCTATAGTATGAACCAGAACAGCCATGTACTTTGTGGTAGGGATCAACCAAATCAGTTTCAAGCCGCGTGACTTTCCACCAAATGCTTGCGGCACTGATCTCATTTGTTGCTGCTGCAAGACTGCAATCTACCGTACAAACACTCATCCTAGGATGTTGTTGCACTGCAGAAACTGTCAGGGGCTGTTCCCTCTCCAGATGAGACACGGCTTGTGTATTCCACATCGCAGTATGATATGAAAACGAACAAGAAACAGTCCAAGATCATTGTCTTGAACTTACAAGATCGTTCGACAAGAGAGATTGGAAAGGACTGCCATGATCCCTTTTGGATCACAAACGGCATCGTTGGTGCACTCTGCAGCGGTCAGGTCTGGTCTGCCTATCTCAACTTGCCCATTCCTATTTGGACGCAAGTGACCAAGTATCCTGTCTCTCTCAGCACAGCCAAGTTCCACATAGGATCCAAGTTACTCGCATTTTCTGCAGACGTGAGCTTGGATGGTACCATGCAGAGTGCAGCCATGATCAAAAAGTACCAAGAACAGAACCCAGAAACAGGTGTGGTCTATGATTCGCTGTACGTGCGTCACTGGGACAATTACATCAATCCATGGGTTCGCCACCAGCTGTTTGTTGTCAAGCTTGCTATTGGACTCCGTGTGACTGTAGAGGGAGAGGCAATCAACCTGTTGAAGGGAACAGATCTCGAGACACCAGTACCTCCACTTGGCGGCAGCGGAGACTACAACTTCAACCCAGATGGACAGTTAGTTGCCTTCACTGCACGTGTGCCATCTAAGGATCAAGCATGGAACACGAACCAAGACATTTTCATTGTCCCAGTGACTGGCGATGAGGAACCCATCTCTATCTCTGAAGACAATCTTGGTGCTGACACCACTCCTAGATTCTCTCCTGATGGATTCCACATTCTGTGGCTTCAGATGCGAACACCAGGCTATGAATCTGATCAGAACAAGATTGTATACTACAATCTAGCGACTGCCAAGATGTTGATGACTTTTGTGAATGATTGGGACAAGAGTCCATCTGATGCTGTGTTTATGAATCCAGATGTTGTGGTGTTGACTGTTCCAGACGAGGGCAGAACCAGATTGTACACTTTGCATATTGCTGACAACCAACTCACTCCCTTGACCAACAACGGCTCGTTTTCATCTGCTGTTGCCACTCAATCCACCATCTATGCACTTGCAGACAGTGTCAAACGGCCTTCAGAGCTGTTTAGCATCAATCTGGAGGGTGAAATCACACAGTTGACCTACACAAACGAAGCTGCACTTGAAGACAAGGAACTGTCAGATCTTGAAGAGTTTTGGTTCCAGAGCCATGATTTCAAGGCACATGCTCTGGTATTGAAACCAGTGGGTTATGACGAAACAAAGACTTGGCCATTGGCATTCCTGATCCACGGAGGCCCTGAAGGCTTTTGGGGAGACTCGTGGTCATACAGATGGAATCCACAGATGTGGGCTGCAGCTGGATACTTTGTGGTCATGGTCAATCCAGAAGGCTCAACAAGTTATGGCCAGAATTACACAAGGGCAATCCTGGGCAACTGGGGAGGAGCACCGTATGAGACACTGATGACTGGATTGGATCAAGCACTTGCCAAGTATCCACAAATCGACAAAAAGAGAATCTGTGGTGCTGGTGCATCCTATGGAGGCTACATGATCAACTGGATTAACACACAAACAGACAGATTCGCTTGCTTGGTCTCACACGATGGCATGTTCAACACAGTAGGATCCTACTATGCAACTGAAGAGCTTTACTTTCCAGAATCAGAGTTTTTGGGAACACCATGGACTTCGAGACAGATTTACGAGCGATGGAATCCAGTCAACTATGCACAGCAGATGAAGACACCAGCACTAATCATTCATGGTGAAAAGGACTACAGATTGCCAGTGACTGAAGGTTTGGGTGTGTTTTCGGCACTCCAACGCAGAGGCATTCCATCTAAGCTGTTGTACTTTGCAAACGAGAGTATCTAGAATAATAGTAGATCACTGGGTGCTGCAGCCTGGCAACTGGATCCAATGGCAGCGTGAGATTCTCGAATGGATGCATCAGTGGACGAGTGAATGAATTTGAATGCTTTAAGTGGTTTTTAATCGGACTCTGGCTTTTTACCAAACATGAGATCTTCGTATTTCTTGAGTTCTTCCTGTGCCAGATCTTGGCTGGCAGCAGAATCGTTGATCATGTCGACACCTGGATGTCCCTTGTGAGTGCCAAAGAGAATGTCTTTGAGGGCAGCGTTTCTGGCAGAACCATCTTGTGTCTTGTCTTGTTCCGTGGCAGATGTTAAAAGTGCATGCATGTTGTCGACAACTGGGACAGCAGATTGTCTGACACACTGCTCTACTTTTTCATCCAGGTTGTCATAAGTGATAAAGTTGGCACTTGAGTGATACAGATGCAAGAATGCTTCCAGCTTGAGCTTGGACTGCTGTTCAGCATGCTCCAAGTACCGAATACGTTTCTCTTCAGTTTTCTTTGTTTTTTGTGTCTTGATGTTGTTTTGTGTGCCGGACGACAGCACATGGTCGACTGGAGTCTTGACAGGATCCACTGCATAGACATCAACATAGTTCATCTTGGCAATGTTTTCCCTCTTCCATTCCTTAATTTGCTTCATTCGCTCTTCTCGTTCCTTTTCCTGCTCCAACAACAGCTTCTCTTGCTCCTGCTGTTGTTGCTGCTGCTTGAGTTGCACTTCTTGTTGGTATTCCTTGCGCACCTGCTTGAGCTTCTGCTTGAATTCTGCTCTAGCGTGCACCAATCGCTTAAAGATCATCAGGAAAGAAAATATGACAGTGCAGAATTAATTGGGTGTTTTGATTGACGCTCTTTTCTGATGAATCGACAACTGTTTAAAGCAACGAGATTCAATCTCACGCAAGTGCGTCTATTTTCAAAACAACTGCCAGTGAATACGATTGTCAAGTTTGTTCCACAGCAAGAGGCTTGGATTGTGGAGCGCATGGGCAGGTTCAACAGGATCTTGGAGCCTGGATTGGCGATTCTGATTCCAGTCTTGGATAGTATCCGCTATGTGCAAACACTCAAGGAAGTGGCTGTTGAAGTCCCATCGCAGTCAGCCATCACGCAGGACAATGTCACCCTCGCCCTCGATGGAGTGCTTTATTACAGGATCGTGGATCCCTACAAGTTGATTGATTGACGGTAGAGCATCCTATGGTGTCGAAAATGCAGAATATGCCATCACACAGCTCGCACAGACGACAATGCGTGCAGAGATTGGTCAGATGACGCTGGACAAGACACTAGGACAGAGAGCACTCTTGAACACCAACATTGTCAATGCCATGAATGCAGCAAGCGAAGAGTGGGGAATCAAGTGTCTGCGTTATGAAATCAGAGACATTCATCCACCAGAGAACGTTGTGCAAGCAATGCATCAGCAAGTGAGTGCGGAGAGAAGAAAACGTGCAGAGATTCTTGAATCTGAAGGTGCGCGGTATTCCATCTCATTCCAGACAATCTGCCATTAACGTTGCTGAGGGTAACAAGCAATCTGCTATCTTGGAATCCGAGGGTTTCAAAGCAAAGCAAGTCAATCATGCCATTGGTGAGGCAGAAGCCATTCGTTTGCGCGCACAAGCCAGCGCCACCATGATTGAACACATTGCAGAAGCCATTCGCAAGCAGGGACCAGAGGGCAGGGATGCTTTGGCACTGAGTGTGGCAGAGAGATATATCGAATCCTTTGGCGAGATTGCCAAAGAATCCACAACGGTTGTTGTGCCATCCAACGTCGGAGATGCTGCAGGCATGGTCAGTCAGATGTTGACTGTCTTTGATTCTGTCAAAAAGAGATAAACCATGAATTTAGTAACTCAAAGGACCCTAAAGCGTCACTTCCAATTGTTATCACAGACTGGTGAGAAGTTGATGAGATGCTCGTGATGTGACTCAAACGCGATTGAGCGTCACAATTTTTTCAACTGTTCATCATGCAGGCTGCTCGATTTGTAAAAATGTTAATGGCAGGCTAGAAGATTCCAAGTTCGTCAGAGCCATGGACTGGTTGTCCCATACACCCACAATCCCTTCACGCAGTTCGTCAACGGCGTCCCAGCTGAGCAAGTGCGTGAGCTCACGCAGTACGAGAAGCAGTGGGAGTTCTGGACTACCAGCACTGCTTTCTACTCGACTGTGCCAAAGACAACTGTAATTTTTTTAATCAGAGGGTTTGACGACTGTTCCAGCTGGCGAGGTTTGGATCGTTGAGAGAGGTGGAAAGTTCTCTAGAGCATTGACTGCTGGAAGCCAGTTCTTGTTTCCAGTCTTTGACAAGATCAAGACAGTCAAGCTTTCGACCACTGTCCTGTCTGGTGTGCTTGCACCATCTGTGACCACCAAGAGCGGAAAGGCAGTCGATGCATATGCTGTTCTGTACTACAACGTCACCAACCCAGCCACCTCTGCATACTTTGTGGACCCAGAGACCAACTTGCAGGATTCTGAGCGTGCTGCTGCCAAGACTGCTCGCAAGGTGCTTGCTCAAGAGGTTGCCAAGTTGCAGTCTGAGACACTCACCGATGCTGAGAAGCAGAACATTGCTGCTGTCATCCAGAGTGCACTCAAGGCAAAGTCTTCCGACTACGGACTTGAGTTCACCCACGTTGAAGTTCGTACGATTGTTGATGATAGGTGGTGCTTTCCCAGTCGAGAGCAGTGTGAGCGACAAGATCCGTGCTTTGGAACCACCACATCCAGATTTCGATGCTCCAGGCCACGATCTTCCAAACGATTACTGGGCACCTCTCCTGACGCCTGCCTTCTTTGAAAAGATGACCTATGGCTCTGCCAAGGCACCAAAGACACCTGCTGCTGTTTCTCTCGAGTGGAACATTCCATCTCCACCAGATTTCCACCACTTTAATGAGATTCCAAAGCTCACTGCCAACCCAGCTGAATCTGCAGCACCAAAGGTTGCAGGATCTCACTAAATGCTCAATTGAACAATTGGAACTTTATTCATCTTGACAGCTGCCGAAGCTTCTCGTTACTCTGGCTTCTTGACGGCCGCCAAAGCTTCTTCTCGTTCTTCTGGTGTGACAACGTCCTTGTCCAGACGCTCTAACTTTGGCAAACGGGCAATCACATCCAAACGATAGCTTTCAGTGCCAGTGACTGGATTCTCAGAGAGCACCAACATTCTAAGAGATGGTAGCTTGGCAAGCTTCTCAATCTCTTGCATAGACTCGATCTTGTTTCCTCTTGAATCAATACAAACACCTGAGATTGAGATAAGTCAGATTCTGGTTCTTTTCAGAGAGTCCATCCAAATTCACGATCACATTACCTCGCAAGTGCAACACTTGCAAGTTTGGCTTGTTTTCGATATTCGTGAGTTTTTCAATCTGGTTGCCTGCCTGGAATGACATCAAATACCAAGTAAAGACGCTGAAGTTTAGGTGCCTGAACGTTTCCAGTGTCTTTGAGCTTGTTGCCGCGTGCTTCCAGATGCAGGAGTTCTGGGAAATCGTCCAAGGCAAACTCTGTGAGCTTGTTCTCTAAAATCAAGACAAGAACCATTCAAATTGAGCCACGAAAGTGCCGGTAGCTGCGAAATCGTGGGAGATGGCAGCAAGTTCTTGGCACAATTCAAGTGCTGGAGATACTTTTTCTTCTCCAATGGCGCAATAGTCTTGAGCTGATTGCTGGAGATGTTCAAGGCAAGCAGAAACTCGATGGGAGCCAAAGGGGAGACATCGACAATCGAGTTGTCAGCGAAATCCTAGTGTCAAGTCGAAAACGATAAAGCGCAGATGCGGATACTTTTCGATGCATTCTAGATGCGTGATAGGCTTTCCATGAATCTCCAGACGGGTGTAGGCATGCTCCAAGCCAGTGCCAGTACGCGATAGCATCGAGATACCACCAACTATCATCTCAGGTGTGAGCTGGACGACTTCAATTGGCTTCTCTGGCTCTTCTTCTTCCTTTTGAACCACTTCTTCAACTTCTTCCTGCTGTACTTGGTCTTGCTGCTCTTCGTCCATCAACGCGCAAAGTTTCCATGCTCGAGTGCCCGATTTGCAAAGACAAGCTCAAAAATGCATTTATGACTAAATGTGGACACTCGTTCTGCTATGTGTGCATCTCGACGCATTTGTCACAGAGGCACAATTGTCCCACTTGCTACTCTGAATTGAGCCTTGAGGAGATATTCCCCAATTTTGCTTGTAGTTTGTCTAAGGATAGTAGAGGAAGCACTGTCAAAGGATGTGGATGTTCCAGAAAAAGATGTTGATCAAATGCTCAAGAGACTTTTGGACAGAAAGAGACACATGCAGCAAGAGGATGAGGATCAAAAGGCACAACTGTTGCATGGATTCCTGAGTACAACAAAGGAACAGAAGATGCAACAATTGCGACAGTTGCAAGAGCAAGTGGAGATTCTGGACAGAGATCTTTCAAGGATACACGACCGCAAGAAGCTCAAGACTCCCTTTGGACAGACGATCCCAATTCATCCACGACTTTTGCCACATTTGCAAGATCTACAGCAAGACTACTTTCAAGAAGGAAAACTTGATACATTTTCGACCTATCTGTCAGAGTTTTCGAGATACTCGCGATTCACGACTTTGGCGAGTTTGCAGTTTTCTGACTCTTACTTTAACAACTCGACATCGATTGTGTCTGCCATCGAGTTTGACAAGGATGATGAATTCTTTGCGACTGGTGGCGTGACAAAGAAGATCAAGATCTTTGACTACAACTCAGTTGTTTCAGACAGCCAGTGTGTGAGAGGATCTGTATTGAGTGCAGATCAAGTGGCAGAGCAGGAATTGGAGTCTGATGAAATCAGTTTCAAAGAGACAATACCAAAATACCCAATCAGAGAGATTCCATGCAACTCAAAGATCAGCTGTCTGGCGTACAACAGATACATCAAGCCATATCTGGTGTCTTCTGACTACGAAGGCATCATTTCACTCTGGGATGTCAACCAAGGCGCTCTTGTCTCACAGTTTGACGAACACGAGCGAAGGGTGTGGTCTGTAGACTTTAGTGACTTGGATCCCACAACTGTTGCCTCTGGTGGTGATGATACGAAAGTCAAGATCTGGTCGACAAACCACAAACAATCACAACTCATGATCGACACAAAAGCGAACGTGTGTTCGGTCAAGTTTCATCCAACATTGAGATATCATCTTGCATTTGGATCAGCGGACCACCATGTGCATTACTATGATCTCAGAAAACCATCACAGCCATTGGCAGTTTTCAAAGGGCACAAAAAGGCAGTCTCGTATGTCAAATTTGTAGATTCAGAGCACATGATCACAGCATCGACTGATTGCTCACTGCGGCAATGGTCACTTGAAAGAACAAGACAAGAAACACAACATGATGATTGTGTACGAGTGTACAAAGGACACACAAACGAAAAGAACTTTGTTGGACTCTCGATCAATGCTAGTGGCACATTCATTGCAACAGGAAGTGAAACCAATCAAGTGTTTTGTTATCACTCTCGACTGTCCAAACCAGTGATGGACTATCCGTTTGGCAACAGCATCGATCCGATTAGTGTACTTGCATTGAGATTAGGGAGCACCAGTACCGTATGGCGATCCGATGCAGTTCGTGTCTTCAGTGTGTTGGAAACGCAGATCTAACGTTTTGGTATGTGCCAATTCACAAGGAAGAGTCAAAGTGCTTGAAATGCACTAAGCTTCATCGTTTATGGGAATGACAGTTTTGGTGATATGCCCAGAAGAGAATTCCCAGACCATTGACCAAGTGATGCCCCCAGCCACCATGGAGAGTGCCAATAGTACAATAGCAAAGACAGAGTAGGGAATCTTAATGACATCCCAAAAGTCAAATGCGATATCCGTCCAATTCCAGTGCTGTGCAAGGATGACCGATGAAGAAACTACAAGTGTGAACATTGAGAGTGTCAATAAAACCATGGTGGCTCTGAGAAAGAGGTCGTTCCAAATGACGACTAGGGGATGCACTGGCTTCATCTGTACATTGTAAGGGTCTCTGCAGCGGGTGCAGTAGTACTGTCGCACTTCATCAGTGACTGTCAATGGTCTTCTAGGTGCTGGAAGAGCGTTGATGTACTTGTCGACACATTGCTGGTGAATAAACTGCAGGTCGGGGTCTTTACAATGACTACACACTCTCACCAGAGGGTTATACTTGGACTCCTTTTCTTCCCAGCAGGCCCAGCAATGGCCCTTTTCCTTCGGGATCAAAGGCGCTGTTTCAATGGTGTCGAGATCTTCCGTCGTCATGGAAAGAGTTTGACATGCCAAAATCAACATATCTGCTACTACACTAATTTCAGATGACATTCGAATTTGGTCTCCACGCCGTCCCCCCCAAGTTTCAACCGCGAGCTCCACGACTTTTCCACCAATGTCCTCGCCAGAGAAGAACCAAGAATCACCATTGGCACTGCTGGCTTCTGTTGCAAAAGGTACCTCTTTTCATCGCAGACAACAACGTCGACAGGAAACGATCACCAGAACAGGAGTCACCAGAGGAAGATGAGAAGACCAAACACCGCAAACGATTGTCTATTGATACTCGCCTTACAGAAAAGATTGAGCGAGATCCACAACTGCTCGAGCAAATGAAGTCGTCCTTCAAAGTCAAGCAGCAGCAACAAGCCATCATCGAACAGAGAAACAGTATTTTTTGTGATTTTAGAGAGTGCTCGTGCAGAACGACAGCCACAATCCGCCCGCCCATCTGGCCAAAAAGTCCAGAAGCTCTTGCCTAGAGAAATGTCGCAGTGGAATGGTGCTCAGAGTGCTGTCGAGCTTGTCTCGCCCCGTGGCGAGTTTCCAAACAGAGAGCTGCCTCTGCCTCGCGGATACGAACATTCCAAAGGCCCGACGTCTCCCCATCTCCAACCGAACACCAGTCTTCCCTCTGCTGTCGTCCCTCCAATGATCTCCCGCTCCTCCTTCATGTCTGTCTTTGAATCCATGTATGATCAGCACGATGCTGCCAACAGACTCACTGCACAGCTCAAGGACCATCTTAGAAAGACATCCACACTTCTTCAGACCTTACAGTCAAGTGGTCAGATGATCGAAGGACTTGTGCGAGGACATTTTCGTGAAATGCAGACACAGTATGGCGAGCGCTTTGGCGCTGCACTCACAGACCTAAACAACAGACTTGTCGTGCTTGAGCAGAAGCTAGGCGTCAGCCCCACTGGTGAAGTCTTTACCCAAACAGGCGCTCTCAAAAGCGCGACTCCTGCTTCCACCGGACATGCTTCGCTCTTCAAGATGGACGACAGACTTGATTCTAAAGCAATGGAGTCTGTGCTCAGCCGCTTAGAGGCATTGGAGCAACGTGCCACCCAAAAGGAACAATAAATTTCCGACTTTGATGTCTTCTGATGAGATAACAAGGCAAATCATCAGGCAGATTGTGGCAGAGTCTTCATCTATCCTGAAGAAGCAAGTCACACAGCAGCCACAGAAAGAACTCACAGATGAAGAAAAGGCCGCGCTCGAACAAGAGAAGGCAGTCAGAGGGCTTTTCAACGAAGCAAACCAATCTAGAGTCAGTCCACACGAAGTCACTGAGATCCTGGCTGCCTTTATGATGCGTGCTGTCGTTCTGAATCCAGAAAACAACTTTAATGTCGAAAAGGAGCTCACAAAAGACCAAGTCAAGGATCTGATTCAGGTAAGTGTCTTTATCTGAGCTCTGTGTCAAGCATATTACGAGTTCGAGTTCCATTTGGATGGAGACGATCAGAATTCAGGTCTATTTCGACACTCACTTCCCCTCCCAGTGTACTGATGCTAAGAATAGACGAATTCTTGCACAAAGAGAAGCTCTTTAGACTCGAGCAGTGTGCGCCATTGCTTGGCAGCATCATCCACACCAAAGCCAAGAACGTGACTGGCTACGAAGGCTTGTACAGAGAGATTGTGTCTTACATCTTGACAAAAAGCCATGTTGGCAATCCCACAGACATTCGTGTCATCAGAGAGACAACAGCAGCTTTGGAATCCGTGTTTCCACAGAGTGAGCTCAACAGCTTCATCAATCTGTCTCCAACAGAAAAGGAGTCACAACTGAATGGACTCTGCAACCTTGTGACTGGCATCCGTCTCTTCAACAAGCAGCTAGGCAAAGGTGGTGAATCCATTGAGAGTCTGCCAGAGCTTTGTGCCACAGAGTTGCGTCAATTGTCACTCTTGATTCACCAGTACACTCTAGAAACTGAGCAACTCATTCAAGCGTACAAAGCTGCGTTGGATTACGAACAATCGACGCCTGCATCTGAAGTGACTCCAGAAGCAGCAGCAGCTTTCAGAGAAGGCCTGGTATTCAACAGACAATATCTCATTTATTTGGATGCACTGCAAGTACATTGATTGACAGCAGGAGAAAGTCGACAAGGAAAAGGAGCTTCTGGTGGCTGTTGGAGAAAAGTTTGATGCCACACTAGCTGATCTCAAAGTCACTTGTAAATCAAAGACAACTGTGCCAGTCGACCAAGTGTATCCACAATTTGTCAAATTGGCCAGAGGTTGGTCTGAATGGCTGGACCAACTGTTTCTCTTGGCATTTCAGAGAGGCTTACTAGACAATTTGAGACACCATTGCTTGGTAGGGAGTTTCATGATAGCAGATCTCGATCGAGTTGACACCCATTGTCAAAGTCTTGTCAGATCCATTCAAAAAAGACATTGAACCAGAGATCCTGCCAGGTGCATTGATTGAGACTAGAGCAGCAAGTGATTGACTTGGCTTCCAAGACGATGACTGCCTTAGGAATGATTGATGCCAAAGCAGAAGTCATCCATCCAGGAAACATGACACAATACTACAAGCTGCCAGTTGAATACGGTGGTTTCTGTCCCTACGCAGTCGTCACTCGCAAACTGGTTGTTCCAGGTGACAAGAACATTGGACTGGTGCGTTACCGAGACCAAATCTTTTCATTCGAGAATCTAGACAGCTGCATCGAGTTTATGAAGAACCCTGGAAAGTACGAGACTTGACAGTAGTTATATCGTGCAGATTGTGGAGATTGCCAAGAAACATCCAGATTTGGTTCAGATCTTGCACTTGTACAAGTATTTCCCAACTGTCGAAGCATTGGAGACGACCAAGTCATTTACCAAACAGCGATTGCTTGGACAGATGCCAATTGTGGCAGAGATGGGCTGCCAAGTGGATACACACGTTGTTGATTCCAACTGGCAACGCAAGTACCACTGGAACGAATGGGAACTCAGACGCGAAGCATTGATGTTGGTCAATCTCAAGGACAAGAGAACACATTCGACACAGACAGACGAGAGCCACTTTAGAAGAGACTCTGAGACGCAGCACTATGCACCAAAGGGACAAATGACACAAACAGTCAAAAACTCGTCCAGCAACGTGCCAAAGACGGTGCACTATCTCAAAGGCCTGCTCAATTCTGGTGAAGGCATTCCAAAGGGAGTGTATGATCCATTTGGACCAAAGAGATATCACTTTAAAGTCGTGGATATTTCAATCGACCACGACGGTCTCCCTGTGCCTTACGGAGGCGGTGCCTACAGAACCCAAGATTCGCAGACTCAAAAAAGCCAATAAACTGAGAGACAAACAGCCGATGCCTTGAACACTTTGCGCGAATGCCGAGAGAGTCAATGCACAACACCATTCAGCTTTCACCAGCCATTCAACTACAACTAGAGAATGGATTGCATCCACAACAACTGATAGCTTTCAGGAGAGCATTGGCGGAACAAATAGTCATAAGTGGACCAAGTGGTTTAGAGATTGATGAGAGGCAGTGGCAAGACATTTCTGTTGCTTAGACTTGGACTTGCATTTGAATCGCTTGATATGCCAGTGGTTTACTGGAGTGGACCAGCAACTCACAACACTCGTAGTCTCTTGAATGAGCTGTATCCAGACTTGAGCACTACAATCCTGTTTACTGATGATCCAAAAGCTACAGAAGGTGCAGTGGTGCTGATAGACCAAGCACATTTTGTCAAACCACAATTACAGCAGTGGTTGACTGGTGCGACTCATGTAGTGCTTGCCAATGATCCATACTTTGAGACATTTGACTATCCAACTGTAGATCTTGGATTACGTGTGGATTATCTGTCACAACCAGTTTTGATTCATGAATTAGAGCCAGAGGACCAACTATCTATCATTCAAGAGGAACTGAACAAGCACAAGAGTGTCTTTGTCATTTCACAGAAACTAGAGATTCCATGTGGATCTGTGGAGCAATTTGACAACAACAGAGCAGATTGTGTGATCGTGTGTCTTGATATACAGGATTACGAACGAGCGATTGCCAGATCCAAATCCAAAACAATCATTTTCCTGCGTCCATCACAACAACACAGTTTCAAGAACTATCAAGTCATATCACATCCAAAACGATCATCAAAACGCATGGATGTTGGTATGTTGTCCGCATCACTCTTGCAACAGCAACCAACCATCAAAATCACACTTGGGAATCTCTGGCAAGTGACCATTACAAGAGAAGCAAAGCAGCAGTTGGAAAAAGTATCACCATCAGTCATTCAGCAGTTTGTTCACTTTCTGAGAGACATGACTTGTGGAAAACAAACCCAGACACTCGTAGATTTGATGCAGTTTAGAATTCAATCCTACTCAGTTGTGATTTCAGTGGAACTAGAGCCATATGACGGACAATACAGACAAATGATCAAGATTTGGAATGTCTGTGATGCTTCTTTGACACCAAAGATCTTCAATCGTGTCAAAGAGATCAGAAGCAAGCGATCTAAAGCCTATCTGGAACAGACAAGGCAACTCAACATCACTGTAATGGACAACCAGCGTGTGATTGTTCCTAGATTGGTGCCAAGAGACTTTGAAATCAGATACAGGGAGCCAGTCGTTGACCAATCGCTGATCAAAGAGCATGTGTTGGATCAGATGTTTGTAGATGCACTCGATAGACTTTCGATCCAGGACATGGAGCTGCCATACAAACTGGGAGAGGAAGAGCAATCATTAGTGGACCATATTGATCCATTGTTGATTTTGGGTCGCAGTGGAACAGGAAAAGTACCAGAGTTGACAATAGACGACTGTGTTGATGGCCAAGATGATGAGAAACGAGTTTAATGGCATCAGATCTCAGCTTTATGTGACACTCAACAAGCGATTGGCAGAGACTGTCAAAGGATTGTACATGAGAACCAGATCCATGTATCCACTCGAACAAAATCCACCACTGTTTCTTTGTCTGAAAGAGTTTCTGGACATGAAATCCAAAACAGACAGAAAAGTGATTGGATTCTTTGAATTTCAACGCATGTATACTAGATTTCCAGAAAAAGCCAAAAAATTCTCTGTTGGACAACTGTGGACAGAGTTTCAAACTGTCATCAAAGCATCTATTCCTCACTTGACAAAGAGTGAGTATCAGAGATTGGAAGACAGTCGTAGATCCATCTTGTCAGCTGAAGAACGTGCATTGATCTATCAGCAGTTTCAATTCTATGAAGCCAACAAGACGGATTGGGACATGAGTGATTACTGCCAACATATTATTGAAAACAATGACTTTGAACAGAAATGGTACATGCTCGTGGATGAAGTACAAGATTTGACCACTCTGGAACTACAAATTCTCATCAGATCAGCACGAGAAGATGGATTCGTCTTTTGTGGAGATACAGCACAATCCATAGCACACGGTCAAGGCTTTAGATTCCAAGATCTGAAATCTGTCATTTATGATCAATTGACAACAAAAGTCCCTCGATTGCATTCACTCAGAATCAACTATCGCTCTCATGATGGCATTGTGCAATTGGCAAACCAACTCTTGAAACTGCTGGTCAGGTTCTTTCCAGATGAAATTGATAGGATCGAACAAGAGCAATCACTGTGTGCTGGTGAAACTCCAGTGTTTTTGACAAACCAATCAGTACTGGAAACAGAATTTGGACCACAGCAGGCGGTATTAGTCAGAAATCACTCAAGAATCAATGAGTTGTTCAATGGATTGGTGTTGACGGTGCATGAGTCAAAAGGCATGGAGTTTGATGACGTCGTCCTGTACAATTTCATCAAAGATGCACCCTTTGACAGATGGCATGCATTACACATTGATGGCTATCATGGATTTGATCCAAAGAGAGACCATTTGTTGCTGCAAGAACTCAAGATTCTGTACGTTGCCATCACAAGAGCACGATCTCGTGTTGTGATTGTGGATGACGATTGTTTCATCTACAGTATCTCGATTGACAGTAGCACTGCTGAAACCCTACATGAGATCGCAAGAAAGCGTTGATCTGCACACACAAGGCACTGCAGAAGAATGGAAGGTCCGTGGTCTAGAGTTCTTTGACAGACTGAACTTTGAGAAAGCCATTCAGTGCTTTGAACGTGCACAAGAACCAGATTTGACAAAAAAGAGTCAAGCAATGCTGTTGTACCAAAGAGGATCTTACACAGAAGCTGGTGATCTGTTTCAAGACATTAGAGATCTTGAGATGGCACTCCAAGTCTATTCTGAAGCAAAGATGGATCAAAGGACAATAGAAATCTTGGTGTGCTTGAGCAGACTGGATGAAGCTATAGCGCTGTGTGCATCCAATGACATGACGGAAGCATTCATCAAGATGCTCAAGAAAGAAGACAAGGAAAAGTACTGCTTCCTGTTGGCCAATCGCTTGTCTTTTAACACTCTTGTGCAATATGTGAAAACAGACTTGCTTCGTTACTGCTTTGAGTTGTCACATGCTCCAAAGTTTGCTGAACTTGCTTTTGACGAGCATCTGGAAAACATGTGGTTGGAACACGTCTCACTACCATTGTTACTCGATCAGATGCGTGTTTTCAAGTGTCATCCATCCTTGTACAACCTCAAAAAGAGAAGAGTCAACAGCAAACTCTACAAACTCATCCATTCTACCCGCGACATTCCACACAAATGGCCAGATTACAAGCAATTGGCTCAAACATGGTACGAATGCTATCATGAATCCAAAAGACTGCAGTTGATGCACAAGGAAATCACTGAGTGGGTGATTCGTGAATTTGAATCTGTCAAATTGGAAACTTGTCTCGTGTGTCCCCAACTGATCAAAAACTACCAGCCAGTGACATGCAAGTGTGATCATTTGCATGACTTTGAAACTGCTCAAAAGTGGCAACCTGCACTATTGAGATTTGTAGCATTAGGTGTTCAACTAACACCAAAATTCCGTGGTATTTATGACCAGCTGCTGTCTATTCATGCACTGGTACAATTCAACTCTGAGGAATTCTTCCAAGAGCGACTTCTTTATTCTAACAGACCACAAGATCCATTTGGATTCCAAGATCTGCTCTCTCAGTGCAATCCAACGCCTCTCATGCCACTGTCACTCAGACGTTGGCGTGCAGTGGGCCAACCACAGTGCTTTTTGACATCCATGGACACCAGAGATCTCCTGTTCCCAATTGTGGATCGAATGCAAGAGTTTCTGGAGTGGCACGATGCACAGCCATTCCAGCATCCAGCAAGAACAGGCATCCGAATGCTCTATGGCTATTTGATCGCTTTTGGCTATCCACTTGACAAGTGCATCTTGCCAGAACAAGCATCTCTCGAACGTTCATCTCTCCAAGCATGGTATCAGATCAGAAAAGATCCACTGTCTCCACAAATGTACTGGAAAAGAGAACTTTCAGACAAGATCAAACAAAAGACCTTGGATTGGATATGGAGATCAAAGAACAACCGATTGCATCTCAAAACCATGGACAGACTCAGCATCTACACATGTCTCCGTCAATCCAAGTAAATTTGGTGAACACCGAAGTCAACAGTGAAATTACTATTGCTGCGACGATCCAAAGTGAGCAAGTGCGACCAGATGATCCCAACACCCTGCGTCGCACTCGCTGAGTCTGGAGCTGTCTGGACAATATGGTACACCAGTGCTCCATTTCACCTGCACTGTTGACTCATCTCTTGACCTCTGTCTGTCTCTCCAATCTACCACCACAGATGAGACTGTTCAAGGACAAGAGATTCAAAGAACACTGCAGCAGAGTGATGGTACAGAAGCAGGAGTGGAATGGCAGCTGTGCTAGACTCAGGAGACATCTGATGCAACTCCAAGACACACATCATGAACAGGTGACCAGATGGCTGGTTGGTGCGTGTTGAGTGTGGATGATGGACACGAGTCGAGCGAGATGCATTGTGGATGGGAATCAAGACGTCTGAGGATCAAGAATTGCTGAAATGTGCGACACTGCAGAGATGGTTGGAGTGATGGATTGGAAGCCAGATTGGATCCAAGAAGGGATGGAATCATGGACACCAGAAACAGCACCAACACTGTTTATTGAGTAAATACACGTAAAGACAGCTTTAGAAGACTGCATGATGTGTGAAAGTGGTGTGAGTTGTGCCAATTGATGTGAGTCGATCATGGGTCATCCCCAAGAGCACTGGAGCATCTGATGGGCTGGAAGAGGTTGGCATGCTTGAATCAAGTGTTTCAGACGTGTCTGGCATCGAGACACAAACGCAGCAATCAACATGCTTCGAATCGTTGTCGACTATGCTCAAAGAAGAGGAAGACACAAGGCGTTTCTGAAGCAGCCACAAAGCAGTGCATCTCAACAAGCAGCTGTCCATCCAGATCTGCGCCTCAAGAGTGCGTTTGCAAGAGGTGCCGAAGCTGAAAATGCTGAGCAGCCACAGAACCTATAACAAGCCGGCCTAGCTGGTGAAGATGAAGTTCAGATGCAAGAGTCGCCAATCCAGGAATCTCAACAAATGCAAGAGTGTCTGCCAGCAGTTTCAATGGATGTAGCTCCTGACGATGAGGTGTTTCTGTTAACCCAAGACTCCAACTGTCAAGCATCCAGCTTCAACTGAGGAGCATCATCGCCAAGCAGGCGTCAGAAAGAGAAAGCTATGCGGCCATGAGCAAGCAGATGAAGCCAAGGTAGTGCTTTTGATCCAAGCGGACAGTCAGACAGCGTTCAGATTCTACCCAAGACAAGTATGACAACACTACAATACTCTAAGCCAAGGGCAAACTTAGGTACGGTGCATACAGCTTTGTGTCCACAGTTCGCATCTCAAGCGATTTTTTCGCGAAAATTGCAAAGGGTGAGAAGCGATGAAATGGCAATAAATTTGCGGCTTGAACCAATTGAGATTTTGGTGTGACATGACCGCACTTTCCCAATGGAGTCAGACCTCTCAATGTCATCGCTGTCACTCATTGAGGACCAGAACGACCTTCCGCTGCGTCTTTGGCAGAAGATATTCTTGTATCTACAGGACACACCAGAATTCCCACTTTTGCCGACAGTCTCGAAGCGATGGGCAAGAGCATTCAAGGAGCCAGAGATGCAAGCACTGCGATATATCAAGCAGTACGGAGAGCACTTGGTGTTCTTTCAGCTTTACAAGCGTCACAGGTCCCAACTGAGTTTTGAGTTGGTAGAAAGCCTGTTGAAGAGGAACTGCCCCCTTCCCAAGTATTTGATAGAGATGGCCTATGGCACAAAGTTATCCAATCATCTTCCTGGAGGCACACTCGAAAGATGGCTCGCGTATGGATACAAAAATTATGGCGACAAGCTCACGATTGGTGGTATTACCAATGCAGCATTTCACAATGATGCCAACGTCTTTATCTCAGCAATGGAGGAGCCTGAAGAGTACATGGAACGCTTGAAAGCCGTCGTGATTGATCATCACTATTCGCCATCATTCAATCCACTGCAGAACCCAGCAGAATGGGACAGAGTCTACAGGGGAATTGCTAATATCACACTTTTGGATCCATCCTTCGGCGCTCTGTTGCTCAAGACGATTGGACAGCCGTTTCAAAAGAGCAACGAAATCATTCTGACACACATCATCATGAGTCCTGGATTGACACCTACACTTTTGAAATCTATCGTCGAATCTGGGTTTGAGTTCACAGACACAATGCTAGTCAATTTCATGGTTGGCATGGATCCGTTGGATCAAGACTTTCCAGATATTAGTCTTGTCCGAGCCATTTTTGATCAAGACAAGCTCAAACAATGCTCAATCAAAGCACTTTACAACCTCTTTAAAGAAAACACTGGCTATGCCATCAGAACGTGTGATCATCTGATGACTGTGTTTGAGATGGATGAAGAAGCAGTCTCGATTGCATTGACGCCTTTGGAAAGCGATGTTGAAGCCATGCGAGAATTGCGTGGATATCATCTGCCATGTGCGACAACGTTTGGTATCTTCAACGGTGGCATGTCTGATGCCTTTTGGCCATTGCTTTCCACTAGATTTGGTGTCCAGCACAAGTTCATGGAGCTGTGTTTCATTGACCTGATTGTTGGAGGTACAATATCCCATCGCATGCAAACAGAAGGAGACCAGCACTCATCCATGTCATCTCTTATTGGTGATTACTTTGGAAAAGGCATTCCACATCTGGAAGCTGAGACAGAAGCAGCCACGAGACAATCAATGACTGCGATGATGGAATTAGGCATTCCACTCGGACCACAGTCATTCCAAGTCGTTGCCAAACTAGTGTACGAAACCAGAAGAGCGGCACCTCGCTTTTTGGATTACATGAGGCGGTTGGAAAAGACAATACTCGCTGGAGACGCAGACGCACGCAGAAACTGGATTGAACTCTTCAATGTTCAAGTGCTTGCTCAAAAGCAATGGATGACCATTCTGGCACCAGATGATCAAGCAACGCCATCGAGTTCAGCAGTTTCATCAGAGCCTGGATCCCCCAAAGCAAAAGACAATAGATCGTCGTTTGCGCAGCTGCTCAAATCAGTCACAGAGACTGTGAGAAGCATGGATATCATGGAAGGGAGATGGAGAGAAGTGCGCAAGTTTTATTCCCGTTTGCAAGTGTTGGTGCATCGCTTGGAAGGTATTATTGGTGATGGTAGCTTCGTTGCAGGGAGATGTTGTCCCAAGTGTTGTGCAGGAGCAAAACCAACCGACAGGACCTAAATTGTCAATCACGACAAGCGATGGGCAGGGCCCATTTGCCCAATGGCTGGACCAGCTTGAGATGGGCAGTGCGCATCCAGATCTGACACCAGTCACTGCAACAGCCACCAAAAAGCGCTCCACATGGGGTATCAACACATGGTTTCAGTAAACTTTGACGCGTTCGGATGTCTGATTTATCGAGTGTGTTGCAAGCAGATTGGAATTCTAGAGACTACATTCGTAGTACAACACAAACCATGACAGAACTAGCAGAGTTCCTCGTCACTTTTGGTTCCAACATTAACAATAGACAACAAAGCCAGAACTCACTTGGCACAATTGGATTCCAAACTAGAGAAGCTTGAAAAGACCTGCAACTATCTTGAAGCGAAACTTCCCCAGTAAATATATCGTTCAAGACAACGACTCTAACCGAATGAGTTTGTACAGTTACAGGTTGGAATGTGGCTGGAGCCCACATCAGATAAGAGTAGTGTACACTTGCGCAATGGATACACTTTGCCCTTTATCCAGAGAGTGCATTGTCAAGTATCACAATCAAAAGTAGACAGAGCAGTCAGAGAGTGTTAGAGTATCTGCAGACTGGATCTGTACCAGAATACTTGGTCCAGAATTGAACCTTAGGCAATTTGAGAACGTGAAAAGGGGACTAACGCTTTTTTCTTATAGATTTCCTTCTTGGCTTCTTCTTCTTTGGATCCTCTTCCTCCTCTTCTTCCTTCTCTTCTGGTGTAGCGAGTGAGTCAACATCTGCTTTGCAAATCTCCTCAATCAAATCCCCATATTCATCAAATGGGAGTTCAAAATCCACTCTTTCAATCGGTGGTTCAAGCACTGACAGATTGTACTTGGATTCAATCGCACTCAAGATTTGTTGTTCTGTGATTTCTTGTCCAAGGTCCTGTGAGACTTGTTTTGCTATGAGATGCACTTTGAACTGTAGAAAGGGTGCAACTGGTCTGTATTTACACACTGCTCTCAACAGAGAGAGTTCCAAGTCAAGATTCATTTTTTAGTCGAGGAAAGAGCACAGAGAGTTGAAGTCTGTCATTGAATCTGTTGGTACATCTACAGTCTGCTAGAGTGCCAGTGTGCACAATCCAACATCTAAATACATCTGAGATTCTTTCCCAAACTCTTGAATGCTCAAGTTCGACCTCTATGCTGGATCAAAGACACCACTAGTGATTATGCCTGGTCTCTTTGGCTCTAAACAAAACTGGAGATCGCTTGGAAAGCAATTCAGTCGCACACTCGACCGACCAGTCTACTGTCTGGATCTCAGAAACCACGGAGACTCATTTCATGGCAGACACACTTATGATGATATGATGAAAGACATTCAAGCATTCACAAGTGCACAGCAACTCAATCATGTGGATTTTATTGGACATTCGATGGGTGGCAAGCTACTGATGCACATGTTACTCAAACAGCAACCGTTCATTAGGAAATCGATGGTGGTGGATATGGCACCGGTGCAAATCGTTGGACCATCTGTCTTTGGAGATTACATCAAAATCATGAAACGCATAGAGTCTCTCAACCTCACATCTCAAAAAGATGCTGACCTAGAACTACAATCGGGTGTTCCAGATCTCTCTACACGCTTGTTTCTTTTGACCAACCTCAAAAAGCAACCAGATGGCACTTATAAGTTCAGAAACAACCTCAAAGCCATTGAGGAAGGCTTGCCAGATGTTTTTGGCTTTCCATTCACAAACGAAACCAGTGACAAGTCAGTCTGGTTCATCAAAGGATCCAAGAGTCCTTACATCCAAGAGAAGCATTATCCCATCATCCAGCGATACTTTCCAAATGCTCAAGTCAAGATTGTGCAAGATGCTGGACACTGGGTCCATGCAGAGCAACCAAAAGCATTCTCTGAGCTCGTTTACGAGTATCTGCAAAAGTAAAATTTCTTTGAAACTCCGACATGCCCATCTTGGTCAAAGATTACACGTTTGAAGACACCCCAGAAGCACTCTTCCTCACAGTTCCTTTGCGTTCAATGCCTGCTTCAAAGGTAGACGTCTATTGCAGCGACTTGTACGTCAAAATCAACTTCAACCCCTTTATCTTTGAATTAGATCTCTTTGCTCCCATCAGTGTTGCAGAAAGTAGCACTAAATTGGGAAATGGACTGGCTGTGATGGAACTCGTCAAGATCGACCGACAACCATGGCCACAAGCGAAATCACTCTTGGAGGGAGAGCAACTGAAACAGCAGCGAAAAGAGTCTCAAGACAGAGAACTGGATAGAATCCAAAAACTCAAAGAAGCCAGATTGTTAGAGAAACGTGAGCGTGAACGTGAAGCAGTGAAGCAACAGATGCAAGTCGAACGAGAGAAACGAGAGCGAGTGGAAGGAATTAAGCAAAAAGAACATGATGATGCTGCTTCGAGTATCAAAGAATGGGCCAAACAGACACTGGAACTCGAAAAGCGACAAGACAGTGCTGTGTTGGTGAAAGAACAGGATATTTTTGAACCCATTGTCCAGCCACTCAAGATTGTCAACACAGACGATCTAGATGAAGTGGATTTTGAAGATGATGAAGATCTTGACTTGGATTTCATCCGCAACAAAGTCAGACAAACACTCTCTAGTACACTTGATGACACTAGTCCGTGAGCAGCCACCACCCAGAGAGTCAACAGCTTACGAGATCACGTTTACGTCGCGAAACAACATCCCCACCCAAACAGCCAGAGAAACGGAAGATGGTACCTATTCTGACAACAGCCAAATGGCGCACGAGGATAAAACTAGCAGAGCAGATGCACAAGATCAAAGCCAATGCAGAGAAACAAGAACAAATGGACAAACTCATGGACAAAGCCAGTCATTTCTTTCAGCTTGCCAACTATGAAGCCTGTACCAATGTGTATACTGAAATTCTAGAAATGGATCCACACAATCTCAAAGCTTTGTCCAACAGAGCTGCCTGCTGGCTCAAGATGGAGAATCTGGTGGCTTGTGTCCAAGATTGCACCAATGGATTGTCTATGATTGATCAGGAGCAAGACATTCTCAAGAACGAGTTCAAGCAGGACGATGGCTTCTCTCAAGAGCGAGACAAGAGCAGATTGAAGCTCTTGGTGAGACGTGGAGCAGCATTTAAGCTGATTGGCAAGCAGCAAGAAGCGATTCAAGACTATGAACTGGCACTCCAGATGGATCCCACCAATGAGACACTCTTGAGAGATCTAGAGACCATGAGATCTTGAAATGGACAATAAACTGTTGGCTGGTCGCGTTGGATCTGCCACTTGATGAATGACGATCATTTACTGTAAGAGGCTGTCCTAGTGCGCCGTGTGACTTTGGGTGAAGTGTTACCACGAGGAGGTGTGCCTGGAAAGACTTGATTATAGTCTCTGATAGGATGCTCACCAATGCCAAAGAGCCTGACTTTGTGCATTGACGGAAGTTTAGCCACCAAAACAACGACCAGCGACAGCAGATTCACAAAGAACGTCAGCGTGTCGTAATGTGTGTAGTGTGTCGAAACAAGAAATCTACCATCAACCTAAATACAATACAATCGGAGCAGCGGTGAGGTATTTCTTTGTTGGTGTAAACTGAGCTCCACCGTCAATTTGCTCCCAGACTGTCATGCCGTAAAAGTCGTTTTGGTCCAGAAAAGGAGTTCCAGCAATGCCATGGAACATCACAAACCCAAGCTCAAGTCAGAGACGATACCGCATTGTAAGAGAGGTTGGTGAGTGTCCAAGCTGCTTCGATTGAAATGCCAGGAATCAGTCCTATTCCAAACCTGAGCAGTACTGGAAAGAACATGAACAGTGACCAAGCACCTCTGCTGTTGAGCCAGGATGTGTTTGAATTTGCGTCGACTGGTTCAAAGCGGTTCATTCGGGAAAGAGCAGAGGCCAGAAGCATGATAAATTTATGATCAATTGCGCTTGTTACGACGCTTCTTCTTGTATCTGATGACATCTGATCGTTCGTGGTGGATCTGCACCTGCTTTGAGCGTAGATAGTCTCTCGTGGTGTCATCTTTGAGCAATGCATTGACCATACTCTGCTTCTTTTCACCCACAAAGTGCCCAATCTGAATCTGTGTTGTCTCTTTGACGACAGACCTCTTATAGTGTCGCTTTGGGTCCAATGCCTCTCTGGACCTCAGAATCAAGAGGTCATTCTTGACTTCGTCTGTCAATTTGGTCGGAATAAACTGTTCTTGCTGTTTTCTGTGGTTCTTTGTAATGTCCACATGCTGTATCGTTGGTTTCACTTTTTGGACCTGCAGCCTTGTCTGTGGTTGCTTTTCTTTGTGTGAGAGTGCTTCCTTTGCTTTCTGCAACAGTGCGTCCATTGGCAAAAAAAATTCATTCTGTCAGGGAGTCATCTCAACCATTGTCTGTCCCATTATCTGTCACAAGTGCTGTATCTTAACAAGGTTTATGGATGCACAACAGACACCTGGGACTTGCCTCAAAATTCCGCATCTTTTTCTTCACTTTGTCAATCCGTACAAGTATCCACTTGAGGATGCCCAAGTAGACGGTGAAGCTGAAGCACTGAAACTCATGCATCAGACACACCAGTTTCGTCTCGATCGAGAGAAACAGAGGCTGTTGGAGCAACTTGAACAAGTCCCAGAGCCGAAAAAGGAACTCAACTACCTCGAGCAGCTGCTAGAGTCAGAGTTTGAGTCTTGGACACTGTGGCCTGTGGTGCCCATGTCGTTTTAGGTAAGAGCGTGGCAAATGATGAATCACTTCATCCATCCTCTGAAAAAGCAGAGATCTAGTAGCCTCTGCTTTGTTTAGCTGATGAAAGAACAGTGTGGGAATCTCTCTGATGCCAATCGAATGTTAACAATAGCTTTATTGCGCTTTTTCCGCGAAATTGCAGCGCTTGTTTGTCGCGTGTGGCATACTGAATAATCTGGTTTGAAATTACTGTCTGTTTGTGTGTCTATTGGTCCTGATGCTGGTCCTCACGCATGCAGTCCACATCGCCTTGAATCTCTGGTGGCTGCTGTTTGTCATAGAGTATGAATGCCTCTTCTTGTACAGTCACTCTGTGATCTCCAGCATCTGCCTTCACTCAGAGTGTTGCCAATCAACGCCAACACAGCCGGTCTCTGGATCTACACTGTGCTGCCACTCTGCATGCCAGTGTCAAGATGACACAAATTGCAGACAGTCCAAGATAGCGTCCACAATGCCAGCCACAAATGATCCACAGTTGAGACTTGCATCTCTCTGGATCATCAACACAACCACAGGACAATAGATCATTAAAGCAAGCAAAGGCACGCTTAGTTGACAGATGTGGGTGTTTGTGACCAGAGTGTCTGTGGATCCGATTGCTGCATTCCTGTTCAAGCAAGTGTGTCATCCACACACTGTCTGTTCATGGTATCTTGCAGTTTGTGTCAGTAGACTGATGAGGGATGATGAGAGTGCCATTCAGACAGAGATCTGTGTGCTAGTTGGAGTGACAGACAGAGGTCTAGAGATGAGTCAATAGTGCAGGTGAAATGGAGCACTGGTGTACCATATTGTCCAGACAGCTCCAGACTCAGCGAGTGCGACGCAGGGTGTTGGGATCATCTGGGTCGTACTTGCTCACTTTGGATCGCCGCTTTACTGTTTGAGCTGTTTGACTGTGCCATCAGCCATTCCCAAATAAACGCCATGTACCATATCACAGAACAGTCCAGTTTCAACCACTCCAACAATATTTGTGAGCTTGGTGTTGAGTTCCTTTGGCTTTTGAATCTGTCCAAAGACAGCATCAATCACAAAGTTTCCAGAATCAGTCACTACTGGTCCTGCCTTGTTGACAGCCATGCGCAAGATGGGATCTCCACCCAAGTGCTTGATCTTGTGCTGCACAGTCTTGTATGCAGATGGAATCACTTCCAAAGGCACTCCCTTCGTCCATGCAGTTCCCAAGATTTGCGACTCTTTTCTGTGGTCTGCAACAATGTAGCATCGCCTGGAATTGGCAATCACCAGTTTCTCTAGCAAGTGGCAGGCACCACCTCCCTTGATGCAGTTAAACTGTGGGTCGACTTCATCTGCTCCATCGAAAGAAACATCAATCTCTGGATACTGGTTGAGACTGCCAAGTGGCAAACCATTCTCCAGAATCAGTTGTTCTGCCTGGAAACTGGATGGAATACAAGCCTTGATGTCCAGTTGGTCCTTGAGCTGTCCCAAACGCTCGACTGCATACACAACAGTGCTGCCTGAGCCAATACCAATCACTTTGTCATTGCGAGTGACTTGCTGTTCGATAGCTGCATAGGAAGCCAGTTTTTTTGCTTTTTCGACGAGAGACATCACCTGCAAAGTTTTTTATACACTGCAAACGACCGACAAGTTGTACAGCGTTGCAGATCGAATGGTCAGTGTATGTCCTTGCGGACACAGCCACCTGCGAACAGATGAGTCAGATAGTCTAGAGAGAGACCCAATGTGAGTGAGTGTACCGACTGCTCACACAGGCAACACATCCAGTGCTTGGTGCATTGCAGCCACAATGTGTAGTTTGGACAAGCAACAAAGGAACCTCAATCTCTTTCAGAGTCAGGATATCAACTGCAGTATTGTCCAACATCATTCATGTATGATGCCCAGTATTGTGAATTCATCTTACCCAACATTGTCAGGCGTTTTTTATAGTCTCATCAACTCAGCATAGTAAGAATCATCGTTCTCTGACACAATACTCCCCCGCATGGACCCTCTCCATGACTCTCTTGTGGAATTTCTTGAAGATTCAGTCGAAAACTCTTCAGCAGTGTAAAAAGATCTAGAACCCTGTTCTGACCCTGTAAACTCTTGTGCCGTTGCAAAAGACAAGTGTGAGATGGTATCTGATCCTACAATGTCAGATTCCAGAGAAACTCTACGTGGTGTTTGCGATTCATCATTCTCGATTGGGTCAACTGTCAATGCAATCGAATCTACTTCTGCAATCGAGTCTAGTGGCTCTGTAACTGCTGGTTTAGGGAATGGATCATTAGTTGCCGTGAGATCTGATCCAACGTTTGAAAAATCAATCAGCGATGTTGGGCTTGCTGGAGATGGTGGTTCCTTCTTGACGATGACCAATGCAGCCTCTGGATTGTCTAGTGAAATGCGAGTGATTGGATAAGCCATGACAGACTTGTCTACACGTCTGAGAGAAGGAGCAGTCGATGGATCAGATGGTGGGTTCTCTTCTACTGGTGGATCATCTGCCTCTACTGGTGAATCCTCTATTGGCAAAGGTGCATTAGGTGTGTTGGGTCGTTGAAGATTTCTGTATGCTACAAAGAGAATGGCAATCAAAACAACAGAGAGAAGAAAGGCACCAATGGCAGGCACAATGGCCAGCGACTGGTAGTTGTTGCCTGGTTCAGTGACTTGCGGGGCACTCGTTGTCGTGTTACTCGGTTGAACGGTTTCAGAAGTTGTTTGAGAAGCTGTTTGAGAATCTGTAGATGACAAGGACGTCACTTGTGGAATGAAAGTGGTTTGTCGAGTGATCGGCAGTGTAGGCAACTGTGTGAGTGTGACAATGGTGGGTATCGTTTGAATGACAGTCAGCGTCGTGATGATCTGACTAGAGGGGAACTGGGTCTCTGTCGTTGTTGCAGTAGTGTGGTTAAAGATCTCCAACGACAGCATTGTGAAAAGAGTTGGTGGCCGTTTGGGTGACACAACCACTTGATGGCACAAGGGGTCTTGTCATGCGCTCAAAATGTGATTTTGAGGTCTAAAAGTGAGCTTGGTGATTCTTGACGTCACTATGGACATTCACGAGCAAGTGCTGGAGCTCGAACATGACTTTCAGGCACTGATGCTGACTCAAGACACGCATGACTCGCTGGCAAGATGAAGAGACACTCGACATGTCTCATCTCTCTTCTTTGGCGCGTCCATTAGACACTCTACTGGACCTGTTTACATCCATCCACATTCCTAATGACAACAGCACGTCTCAGATTGAAAATACGCTCACGATTCTCACGACTATCATGAACTCGTACGATACGACTTTTATTGCGCTCCAAAACGCACGCGACGAACTCACACATCTCGACTCAAAGCATGTTCTGAATCAACACCGATTGACTGAATTTTCACAGATTGTGACTTCAAAGATGCAACAGATACGCTCACAGCTTGTCCAACAAGCACAAGATGTCAAACAGTTGCAGAATGAGCGTCATGTGTTGAGACACAGACTGGCACAGCTAGAAAAGGAAAGAAAGACTCAGGATGAACTCATTCTGTCCATGGCAACCAAATTGAACGAAACTGAAGAACGAAATCTTGGTTTGGTGCGTGAAAAGAAGCGAGTGGATTTGCAGCTTGTACAAGTCAAGACACATTTGCAAGGTACATGGATTCAAGAGAGGTCTGAAGAAATGGAGGCAGCATTGGGATGGCCAAAGCATCATGCGTGACCCAGCAGAAAAGCCACCAGGATCTGTGGTCAGAGACAGACAGAAAAAGTACTCTGAACAGATTGACATCAAGAGATTGATAGAGTATGCTTGTTGATGACAGAAGTGATGCAGATTCGCGTGGCAGATCCAGATCACGCAAAAGGAGTGTTTCAAAACCCAGAAAGTCTCGCTCTCGATCAAAGAAGAAGGAAGTGTTGGAAGACTGGGAGCCTTTTGAACAGACACTGCGTGAGACAAAGTCCAACAGGATGAATCCTGCCAAGACCATTCTCTTGAACAAACTCAAGCAAGTGGATCTGGAAATTGATCAATTAGCAAGAGAGCTGTTGTTGCAATGAACTTTCCCCAAATGTCATGTGTCAGAGTGTCTGGTTTCTCTTTCAACCATTGCAATGGCAGTTGCCACCTAGATGATAGATATGTCACATAGAGTGAGTTGCATCTGTTCCTCCTAGACATTGAGAAACTGTCAAATTTACGACACTCTGCACTTTGCCAAACTCTGGAAGATGGTGTTTTATTTCGAGTCTGATAGAGTGGACCCACCAGCACTGATATACATGGGAAAAGACAAGTTTGAGAATGAAGACTTGATCAAGTATGGCTGGAATGAGGACGTTTGGTTCCATGTTGACAAACTGTCCTCTGCACACGTTTACCTGAGGATGAATCCTGGACAAAACTGGGAGTCATTGCCAGAAGAGCTGTTGCAAGACTTGGCACAGCTGACGAAAGCCAACTCGATTCAAGGAAACAAGACTGACAACCTCACGATTATCTACACACCTTGGGAAAATCTCAAGAAAACCCAAGGCATGGAGACTGGACAAGTGACGTTTCACAAAGGAGCCAAAGTCAAGAAAGTGCATGTGAAGACGCGTGTGAATGAGATTGTGAACAGATTGAACAAGACCAAGTATGAAAAGCAACCAGATTTGGAGGCAGAGCGCATTGAACACCAACGTCAACTGAGAAAAGTTGAGAAAGAGGCAATCAAGCAAGCTGTAGTCATGTTAACACCAGAAGCAAAAAGAAATGGAGGAAATTGAGAGAAAGAGAAGAGAAAAGCAAGAATGGTTGTTTTGTTGACAGTAGGGATTATGGCAAAGTGATCAAAGAAGAAGCCATGTACTCGAACAAAGGCTTGTCTGGATCTGTGCAGGATCTAGAAGATGACTTTATGTAAAGCCCATTATTATATCTGGAAGATGCCAATCATATCTGGAAGCCATTGACGTCAGTGACTTCAAAACACGTCTTTGCACTATGCCCCTTTCGAAGACAGCGACGGCATCTTGGGAGGATCTCATTCGCAGTACCGTCGTCAAAAACGCCCAGTTGCACTCCATTAATGTCGACTTTGGCTTTGCAGTCCTTTTGCTCGTGATCTGAGAATCCACATCTGATGCAAGGCTTTCTGGTTCTGACTGCCCCTGCTGGCACATACTCCAGCTCTGTTGATCTCCTACGCTTGGTGCCATTGTATTGGTCTTCAAACGGACACTCAATGTCCAAATCCAACCAACTTCCACCTCTGACATGTTCCCATCCAAAGTTCTGCATCGCTTCCAGTGTCACATTATCCAGTTCAGATGCTTGTAGATCAAACGCCTCAATAATCTCCACCGGACGATAGAGAAAGGTCCAAAAGTACTTGGATGGATTAAAAGACTCAAGAAATGTTTGTTTGTCCAGATCAGATGCTATACATATGTACTTTTCGTACTGTAGCTTTAACACGAAAATCATCAAAGTCTTGCATGGATTGTTGTAGTGACCCCATCTCTTGACAGTTGGATCGTTACAGTGACTCCGTCTGCAGAGGTTGAGTAGCAATGACAAGACATAGATCTCAACCACTGAAAGAGCGTCCATTGGTGCCAAACTGCCATCCAATGAGTTGCCATCTGAATTGTGAGATCTTGCAATCGAAATTGTATCAAAACCACGGATTAACTTTTCATCTCCACAACAGAATGAAGCCAAAGGTCCTTGTCACTGGAGCTACTGGAAACTTGGGCACTGCAGTCATCAAAAACCTATCGACACAAGTACCTGCGATGACACTAGTACAGAACTCGAGTCAACGTTATCGCTGGAGTACATCCACCAAACGATCCCACTCCCATCCGCTCTCGAGTCTCTGCTGTAATCACAACAGAGTATGACGAACCCAGTATGGAGCAAGCACTGGAGGGTGTGCAGTATCTGTTCTTTGTCCCATCTCACTCTGCAAACAGAGCCACACAGTTCAAAAAAGTACTGGATCATGCCAAAGCACAGCGAGTGAGCTTTATCATTCTTGTGTCGTTGCTTGGGTGTGAATCAAGAGCTGGATTGTTTTGCTCGCAATTCAGAGACATGGAAGAGTATTCGGTCTAAGCTTAGACATCTGGAGAACATTGAAATCCCATACACTATCTTGCAGTGTGCGCCATTCCAGCAGAACATGGTTGCGTTATCTGCGAATTTCAAGCAAAAGATTGGCACAATTGCGATGCCAATTGGTGCTGGTGGCTACTCTCCCATCCATGTCGATGATGTGGCAGCAGCAGCAGTATCTGGTTTGAGACTAGGGAGTCATTTTCAATGATCCAAAGCCACACTTTGGCAAAAAATACCGCTTGACTGGACCAGAGATCTTATCTGGTGTCTCTATTGCTGGAAAGGCATCCATGGGTCTCGATCGACCAGTGAAATTCTTGAATTGCACCAAAAACGAAGCCAAAAAGTCAATGCTCAACAGCAACAGCCCTGCTTGGGTCGTCAATGGCTTCATGGAACTGTATGAACTCGTTTCAAAGGGATTCTTTGCAACAGTCTCTCCAGATCTTGCCAATCTGACTTTTTTCAAAGGTTTGACAGTCGAAGAGTACTTTAGGGAGAACAAGACACTCTTTTCATCAGATTCCAGTGCGAACGCAGGTCAGTTTTATGTTTTGCCTTCCAAGCTCTAGTCGAGAGAGTAGTTTGAATGGATTAAAGTGACTTTATAGCACTTGATGTCTGCCAATCAACTTTCATTCTGTAAGCTTGCAGATCGCTTGGGCAAACACCAAATGTGGTCAAATCGTGTGTAAGATCCAGATGTAAACTGCCACTCTCATCTGGGATGACTCACTTTCTCTGGATGGACTCTCTCAGACATCTCTTCGTACTTTGCTCAAATCTTTGGATGAACGTTGGAATTGCGCTGTTCACTCCTCAATGCACTCGCATCCAGTCGCTATATGCACAAATCAGCAAGAGATATGACCTGGTACTCGGTGCCATTGTCGACAGTGTGAATGGCGATCACGTTTACTTTGGAGTCAGAGGAACACCATTCTATGCACCCAGAGGCAGAACCTATCGACACAAGGCAGTCGGTAGATGGCCTGATTTGCACCAACACACTTCAACAGAGACTGGATTTCGATCAGTATCGCAAGGACCCAATGCATCTGATTTACTGTCAGTGCGTTCTACAAATCCAACAGCTATCTTGACACTCTCAGATGCAGAACCACTAGAGTTGTACCAGCAACTGTCAGCATCCTACAATGTTCCAAAATGCGGAATAATAGGAGCACAAACACCCTTTGTCAATGGCAACCCATTCACTCTGTTTTACGACAATGAAGTCAAAAAGGAAGGTGCTGTGGGTGTGTTTATTGAAGAACAAATCACGTTGCAATCCTTTCAAGATGGATTCAAGCCAATTAGTGACACATTGCAGATTACAAAGTGCCGAGGCAATATAATCAACCAATTAGGACAAGAGAAGGCATCTGGATCGTTGCTCAAGTCTGTGGAGGGAGAAAAGCAAGATTTGTTTGCTATTATTCAAGACGACGTAAGATGGTTGAAGATAGAAGACAAAGATGGTGTTCAAGATCATTGGTGGTGATGTCTCCAAAGGCACACTTGCTCTCGACACCACATTGGATCTGCAGCCAAGTATGACGTGCCAGTTTGCCATCCATGAACAGCAATCGACCCCAGTGTCAGGACTCGTATTTTCCACAATGGACACCGATTCTCCTGTCAAGAGTGAGCTTGGCATTGTCACAAGTTATCCATCCATCTTTGGACAACTCAACAGCAGAGGCACTCGATTTCAGATTGATCGAACCAACGACAATCAATTTCAACAAATCTCCTAAATCTTGCAATTTCAACCAAACTCTTTCTCTAAACGATGGACGCTGAGAAACTCGCTACACTTTACAGGAGGCAGCCAAAATCCACAAAACTCATGATTACCGGTGGATTGTTTGTGTTTTCACTCTGTGGTGTCTGGGCAACATCAAAACTAGAGGAAATGTATCCGACACCAAAACGCAGAGTTGTTGTGAAAGACGATGAAGAATTGAAGAAGCAAGCAGCACTAGAGTTGGGAGAGTAAATTTATTGGACTCGAGAGGCTCGTCTTGGCACTGGCGGTGCTGGCTTCATGTGGTGAATGGGTGGTGCTGATGGCACAAGTGTGTCTGTCGATTGTGTGATTCTAAAGGATGGACGAGTGTAGGCTGGCTTGCCAATCGGTGGCTGTGGACTTGCGTAAAAGTCAAACAGATCTGGATAGTACACTTGTTGCGGGCTTTCAATCATCTCATTCACTTGTTCATCCACCTGATAGTGATCTAGGATCATGATCTCACTCGATTCTGTCCGTGAAAGCGCATTTGAGATATCCAAAAGTGTGCGTCCAGTGTCTTGTGCAGCAGATCTTGTGTCTTGTATCGTTTTTCTAAAGTAAGAAGTGAATTCAGTCTGCTGAAAGACCAGATTCTCTTCATACAAGTATTCAAGTCTGTATTGGACAGAAGTCGTCTTGTCAACTGGATTAGACGCATTGCAGACTGTATCCTGCAGTCTCTTGAACAATCTCATGCGGTCTTCCATTTCATCCAGTAACGACTGCAAGATAATCGTTGGCAGCAAGAACACACGAGAATACGGACTTGGTTCAGTATCATACAAACTAGTTTTGAACAAGAGCTTCTTTTCTCTAAACGATTGTATCTGTACTGCTTGCTTCCACTTCAACAACACATTGACATCAAAATCCACACTAAAGAGACTCTGGTGTCAGTTCAAGTACTTGAGCATGTACAGACAGTCTAGAAAAGTCTTGAATGTACTGCGTCTCTTGCTTTTGGTAGGATTTCCATTCGCTTGTGAATCTCGACACCAATCGCTTCCATTGGTTGAACAACTTGATACTCTTGGATGTGTTTTCTCTAGATGGCATACTGGCATTGGTTTCTGTCACATCCTCTGGCACTTGGAGTCGTTTCATGACCATAAACCACTTGTGCCAAAACTGAGCATAGTTGTCAATGACCTGTGCTATCAAGAAACGACATGATTGCAACTCCTTTTCTACACTCTGTTTTTGCCGTTCAAGTGCTTCTTCAATCTCTTTTGTACACGTAGAGTCATAAACGCGGCCCTGTTTACGTGACAGTGAATCTACGAGTTGCAAGCGGTTGAGATACGTGACTTGGTATTGCTTGGAGAGTGTCAAGAGCCTCGTAAAGCCATTGATAGCTTCCTGAAGCATGGCAACATAATCGCGCGACGTCACTTGTAGCTCGTTGCTCAAAACAAGTGAATGACGCAGGAATGACAAATGCTCATCTGGAAGTGACTGGTTTCAACAAACTTACTTTCGTCCAGTCGTGACACGCCCATTGTGATTTGTCAAAAGTATTGGAGAGCTGCTGCCAGTGTTTGACCGTGTATCTCAACCCCTTGACGACTTTTGCCACATGTGATACGTACAAATGCACTTGGCTGCCTTGAACTTGCCTCGATTGACAACTTCCCATTGACGCGTCAAAGTGCTACACTGCAAACGACCGACAAGTTGTACAGCGTTGCAGATCGAATGGCCAAAGTGTACGTCCTTGCGGACACAGCCACCTGCGAACAGATGAGTCAGATACTTTAGAGAGAGACCCAATGTGAGTGAGTGTACCGACTGCTCACACAGACAACACATCCAGTGCTTGGTGCATTGCAGCAGTGACTGTATCTTGGATGGCATGCAGACTCTGATCTCTTTGCCAGCGTAGCAGCTCTCTGTTCATCTTGGTGTCTCACTAAATGCCACATCTCTGGCTCTTTAGCTCCTGCAGCCACAATGTGTAGTTTGGACAAGCAACAAAGGATCCTCAATCTCTTTCAGAGTCAGGATATCAACTGCAGTATTGTCCAACATCATTCTTTTATGATGCTCAACGTTGTAATGCTGTCCAATATTGTCCGGCGTTTGCAGTGCTATCCTCCTTCGTCACTACTTGGTTGATGCAACCAAGCGGATTTCCGCTCGCAAAGACCCTTGCCAACGCATTCTCGGAACCAGTGGCGTACAAATCCGACCCTTCCGAATCACACTTGCCATGTTTCTGATCGCCTTTGGTGCGTTGTCATTTGGAGCATTTTACCACTTTGTCATTCGCCAAATGTTCCGATTGATGCCATCCGGACTATATTTCAAACCATTTCGAGTGTTGAAAACTGAAACCCTGATGGAAGGCACTGCAGAAGACACTTTTCACAGTGTCAAAAGAATCACTTTTGAATTGCCAAACAACCAGGAGCTTGGATTCAAGCAACCAATTGCTCATGTCAAGATAAGACGTCCAGATTCTTGGTTCAAGTCCAGGACTTACTCTGTGTCGCATCAAGGCAAGGGCTACTTTTGTGTGACTGTAAAGGGGTACAGGAATGGATCGCAGTGCTTGTATCTTACTGGATTGAAAGAAGGAGATGTTGCGTATGTGAACAAGACCTTGGACAAACCCATGTCCCACTCCAAGCAAGTGGGACTGATTGCCTATGGTATTGGCATCGCAGAAATGCTCACAACTGCTCGAGACTTGCTTAACCAAGAGATTGAGACGCGTTTGGTCTATTGCAACAGTCACCAGAGAATGATCTTGTACGATGACGAGATCCAGTTGCTCAAAAGAGAGTATCCACGCTTGTTCTCTGTTTACCATGTGCTGTCTCGGGAACAAATCCCAAACACGCTGTTTGGTCGATTGGATATCTCAAAGTTGAAAGAGATCTTTACTGGATTTGACCAAGATGCTCGATTCCTGGTTGCTGGAGATCGACGCACCATCAGATCTACACATCGCCTGTTGTCTGAGATTGGGTTCTCAAAGAAGCTTCTGACAAGACCCAATAAACCATTCAAGCTTTAATGATGATCGTATTTTCAGACAAGAGCTCAAAATGCCTTGCCATCTTGACCACTCGAGCATGAAGTGATCGTTGCGTCTCGAATTCAAGGTAAAGATCTCGGTGGTGGAAATAAGCATGTGCAAGAATACGATACATTCTTCTAAAGATTTGCTGGAGCTCTTTCACGAGTCTCAAATGACCAGATTGAATGTCGTCCATGTTTTTGTGTGTGAGGATGACACTTGCTTGATCCAGCGTGTGTGCACAGTAATCGATAGCACAGCATTGTGTGGGATCTCCATGAGCAGCACAGTGGTAGATCCAGTCCCCTGCTTTCATTTCTGGACAAGACGTCTTGTCGCATTCATCGGTCAAAAGTACAAAAATGTCATGAAACTCTGACAAGATGCTCTTCATGTGCTCCAGTTGGACTTGTGGGTCCTTTGGTTCATTGTCCAGCAAGTCCAAAACAGTTCCGTCATACACTGCATTTCGGATACGATGTTCCAATCCTTCCTTGTCAGTGTTGTACTCCCAGTTTTCTGATCGGATGCCCTTTGTGTTTTTGTACAAAACGACCATCAAGCGCAAACTTTTGCAACTTTTCAACGCATGTCGAATCCGATCGTCTTTTTTGATATTGCAATTGGATCCACTCCAGTGGGTAGAATCAAAATGGAACTCTTTGCAGATATCTGTCCAGAAACGAGTGAGAACTTTAGACAAATGTGTACTGGAGAATTCAAGATCAATGGAAAACCAACCGGATACAAAGGAGCCACATTTCACAGAATCATCAAAGACTTTATGGTCCAAGGAGGTGATTTTGTCAAAGGAGACGGTACTGGATGTGTCAGTATTTATGGAGACAAGTTCAAGGACGAGAATTTCAGTCTCAAGCACTCATCTGCTGGATTGTTGTCCATGGCCAACTCTGGACCAAATACAAATGGATGTCAGTTCTTTATCACTTGTGCCAAAGCAGAGTTTCTGGATGGAAAGCATGTTGTGTTTGGCAGGATTGTAGATGGATTGTTGGTGTTGAGGAAGATGGAGAATGTGCCCACGACTGGACAGAACAACAAGCCACAACTGCCGGTTGTCATTACAGAGTGTGGAGAGATGTAATGAACTTTCTTTATGGACTCTTTGGTTTCTCTACCAACACTGGTTCATCCAAGGCAATGTCCTTGAATTCCTCTTCCACTGGATCCACTGGAGATACTTGCTCCATCAACGGCTGTGTTTTGGGTTCCAGCCACTCTTTGCGCTTGCTCGAATACCAAGTAGAGACGTTTGTAAAGAGCTGATTGGTGGTGGCTACAATCACCTTGACTACCTTGAATCTGATCTTGTTGCTGTTGGTCCACAACGGCATTGACTGCATCTGTAGCAGAAGCAGCTGCTGTAGAAACAGCACGCGAGACTGTGGGTGTGATAGATTTGCCCAGTTCTGCTAGTCTGGCAGCAAACTGAGATTGTACAGCTCCAAGGGTAGAGAATCCATGGCAAGGATGACCTGGACTAGGATGAATTCAGGTACTTGATCATTTCCAGATACTCTGGTTTGTGCTGTCCAGTCCAGACTTGATACCCTTGCGTTTTTTTCCACTGCTGTACCCATTGCATGTTGTATTCACTCAGATAGTCGACTTTCTCTACTTTCAAGTCCAATACTTGTTCCCTCCTCCACTGGTCGATTGTCATAGCTCACAGAAGCCAAAAACTGTGTCAGATACTCTTCCATCCTCGCTCGAATGTCGTCATCAGAACCCTGAAACTCAATCTGTTGGTTTTGATTCATGTCATCTAAAATGAAACAAGATGCCATCTGGTGTGTATGTTTGCAAGACAGATTTGATGATATCATCCATAAACTTGCGATCTGCTGCTGTGAGACTGATCCATGGATTGATAGCTGGATTAATGACTTCAAACTCTCCAGTGTCTGCATGGACCACCAAATCAATGTGGCATTGCTTGTGGTGGGTAAAGATCTGATTGGATGTGCCTGCTAGAAAGGAAGTCGTTTCAGGAGACATCAAGACGTCAATCTGTTGGAGTGGAATGTACGGCTGAAAGAAGCACCCCTTTCCAAAGACTTGCAACGGATGTCCTAAATGATACAGTTTTGACTTGTGGTGCAGCACAGAGTGCTTTCTCAAGAGATCATCAGATCTGTGTGCAGATTCGAGATCCAATTTTGGCTCTTCTACTGCCTCAATCTGATGCCTCTCTAGCTTTGGAGAGCCCACATCTTCCAAATGTCTCGATAGCTCTGGAATCAGAGACACGAGCGCATATTGATACGCAGACAATCGCTCGACCGAATGCCCGAAAAACAAGATCCTCTTTTGCAACAGAATAAGCTTCACAAGCTGCAGTGTCTTGAGTCTGAACTTGTACACTAGTTCTCTGAGTGAAAATCCCATGTACAACTGTGTGTCAGCGAATGGAAACCGAATGGATGCGTTGAGGTTTTCATAGAGCGTATCGAGAATATCCAGCTTTGAAAAGTCTCTCTGAGCAAAGAATGCCTGTGTGACTAAACCAAGCTTTGAGCGCAAGGATCCAAGCACTGGTTGTCGTGCCAAAACAACGACTGACTTTTGTACTTTGGTGCGTGTGACATCTGCAGTCGTATACAAGAGATCTTTGGCATCAATCTGTCGAAAGCATGCCAATCCAAAGAGTGTTTGTTGTGGGTATTCGCTCCACTTGTCGACGGGTGGTAAGTGAAAGTCTGATTTCAATCCAAATACATATAAATTCCTCTTCTGTTGCATGAGCACCATCTGGTAAGCACATAAATGGCATAAAGGACCACTCATCCGGCAAAGTGTTGGAGTCTTTTGGTTGATTTGGAAGTGGTGGACAAGAGTACTCCACCTGCGGTCCATTACTGAGATCAATTCCAGTACCGATGATGAAATGCTACTAGCATCACTGTGATCAGCACGAGTACCATGTAAGATGATGTCTTCCATCACGCAAACAAAGAGTGCGCACGGCCATCCAACACTGCAATTGGTGTTTCTATGGGATATTCTTTCCATTCGCGTGATGCACTTGAGACTTCCAAACGGCGACAAAATTCCAATCCAGCTGGACAACATCAGCGAGACTTCAGTGCTGCAGCTGAAAGAGAGAGCGATACAGCTTGCTTCTGGAATGCAGCTGACATTGGAAACCGTGCGTCTCGTTTGCAGGGGGAGAATCTTACAGAATGATGAATTGATGCTCTCAGACTATCAAATCACACAGGAAGATGTCATTCATGTGGCTCGCAAGCAAGTTCAGGAGCAACCGACTTCAAAAGTACCGCAACGCACAAATCCACTTGGATTGTCGAGTATGTTTGTTGACGACAGATGAACAAATGCAAGAGATAGCCAACAACCCCATGGTACAACACATGCTCTCTGACCCGCAGTTTATCCGAAGCATGATTGAATCAGACCCAAACATGAAGCGCATGGCAGAGCATCATCCTGAAATCAGAGAGCAGTTGAACAACCCAGAGTTTCTCAAGAATGTCGGTGACATGATCAAGAACCCAGCAGCAATGCAGGAAATGCTGAGAAACCAAGGTTTTGATAATGACACAAGACCGACAGCTGTCTAATATCGAATCCATTCCTGGTGCTTTCCCACAGTTGGCATCTCTCTACGGTTCGATGCACGATCCATCTTTCAGCAGAGAGTCAGATCCATCGACTGAGGAAGCCAACAGACGGTTTGCAGAGCGATTGGGTGTACAGTCTTTGAGTACCTCTGATGGTCCAAACTCACAGGCACTTCCAAATGTCTGGGCTCCAGCCAATCAAAGGCCAGAACCACAAACGCTCCCATCTATGGCAAATCCACCAATGAATCCAAGTGGAAATCCGTTACTCAGTCCATTTGCGCTTCCAAATCCACCAATGATGCCTGGAAATCTATTTTCTCTTGGCAATCCAACAAGTCCATCTGCAGCCAACCCACTGGCAAATCCAGTTAACCCATTGGCAAATCCATACTTCAATTTGCCACCAAATGGACAGTTTAATCCCTTTGGCTTTATGCCGTTCCCAGTCCCACAAACACAACCAGAAGAACCAGTGGAAGTGCGTTATCACGAACAGCTCATCACGCTGCGTGAAATGGGCTTTGATAATGAGGAAAAGAACAAGAGAGCACTCTTGGCATCTGTATCTTGGTTGATTTTAGGGTGGAAACACTGAAGCAGCCATCAACTATCTTCTCCAGATGTGATAAATCATGTACTCGTCTCTCTCTTGAAAGTAGGTCTCTTGCAAAATGTTCGGTCCCTTGAAGGATAGTCAGACGCGACTGACGTGTCCATCTATACTCAAACCAAGGAATGCAGAGTTATCTAGTACGACTTTGAGAACCATGGCTTGCCAGGGGTGTTGGTAAGAGTTGATCCAAACTTGAAATGCAAGATATCCGAACACAGTACCAGCAATCGACTGCCAAACACTCTAAAATGTTATCCCTAAATACTTTTTCATACAAATTATTGCATGAACACGTCACTCTTCGAAAATGTCCCTCAGATATACTTATATCGCTGCTGTATCCCATGGCATCTCTCTCCAGCACTGTGCTTCGTTGTCCAAATCCATCTACAAGCAGCTCAGTAGAAGTGCCCAGAAAAGAACCAAAATGATTTCGATGCCTTTGGCTCTTACGCTCGCTGCCATGCTCTTTATCACATTCACGATGATAACCATGATCTATTCCTCCTGGTATCTGATGTACAGCGACCCAAACATTCCTTATACGCAGTATTATAGGGACAACAGGTACATTGGAGCAATAACGATTCACATTCCGTCTCTGTTTATCCATTTTTTGATTCTGAATCGTCTTTTTGTCTTTAGTAAGGTATTCTGACTGAGTCTAGCGAACATCGGCGATTTCCATCTGTCTCTCAGTCTTGACTGCCCTTCACGGCCTCTCTCTGATTGCAGTCATTTATTACACGACGACTGTCATGACTTTTCCCCACTTTTCAACTGCCCCAAACATTCGCATCTGGATTCTCGTGAATGGCGTGTGTCTCTTGACTGACTGCATGATCAATGTCTCTGCCACTGTCATTTTCTTGCGTCATCTGGCACATGAATTGGATGTATCAATTTCTGTCTTGCTCTGGAGCCTGTTCTTCAAGTATGGCGGTCCCAAGTGGGGTTTGTTCCTTGGACTGAATTGCTTCACACTGTACGTCCTCGTCACTAGTTTGTTGTACGGCTCCACAACTGCTTCTGCGGCTCAGTATCGTATCATGCTTGATCCTAGATATCGTGATTCTGCAGCAGTATTTGACAGTTGACATCTTCTTTACTTCTTCCTACACTGCTGCTCAGGATCTCTTGGAAGTGGCATCCACACAAAGAGACCAGATGTTCAGAAGCACTGCTCACAAGTAAAGTTAGTGCCTTGCACACGAAATGATTGTGCACTCGATAAATGTGCTCCAAGCTTGATTCAAGCAAGATCTCACTAATTGGCTGATATTCCATCAGTTTTAGTATGCCATGACTGCCTGGACATCAATTTTCAGGTTTGGTTCTTTGGAAGTCTCTGTGAGGTGCCAGAGTCTGATTTGACGTGAAGTAAGCCCTTTCAGCCCCGTTTAAGGTAAATCTGAGGGAAAGCTGTGTAATCTTGCCGATCTTTACAATAGATAGAATATTGACAGCGTAGAGTTGGAGCGGTTAAAAGTTAATCGCGTTTCAATTTGTATGCGACAAACAATAAACTTGCCGATGCACTCGCTGAGTCTGGAGCTGTCTGGACAATATGGTACACCAGTGCTCCATTTCACCTGCACTGTTGACTCATCTCTAGACCTCTGTCTGTCACTCCAACTAGCACACAGATCTCTGTCTGAATGGCACTCTCATCATCCCTCATCAGTCTACTGACACAAACTGCAAGATACCATGAACAGACAGTGTGTGGATGACACACTTGCTTGAACAGGAATGCAGCAATCGGATCCACAGACACTCTGGTCACAAACACCCACATCTGTCAACTAAGCGTGCCTTTGCTTGCTTTAATGATCTATTGTCCTGTGGTTGTGTTGATGATCCAGAGAGATGCAAGTCTCAACTGTGGATCATTTGTGGCTGGCATTGTGGACGCTATCTTGGACTGTCTGCAATTTGTGTCATCTTGACACTGGCATGCAGAGTGGCAGCACAGTGTAGATCCAGAGACCGGCTGTGTTGGCGTTGATTGGCAACACTCTGAGTGAAGGCAGATGCTGGAGATCACAGAGTGACTGTACAAGAAGAGGCATTCATACTCTATGACAAACAGCAGCCACCAGAGATTCAAGGCGATGTGGACTGCATGCGTGAGGACCAGCATCAGGACCAATAGACACACAAACAGACAGTAATTTCAAACCAGATTATTCAGTATGCCACACGCGACAAACAAGCGCTGCAATTTCGCGGAAAAAGCGGAAAAAAGTTAGTGTGATTGGGCATGAATCGTCAAGTACATTGACATCTGCTGGTAGATGTAAAAAGACTGCATTTTCCATCAAATATGCGATACAAATGGCCCATTTCTGATACCACGACTGCTTCAGTTACCACGTTGGGATGACGCGCAGCACCGAGATCGGTACTGCCTTTACGATGATCGAATATCCAAAAAAATCATTGTAGCTTGATACTATTCCCCAATTAGTGGTATCGACAATAGGTTCATCTGTCAGTAGACAGCAAAATGGAAAAGAGTCCGAGCATCTAACTCGTATCTGTCTCAGTTGCAGATGTGGTGTATTTCTGGGACACTTTATTTTCATACAATATGAGATAACAGGACCCACGTCACACTTGACATGTCTGTACGATACTCTTATATCGCTGCTGTTTTCCATGGCATCTCGCTGCAGCACTTTGCTTCCTTGTCCAAAGCCGTCTACCAGCAGATTGACAGAAACGCTCAAAAGAAATCCTCACGCATCAACACGCCAATAGGTCTGACACTTGCAGCCATGGTTGTGACAGGATTGACTTATCTGACAATGCTCTATTCTGCTGGTTTTCTCATGTATAGCGTCCCAGACGGTCCCATCACAGAACTCTACTATTTCGCGCGATATGCCGGCGCTTTGATGATCCACATCCCTGCCCTCTTGATCCATGCTCTCATACTAACTCGTCTGTTCGTCTTTCACAAGGTATCGATTCTCACACAAGCGGAAATCGCCCATCTCGATTGCCTGCATCTGTTTGACTCTCATCCACTTTGTTGGATTGGTGTTGGTAATTTACTACACCACTACTGTCATGGTCTACCAGAAATTCTACACTGCTCCAAATAGCCGTATCTGGATTCTGTTGAATGGCGTGTGTCTTATCACAGATTGTATCATGAACGTAACTGCCTCTGCCATCTTCCTCCAGCATTTGGCTCACGAGTTGAATGTCACTTTGCCCACTTTGTTGTGGAGCCTGTTCTTCAAATATGGCGGTCCCAAGTGGGTTTTGTTCCTTGGACTGAACGGATTCACAGTGTATGTGATCATTTCTAGTCTCTTGATTGGTTCTACTACTGCTTCTGCAGCTCAGTATCGTACGATCTCTTATCGTAGACATCGCGATTCTGCAGCAGTTGATTGCCATCGACATCTTCTTCTCTAGCTCTTTTACAGCCGCACAGGATCTGTTGAATGTGGCATCTACTCAAAGAGATCAGATGTTCCAATCTACAGCTCACTGAGAGTAAAAGGGGATTGATGACATAATCTCAAGCAAATGAGTAACTGTTGGTAGAGGAGGAAAGAGGGTCGGTGACGTGTGGCACCGAGATCGGGATTGCGTTTGACAATGGTAGAATCTCAAAAAATAGAATTGCTGCTTGATCCTCTGTAATGAATCGGGTGATAGTGTCCCTAATGGATTCATCTGTCTCAGGACAACCGCACGGAAATGAGTCCCGACGACTCTATCGTATCTCTCCCAGTTGGAAATGATGTTTGCTTTGGGGATACTTGCGCTCCCTACCATCGGGACAAGAGCGACGTCACGCTTGCCATGTCTGTACGATACTCTTATATCGCTGCTGTATTCCATGGCATCTCGTTACAGCACTTTGCTTCCTTGTCCAAAGCCGTCTACCAACAGGTTGACAGAAACGCTCAAAAGAAGTCACCTCGCTTTAACTTGCCGTTGAGTCTCACCATAGCTGCCATGGCAGTGACAGCCTTGGCTTTCCTCACCATGTTCTACTCTGCTAGATATCTCATGTATTCTAATGCAGACGGTCCCATCACAGAACTCTACTATTTCGCGCGATATGCCGGCGCTTTGATGATCCACATCCCTGCCCTCTTGATCCATGCTCTCATACTAACTCGTCTGTTCGTCTTTCACAATGTACTCATTCTCACACAAGCGGAAATCGCCCATCTCGATTGCCTGCATCTGTTTGACTCTCATCCACTTTGTTGGATTGGTGTTGGTAATTTACTACACCACCACTGTCATGGTCTACGAGACGTTCTACACTGCTCCAAATAGCCGTATCTGGATGCTTGCGAATGGCGTGTGTCTTATCACAGATTGTATCATGAACGTAACTGCCGCTGCTGTTTTCATCCAGCACTTGGCTCATGAGTTGAATGTATCACTTCCTGTCTTGCTCTGGAGCCTGTTCTTCAAATATGGCGGTCCCAAGTGGGTTTTGTTCCTTGGACTGAACGGATTCACAGTGTATGTGATTGTCTCCACTGCTTTGATTGGTTCTACTACTGCTTCTGCAGCTCAGTATCGTACGATCTCTCATCGTAGATATCGCGATTCTGCAGCAGTTGATTGCCATCGACATCTTCTTCTCTAGCTCTTTTACAGCCGCACAGGATCTGTTGAATGTGGCATCTAGTCAAAGAGAGTTGATGTTCCGATCCACAGGTCTCTGAGGAGTAAAGTTTAGATTCGATGATTTAATTGTACTGCACTGCAGCACGATCAAAGAGTACATCTTTGGTCTGCAAATCTACAACCAACGGATGACTTGGTGCCACTTGAGAGAGATGGCTATCATCAATCATCTTACCTGAGACATTGTTGAGCGACATCCGATTTCAAGAGTGCTGAGCTACAGACGATCATGTTTGCGAGTGCATCAACGTTGGAAGAGTTCTTATGCAATGCCATCTTCAACAGAGACTCTGCCTCTTCATAGAATCCACGATGCATCTGACACACTGCTTGTCCAGTCAACAGCTTTGGATTATGTGCATGGAAGGCAATCAACTCCTCATACACGTAAAATGCTTGCTGGAACTGATCTGCTTGTGCAGAATACAATGCTGGCCACGTTTCAATCAACTGTGCCAAAGGTGCATCATCTGCCCATGTCTTGAGTTGTTGAATCTGTTGCTGTGCAAGATCCAATCTGTTCATCTTCAGGAGCGTTTGAACGGCTAATCCAACACACTCCAAATCCCTTGGATGCTTTGACACCAACACCAGTGCATCCTCAAGCAGATCCTGCTCATAAAGCACTGTTCCAATAGCAACACTCACCACTGGTGTGGTCTCATGGTTTCTCAGAAACTGCTTTGCTTCCTCTGTCACTTGGATTTTGTCTCCAAGGTGGTACTTGGCTACCAACTGAATAGCCAACAGTTCAGATGAGTCTCGTTCAGAAATCTGGTTCACCACTGTCTGATACTGTCCCAAGACCAACAGTGTGCGAAACATGAGTTGTTTGCGCTGTTCCATGTTCTCTGTAGATGATTTGAGGATCTGAATCAGTTGTTCATAGTCTCCAATGTAGAATCGGTTCCATTCTTGCTCCAACACTGGCATGATGTCAAGCGCGTCAAAGTGGAAAAAGCGATTTATTGCTTAGTCTTCTCGCTTGCCAAGTTTCTTCATCTGCTCAATGGCCTTGTCTTCAAACTTTTCCTGCTTGAATCGCTTCTCCCATCCAATACCCCAGACTTCAGATCTACAGTCAGACACAGCACCGCTTGGGGAAGAGGATCATCAGATCCTTGAGTGTGCGTTCAAAGACTTCTCTGAACTTGTACACGTCTGAGTTTGGATCTGACTTTTTGCACGAGATTGAAAACTTGAGTGCATCCTTGTCAATGGCGTAGTTGATACCATAACCTTCTGGCACGACTGGACCAAAGCCACCGTAGAACCATTTGCCTGGAGACATGTTGCTTGTGGAGAGCTTAAAGTACATGGATTTGATGTACGCTGGATCAGTGAACATGGTCGCTTTTTCCTGTTCTCCTGCTTGGATCATGCATCTGAGTCCAAGCATGTGTCTGTCAATGCCTTGTCCCATGGCAGCTTGCTTCATGTAGCCACTCTGTGTCTGAATAGCAGTCTTGAGGAGCTTGCGCTTGTCATCATACTAGTCTTAGTATCAGCACCAGAATATCATCATTGTCAAACGATTGACAAAACTCCAATGATTCAACAGACATGCTTCTGCCAGTCTCTGTTCTGCCGTGCTTGAAGAATCTTGTCGAGGCAGATTCATAGATGGCAGTTGGTGTCTTGTGCAGCCTGATGTATGCCAATTGCAAAGCCATTTGCACAAAGGCATCTGGTGGGGCACTAGCCACTTCCTTGATGTATCTGGATCCATAGATTTCTGTCTGGAGCAAGCAGCTATCTGTGTCTTGGATCAACGCAATCGCAGTCTTTCTGGCTTCCTTCATATGGTCTTCAATAGATGCGTCAATCTTCCAGTTCAACTTCTTTGGTGCACTCAATCTCACTGCTTTGGCGCCTTGAGGATCCACTGCAGGTTCGTTAGAAAGCACATGATTGAAGAGATTGCCAGGAACGACAGCATCGACAGGAGAGTGTTCACCATTGACACCCGCTCTACCACTGTTGGCAACAATCAGTTGGATGGCTTTGTCAAACCATCTGTTGGATGCATCGTGGTTGTGGAAGATTTGCTTATGAGACTCGTCAATGTTCTTTTTGGTAGCATGATCATCCAAGCAAACAACAAACAGTGCATCGTTGATGAGATCAAAGTTCTCTTGGTTTCCAAGTGCCTGTAACTTAGCATAGGCTTGTCCCCAGTTGTCTCTGTGTCCAGCGGTCAAGATGCCAATTGGTGGCTCATTAGCAGAAGCAAGACTGTCTTGACCGACTTGCAATAGCAAGCGCTCAATCTCCTTGATAGTGACACGTGAGCCGTCATCTGCCAGGACTTGGACTGCATACATTTGGTCTTTTGCCATGACAATAATGTGTTTTGAATCAGTGGGGAACTTGTTCTGAACAGTGTCTGCAGTGGCGCCTGGGATCCTGGTCATTCCAAAGATGTCAGTGTACTGGTTCATGCACAATGGCTTGTCTTTGATAAACTCTGCTGGCAACTGCTTCTGGTTGATCACTTGCTGCACAGACACAAAGTTGCTGATCAGACCAGCAGCACGCTGGATCTGAAAGGTACTCAAGACGCCTCTAGGAGGTGGACGCTTGAGATCGTTCTCTGGGTGCTCTGGGTGGTCTTTGAACTCACACCACCAGTTGACATTGATCAAGCTAGGCTCTCTCCACTCCAGATACGCCTTCTTGAGCCAGATGTCTTCGAGCCACGAGTTGGGCTGCTTCTGGTCGTATTCCAACAAACGCTTCTGAAGCTCTTGGCCAAAGCCTTCCTCTGACAGAAACTGCTCGACAGTCTGCTTGGTCTGTTCAAACTCTTGTTCCGTGAGCAATGGCTTGCACGACGCAAGGTACTTTTGTTTGAGGTTCTCGAGAGACGGAACAGGCAGGCGAGGGAGTGTTGATTGATTGTCAAGCATTCCCTTGGAGGATACCCTTCGAACGAACTGCGCGATTCGCATCAGAAAAGAAAGACCGCAGCATGAGATTTTAGTTTATGAAGAACACCAAAAGGCCACTTTACTGGAACATTGCAGATCGCTCGTCAAAATTGTTATATAAAGAAACAAAAGTACATTCGGTAGATGGAACATTGAAAGAAAGCTGATGGAACGCCATGGCACATACATCACTTCTACCAAGTTGCAAGACAGCTGGCATCTATGTCAACACCCTCCGACAATGGTCTCTTGGCGGGAAGATCAGGTGTCTCAGACCAAACAACGGAAGCGTTTGTACCGCGCCAAAGACATTGAGCGGATCTTCGGACTTGAACAAGGACAACTCGCAGAGGAAAAGGAAACGGCCATCTACTGCAGGGTCAGCTCCAGCTAAGGCTGTCACTCAACCACACTCACAACTCATGCGTAATCAGCCTTTGATCTGAGTATGGGTTGCATTATTGACTCAACCCATGATTACTCACTCAAGCTTGCATGAATTTCTTAGTGTCCGATCAACAGCCAACTTTTGATGTGTCTGCGGACTGCCCAGACCACACAGACACCATTGATTACTGGAAGACACAAAGACGACTTTCCAACGCTTGCTGCCATGGCCAAGATGATCTAGAGGCATCTAGCGTCTCTGCAGAGAGTGTCTTCTCTTCAGGAACAGATCTAGTCACTCCTACTCGATGCTCTTTGGCTCCAGAGACAATCGAGATGGTTCAATTCCTTAAACATGCATTGTGAGCTTGTTTACTTGATTTTGCTACCACACTCATGAGTACTCTGAGTAATCATGGGCATCGACTCATAATGCTCAACTCACGAGTGACAGCATTAGTGGCAATGGATGCAGCTGCTGCCACATGGCTGGGCACGCTTGTTCTTTCCTCCAAATGATTGACTTGAACCAGAAACTCACTCAAATTGAGCAAGAAATCAAAGAGAAAGAAGACCTAGTCTTTTCTGTCAACAAAAAGCTCAAGAAGAACCCAAATGACACTGACTTGCAAGCTGAACTGGAACATTATCAACAACAACTCCAGAACCTCAACCACCGATACGACAAGATTGTGGATGCTGGAGCAGTTGTGGAATCAAGCAAGAAGGCTGGGGTTGACAGTCGACTGTGGTTGGTGACAGGCTCTGTTGGTGATGCTCTGCACACCAAGGGAGTCCGCTCAAGAGTGTACCGACTGGCAGACCTGGGTATTGGATACTACGATCCCAGCCATCCACAGGCAATCTACTACGAGGACAAGACTCTGATGGTGCACATTCTATTTGAGTCTAAAGAGACAGCACTCAGGTTCGAGAGCCAGCTACGATGTGAAAAGGTTACTATGGGCTCTCCACTCAACAGTCGTAATATCTCATCTGATGTTCAGCAAATTGACCATGTTCCAAACACTCCTCTTCGTCGCATCTATTTTGACCATTACATTCCAACAGAATCGGAGTCACCGCAGGAGAGCATGTCGCAGATTGCCACAGAATACTCGTACTTTGCCAACACAACAGACGAGTTCAAGTACCAGAAAATCGAGGAATATTCGCTGTTTGGTCCTCTAGGAATGGCTGAAAGTTGCCACTTGATGTCTCGTGAGCATTGCAGAAAGTACGAAAGCTACCGCAGCTTTGACAGAAATCCAAGTAACAGACTGGCACTGTCTAGAGACATGCACGGCTTCTTTGATGGACTCAACACTGGGAAAATGCCAGTGGTCAAGATGAGTGTTGTGTCTGTCTCGCCAGAACCAGTCGTCGATGGACGGTATCAGGTCAGGATACAAATCAAGGTATTGACAGTCGACTACAAGCGGCCTGTTTTCAACCGTCTGCAGCCTGGTTCAAAGCAGGTAGATGGAGATGACTTGGCCATGACAACATCTGTGCTGATACTGGACCCAAATGTATTCAAAAAGTGTATGGACTGGAAGGAGAAGCAGACACAGAAGCAGTGGGACGATTACTTTAATATGGACTCTGCTGTGCCTTGATCCTCGTGCATCTGAAAAGCAGAAACACCAAGATATAAAGGATGTGGATGACAGCCCGTAGTCTCAGCTTGCAATCAAGCAACGCTAAAATGTCCAAGATGTGCTTAGCTGCAGTAAGCTGTCAAAGATGAGTTGCGCTGCTCGTAAGGCTGTCGCTCAACTCAACCACACTCACAACTCATGCGTAATCAGCCTTTGATCTGAGTATGGGTTGCATTATTGACTCAACCCATGATTACTCACTCAAGCTTGCATGAATTTCTTAGTGTCCGATCAACAGCCAACTTTTGATGTGTCTGCGGACTGCCCAGACCACACAGACACCATTGATTACTGGAAGACACAAAGACGACTTTCCAACGCTTGCTGCCATGGCCAAGATGATCTAGAGGCATCTAGCGTCTCTGCAGAGAGTGTCTTCTCTTCAGGAACAGATCTAGTCACTCCTACTCGATGCTCTTTGGCTCCAGAGACAATCGAGATGGTTCAATTCCTTAAACATGCATTGTGAGCTTGTTTACTTGATTTTGCTACCACACTCATGAGTACTCTGAGTAATCATGGGCATCGACTCATAATGCTCAACTCACGAGTGACAGCATTAGTGGCAATGGATGCAGCTGCTGCCACATGGCTGGGCACGCTTGTTCTTTCCTCCAAATGATTGACTTGAACCAGAAACTCACTCAAATTGAGCAGGAAATCAAGCAAAAGGAAGCTGAAATACGAAAAACCATGATTGCTCTTGAAGCTGAGGAAGACTATAAGCAAAAACGGATTCTTACTGTCGAACTCAATATTCTCGAAAAAGAACTCAAGGACCTCAACCACCGATACGACAAGATTGTGGATGCTGGAGCAGTTGTGGAATCAAGCAAGAAGGCTGGGGTTGACAGTCGACTGTGGTTGGTGACAGGCTCTGTTGGTGATGCTCTGCACACCAAGGGAGTCCGCTCAAGAGTGTACCGACTGGCAGACCTGGGTATTGGATACTACGATCCCAGCCATCCACAGGCAATCTACTACGAGGACAAGACTCTGATGGTGCACATTCTATTTGAGTCTAAAGAGACAGCACTCAGGTTCGAGAGCCAGCTACGATGTGAAAAGGTTACTATGGGCTCTCCACTCAACAGTCGTAATATCTCATCTGATGTTCAGCAAATTGACCATGTTCCAAACACTCCTCTTCGTCGCATCTATTTTGACCATTACATTCCAACAGAATCGGAGTCACCGCAGGAGAGCATGTCGCAGATTGCCACAGAATACTCGTACTTTGCCACACAACAGACGAGTTCAAGTACCAGAAAATCGAGGAATATTCGCTGTTTGGTCCTCTAGGAATGGCTGAAAGTTGCCACTTGATGTCTCGTGAGCATTGCAGAAAGTACGAAAGCTACCGCAGCTTTGACAGAAATCCAAGTAACAGACTGGCACTGTCTAGAGACATGCACGGCTTCTTTGATGGACTCAACACTGGGAAAATGCCAGTGGTCAAGATGAGTGTTGTGTCTGTCTCGCCAGAACCAGTCGTCGATGGACGGTATCAGGTCAGGATACAAATCAAGGTATTGACAGTCGACTACAAGCGGCCTGTTTTCAACCGTCTGCAGCCTGGTTCAAAGCAGGTAGATGGAGATGACTTGGCCATGACAACATCTGTGCTGATACTGGACCCAAATGTATTCAAAAAGTGTATGGACTGGAAGGAGAAGCAGACACAGAAGCAGTGGGACGATTACTTTAATATGGACTCTGCTGTGCCTTGATCCTCGTGCATCTGAAAAGCAGAAACACCAAGATATAAAGGATGTGGATGACAGCCCGTAGTCTCAGCTTGCAATCAAGCAACGCTAAAATGTCCAAGATGTGCTTAGCTGCAGTAAGCTGTCAAAGATGAGTTGCGCTGCTCGTAAGGCTGTCGCTCAACTCAACCACACTCACAACTCATGCGTAATCAGCCTTTGATCTGAGTATGGGTTGCATTATTGACTCAACCCATGATTACTCACTCAAGCTTGCATGAATTTCTTAGTGTCCGATCAACAGCCAACTTTTGATGTGTCTGCGGACTGCCCAGACCACACAGACACCATTGATTACTGGAAGACACAAAGACGACTTTCCAACGCTTGCTGCCATGGCCAAGATGATCTAGAGGCATCTAGCGTCTCTGCAGAGAGTGTCTTCTCTTCAGGAACAGATCTAGTCACTCCTACTCGATGCTCTTTGGCTCCAGAGACAATCGAGATGGTTCAATTCCTTAAACATGCATTGTGAGCTTGTTTACTTGATTTTGCTACCACACTCATGAGTACTCTGAGTAATCATGGGCATCGACTCATAATGCTCAACTCACGAGTGACAGCATTAACACCACGTACACAGACAATGCAGAGCTTTGCCCGAAAGGGCTGGGGCTCTGTTGCCCTTATAGTGGGTATATTGTGTTGCATTTGAAATTTGTGTGCCTATTTCTTACAAGGAAGGCTGTCATTTATTTTGAAAACCGTAATATGATTGAATGTGCACTTGTCACATGCCCTTAGACAAGTTCACCACCTAATGTCGGCATACATCCATCTCAAAGCTGTGCCATAGGGATGCACCAGCACAGTGAGCTGTTAGTTGAGATCTGTTTGACTTGAGAAGAAACTTCTTGTTTGAGAATCATTCGACACATCTGGCATCAAGAAGGGTCAGATCCAACTCAATCTGCACGCTACATCTGTCAAGATGGCAGTTGCCAAGTGTCGCAGATGCAGTCAACAGTGGTCGTTGAAACAGCAGATATATGACAAGCGCCGGTAGAAGCACATGGACAATGATGGAATTCAACAAATTGTGCGACAGTGAGGTCACCACTAGTTTATTGGATGTACTTGTCTCTGATGTCCTTCCATTGCTTCTACCATCAACAATGCTTACGCCCTTGTTGGCTTGGTCAAACAGTCTGTCTGACAATCCGTCAAAAGCGATTTCGAACAAAAAGGCACCAACGAAAATGGTTCCAACATAGGAAGATGCTCTCCTGTAAAAGGCTACTGTCAATTTTTTGTACTGTTGTAAATTGTCTTTTGGAGGGACATTGATGGCAAGAAAATTGAAAGTCGCGAGTTGTGGAAAATCTGTTGGGATCAGCAATCTCTGGCATCTATGCTGTTTTCTAGGATCTGGCATCCATCCCACACTCCTGATTCATGAATTTCATCCTACAACTGACAACATCTACTGACTGATACATCTTTGTTGGACAGAGATTTGGAGTAGAACTGACAAGGACTGCAAAAGTTCTTTCCAAAATGCAAAATATCACGGTGGAATACGACTCGGGAACGAGACTGCAGCAAACAGCGATCAAAACAACACCCTCCATGTCTCTGAAGCAGATTGTGGAACAAGCATGCACCAAGTTCCAGCTGGATCCAAGGCTCTATGCACTCAAGTATCAAGAATGATCCTAGACTCAAGAGGCAAGAACTGGATCTGTCTCTGTCAGTGAGACTAGCAAATTTGGGATCAGGAGCAAGAGTGACACTCGTTTACAAGGGGCAATCTACTGGAGGCAAAGTCACAGTTCGCTTACAACTGGAGAGTGAGCGCTACACTGATACTTTTGACTCTTTGACGTCGTTGTGGGACATTTTGTTGCATTTTGAACGCAAACAATCCATCAACTTGGTGCGATTGTCCAAACAAGAGAACAAGGGACTCTTTCAAAAGAAGAACGTTTATATGATGCCTGTTGTCATCTTCATGAACCAGGAGTTGAGCACACAGCAAGTATTGGTGAACACGACTTTGAATGACGTTGGATTGCAGTCTGGCAATGGAGTGTTGAGATTGTTGTACAAGCCAGTCGACGGTACAGATGAAGATCATATAGATCCAAACTTGGTGTCCAAACCTTTGCCACCGATTGTCTCTCCACAGCCTTCACTTGTACCACAGAAAGATTCAGTTCCTCCCAAACAAGATCCAGCTGTGCCACAGAAGGAGACTTCATCTGTTCCACCAAAGGAGACTCCAACAGTTCCAGCCAAGCAAGAACCAGTAGTTCCTCCAAAAGAAGCTCCAATCGTGCCAAAGAAGGAACCTCAACCAACTCAGATCTCCCAGCAACCAACCGTGACCTCTCAGCAAACAACCGTGGCTTCTCAAGGAACAACTGTAGACACAGAAGAGATGCAGGTAGACGACACAACAGAAGAAACAGTAGCACCAGTGGAGAGAAATCTCAAGTACTACGCACCACCCAAATTTGCTGGATCAAGATTGGCAGATCTGCCAGACTCGTTCTTTGAACTCTCTCAAACGGAGATGAAGATTCTACTCTCATCTTACAAGAGCTCACTCTCCAAGTACGAAAACAGACCATTGATGACGCAAAAGATGAGAGAACAGGAACAACAAGTGAGAAACAGGAAATATCCAAAAACACTCATCAGAGTGCGTTTCCCTGACCAAACGACTCTGGAAGCTGCCTTCTACTCTGGAGAACAAGGTAGTTCTCTTGATTCTAGTGCGTGCATTGTTCCAAGTCGTGCAGTCTGTCACAAACACAGCTGGATTCAGACTCTATGTGACACCACCCATGAAAGATCTGACAGAAACAGGATCGTTTTGGCAACAACAACTGGCACCAAGCTCACTCGTGTACTTTTCACATCCAACAGCAACTGCGCCATTCACAGATCTCGAATTGGTCGAGTTTCCAACATCTGAGCCACGATTACAACATTCTTTAGCCAATCAGCCTGTGGAACAAGAAGAGCAACAGATGGAATCTTCAAGAGACAAACCACAAAGTGTTTTGCCAGAAGAAAAGAAACCAGAAAAGAAACTACCAAAATGGCTCAAGCTTTAATCCGTTGATACTCTTCTTGCAAATCGTTTTCAAGATAAACGAGTTTTTCAAGATACTTGTTTGCTTCCTGAACACGCTGCTGGATAATCTCTGCTTCCTTTTCTCTGACACGCTCAAACAAGTGCTTTTGCTCCAAGAGATCGTACATCTTGTCCAATTCAGTCACTAGTTGGATTTGGTACTCTGCGTTTTTGGCTAAATGACCACCAAGCAGCACTTGAGCCTTCTTTTCGTTCTTGAGATTCTGCTGTGCTTGTTTCTTCATGATTGCAGTTGCTTCCTGGAACTGTGCTTCGTAAATCGCCTCCTTTTCTTTCTCAGACAACTTGGACAACTTGAAATAGCAACCAGGTTCAGATTTGGTAGGTGGTTTGTAAACGTGATCATGATCAAAGTGTGTCCATTCTTGTTTGTCCTTGATCTCTTGTCGAATGAGAGTTGCAGCTTCTTCCAATGCTTCCATTGAAAAGACATCCAGTTTTTCCAACGGTTGCAACGGCTCTTGTCCAATCATTGGATTCATTTGTGCATCTTGATGCACCAACAGAATCTTTTCGTTCAGAATCAACTGATCTGGATCATGAGAGCCATACTTGTACAACTGAGAAAGCAAAGATTGAGAAACAATTGGACGTTCTAGACCACGCTGGAATGGTTGAGATCGTCGTTTGAACTCTTCCTCTCGTTGTCGTTTCAGGCGTTCTTCTTGTTCTCTTACCACGTCTTCACCATCCTTTTGGATGTTTTGTTGCTGTGTATCATTGCTAATCTCTGGAATGACAATTTCAAAGTCATTCTTTGGTTTTGGCAGTGCAGCAAACATGGATTGCAAACGCTGCTTTGTGAAATCTTGTGGTGTGGCATCAAATCTGTTGATCTGTGGTGTATTAATGCCCATCTGATCTCTCAATCCTTGTTGTGCTGGTGTCAATTGTTGCAAGAGTGCATTTGGAGTGCGTTCAACAATTTTAGGACCAGTTGGAGTAGGTTGTGCTTCAACCACCACTTCTCCGCCCAAGAGTGGTGTTTGCAACTCAGACATGGCCTTTAGGTTTCTGGCTTGCAGTTTGAGATCAACGCCTTGAGATTGCATCGTTCTTGGAGTGCGTTCAGTGGTAGCAGTGTAATTGCCCAAGAGATTCGTAGACGGTGTGCCATCTGTTAACATGGAACGTGCCACTTGACCAGAGACACCCATCTTCACCAATTCCTCGACTTCTTGCTCAGACACTTGAGGTGCTGGTAGTTTGAGTTTCTGTCGCTCAGAAACAATCAATTCCTCTGCAGCCTCTCGAATGGCTTGTGGTACAAATGTGCCTTCTGTCTTTTGTTTCTTGACTTTGAACTCTCGCTTCTTCTCTTCCTCTTGTTCGACATCGATTCTGCGCTTGCCTTCGAGATCAGACAAGAGAGAGTTGACCATGTCCTTCTTTTCCATCTGTTCACGAGCGACTTCATCGTTGATGTTCCAGAATCCAGATGGCTGTTCGTGGTGAAACGGAATGTCAGAGTTGAAATCCATGGTGTTTTCAGGCATGCCACGCATCTTCTTCTTTCGAACATAAACTTTGTATTCCAAACCAGCCGCTTTCAATTCTCGTCTCTTTTGGACTGCTGCCAATCTTCTTGAATCCTGCAACTGCTTTTCTCTGGCTTTTCGCTTGGCTTTCTTACCCTGAGTGTTTGCCAGTCGAGCACGGGCTTCAGAGAGCATTTCCTTTTCTGTCTTGAGTCAAGATACCATCATCGTCCATATCTACTGGATCTGGACGAGCAGGTTTGGTTTCTGGATCTGGATCGATTTCACCAGGACGCAATTTACGCACATCATCACTGTTTGGACCACGATCCTAAGTTCAAGCAAAGTACATCATCATCCAACTCTGCTTCATCCAACAAGCGTTGGTATCTCTCCAAACACTGAGCAGCAGTTCTTCCAACAATAGGAGCGATTGTTCTCCACTGAGTGGGCATGAGTTTAGCAAGATGCAACAGTTTCTCATCCTCTTCCCTGGTCCAATCTGTCTTCTTGATGCTGGGATCCAACCACTCGAACCAACGTGCTTTACATTGCTTTGGAGTCTTTCTGGTCAACAGTGAAGCAATTCTAGCCCACTGGTTCTTGCCATACTTCATGATAGCCGCCTTCAAGACCTCATCCTCTGAGTTTTTCCAAACACCTCCTTTTGCAAGGTGCATTTCTTTGCGATCAAGTGCAAACTTCTTCAGACGTCCAAAGGACATCCCTCCACGTATGGAGACCGACTTTGGAGGAGTCTACAATTGATATTACAAATCGGAGCAGTATTTTCTTGCCGCTTGCCTGTTAGGTGTGCATCCATCTTGCACTCTTTCGAGCGTAGATGAATAGTTGATTGTTGCTTGACAGAGATTGGAAGGAGAAATGACTCGGTGGATGTGAGTGACTGAGATGAACACCGAGACAGAAGAGACACTTGCAAACACGTTCAGACACACGGACAGACTGTCTTTGGCCTGGAGACTGGCATGAATACAGATACCGACACAGACGTTCCAATCGTGTCGAGATCTGATGGATGATGAATCACACAGATGCGACGAGTGTTGCTGAACGACAGAGAGACTTGGGTTAGGATTGATACCATGCACAAGATGTTCTTTTCCAAACACCAGACATCTGGAGGAGTGACGTTGCTTCAGAAGCACAGATAGACGAGACCGAAAGAGTAGATTAGATATCAAAGACACGGGATAGAGAGATCAAGGAGACACCAAATACACCCAAGACAGAGACAGATCTCAGAGTCGCTGCATCTTTTGACGCTTTGGCGTCTTGTTGGTGTCCGTTGTGCAGGATGGAAGTGCAAGGATCAACTGCCAGTGGCCACTTTCTGCATCAACTCATCGACACTCTTCTACACATCCAGCATTGCCAAGTCTTCAAGACACAGATGATCCATATCTGAAGAGACTACCAAGATGACTCTGACTTGGGCAGCTCCTGCTCTGTGTTGTAAGGATGTCTAGACTGCATTCCAACGATCCAGTCCATTTTGAGTCTGTGTGGATGTCCAGCATGGATCGAGTAGATAAAAGGCATCACAGACTAATCTTGACTCATCCAGATGTGGTTGGAATGATCAATGCATCTCTTTCTACAGTTGGTCGTCCTAGGACGCCCAATAGAAATTGTTTGATGTCCTTTGGATGTCGTGAAAAGTTTGCAGTTGATGGAAAGTTCAATCGAAGAAACAGATCGTACTCAATCTAAGGATAGATACCAACGACAGCTCATCTATGGTGTCATGGATCTCCTGGTTCTGCTCCTTGCCAGGTCACAGTTATTTCGTGGAAGTACCAGAGTATTTTATTGAGGATGACTTCAATCTGGCTGGTATTCCAATTGAATCCAGGACTGAGTGGAATGGTGAATTACTACGAGGAAGCGTTGGATATGATTTTGGATTTGGAGGATGCATCAGAAGATGGAATCGAAAAGAACGTTGATTATGATCACATGAAGCAAGTGGAACAATCTGCGGAAGTCTTGTACAAGCTAATACACCAAAGGTCCTTTTGTTCATGAAAGGTTTCTGATCACAAAACAGGGACTGCATTTCATGGCTTCAAGGTGTCAAGATCTGGAGTTTGGGATCTGTCCGCGTTGGCATTGTGGCGGTTGTTGTGTTGCGCCATGTGGACTCAGCAACGAAGTCGATGTTGCAAAAGTGAAGTTGTACTGTCCCAGATGCAATGATGTGTATGAGCCAACAGAGGTATTTCATCTGATCCAAGAACAAGTATCTTGAAGTGGATGGTGCTGCTTTTGGCACGACGTTTGCCACACTCTTGTTTGAGAGCTTTCCAGAACTTGTACCGCCACTCAAGTCAAACGGCATTGCCATGCAAAAGATCTATGACTCTGACACTTCTGACGAGTCAAGGAACACATCGCCTCGCTATATCCGGGACTATGGCATCTACGAAATGCGAGTTTATGGCTTTAAAGTCAACATTCGTAGTCCATTCGGACCTCGCATGCAATGGCTGCGATACAAGATTGGCATGGATGAAAAGACCCTACAGCTGCAATAACACCTGTCAAAATTTATCAATCCAGGCACGAGGGTTTTTCTTTCCAAGATGACGCCATTTCCACTTGAGCTAGTGGACACATTGGTGGATCAAATCATAGACAAACCAGACTTTCTGTCTCTGTTACTCAATATGCGTCTAGTGTGTTCAAGTTGGGAGCTGCTGGTCACAAAGAAGCTTTTACGGACCATCAGAAATCCACAACTAGCACTGCATCTGTGTAGATACCTCTCCAGAATATCTGTTTTGGACATTGATTTCCCCCTCTCACACACTCACAACTCTCTCTTGCAGCGGTTGATTCCACATTTGCAGTGCAAATCACTCGTTCTCAACCATTGCCACATGATATCCATGGATTTGATTCTGTCTCTGCTATCGCTCTCTTGTCTTGAATGCATCACAATCAAAGGAACCATTCAGGGAAAAGTAGATCCAAACCGGAAACTGGATCTCACAAACCTCAAAGAGCTCAACCTGGATCTGATTAACGACAGAGGAGGCTTATCAAGCTTTGCTGTCTCAAAGATTGGTCCCCGATTAGAACGCGTTCGGATCTCGAAAATCAGCGCGCAGGATCTCGTGATCCTCCTCGAGAGAGCACCGAAACTGCGTTCCCTTACTCTCAAGGCATGTACTTTCGCTCATCCTGTACAACTACCCAAGATCGAAAATATTCAAGAGCTCTCACTGTCATTTTGTTTTGTGGATTTCATGATCTTTGAGCAAATGATCAAAGCACCACGTCTGTCACAGCTAGATGTCTCTTTTACCACTGGCGGTGACTCGTTTCTGAACATGATCATGCTCTATTGTCGCAATCTATCTGTACTCGCTATTGATGGCTTTCCATGCTCACAAAAAGTACTGGAACAAGTCATTCGCTCTCTTGATCTCAAGGCATTGTCTCTTGCTTGGCACAATGACGTCTTGACACCCAATCTGTTGGATGCCGTGCAGGCACTTAAAGTTCAACTCAAGGGGTGCAAATTCAGGCATTAAATTTACTTTTTTTGATCCTTGTACTCTGGCTTGAGCTCATACAATCCAGTGTAAGGCCCTAGGATGAATAAAGGTGCCTCGCTTGTGCAAAATACAGATTTTGGATAAGATTTCCTTGAGCCATTGCTGTGGCTGCTGTGTAATCTCTGTCAATGCCTTGATATTGTAGCGATCTCGTTGCTGGAATGCTGGGAACAGCATATCCAACACATTTGCCTCTGGAAGTCTCTCGCGACGCTCTCCGGTGACTTTCTTCTTCTGCTGTTAGCTCCAATACCATGAAATTGTCCTTGACTGCTGCCTTTGTAAAGTCAATTCTTGCGCGTCTTTCGTCCTTGTTGTCCAATTCCTTTGCCACTCGAGTGACTTCCATGGCTTCCTTTGATCTGTTCTTCATGACTCTGTGGTAATCGTCATCCATGATGGGTCCAACCGTTGCTTCATGTTCCACTTTACCAGCGATATCCACTGCCTTTCCACTGCTGTTTTCTGTAAAGATAAACTCATTCTGAGGCGACAGAGACGTAAACGTGAGATTGTAATTCTTTGGAATCGACTGTGCCCACTCCCGTTCTTGTGGAAGATGCACAGTGATCTTGGGTTCAGCCTGTCCACTATCATCAGCCAACCAACCTCTTGATTCTCAATTTCCCAAGTGGTGTTCCTTTTGGTTGTCGTTTCCACTCTTTTGCAACAAATTCAGGTATCTTGACAAGCCATACTTTTGTGTCTTTTCTATTGAGGTCTAGCATGGTTTCATCGTCAGAGTCTTCATACTCGTCCACTTCCATTTTGTTCTCCATGGAAAGAACTTGGACAGATTTCGCAATAAAAATGTATCTAGATCCAACTTGACTCTTTGCGAATGTCTCTGGTTGGATCGCGAATTGTCATTGACGGATTTCCAGCAACTGTTCGCTATGTAGGCACACTCAAAGGCAAATCTGGAGAGTTTATGGGTCTAGAATGGGATGATCCCACTCGTGGAAAGCATTCTGGAGTCTACCAGGGCGAATCTTACTTTACAACGACTGTCGAGGGAAGTGGATCGTTTGTACCAAGTGGTAGGTCGTTTTCTACCGGCAAGGGACTCTTGGATCAGTTGAAACGCAAGTACATCAACACCGAAAGCGACACGACGATCCAATGGGGCAACGTCAAAGTAGAGAGCAAAGGCTGGGAAAAGATCTCCAAAAGAGTCGAACAATTGGACACACTCGTCGAAATCGGTCTCAGTGGCCAGGAAATCTCACATCGTGGATGTCCAGAAGGCGAACTCCAACGCACGCTTCCACTGTGTGAAGATATTGATCTGAGCAGAAACTTGTTTGAGAACTGGCAGCAAGTGGCAGAGATTTGTGCAGAGATGCCCAAACTCAGAATTCTGCGTTTGTCCTACAATCGCTTGAACATGTCACAGATTACTCCTCCAAATGCATTTGCGAGTGTCAGGATTCTCACTCTGGCACACTGTGGTATCAACTGGAACACACTATGTTCAAGTGTCCGATTGATGCCTCATCTCAACGAACTCTTTGCTGGATTCAACCAAATCAGCGAACTTTCAAGCTTTGATGCTCAAGACTGGCACAATATCGAGACATTGAATCTGGAGCACAACCAGATCAAGGATTTCTCTCTCTTGGGCAGTCTCACTTCCTTGTCGTCTCTCATTCTTGCTGGCAATCCACTCGAATCTATTCCAAAGCCAAATGGTTTCCAGGGACTCAAGTTCATCAATCTGAATGAAACCAAGATCTCAGAGTGGACACAAGTGCATCTGTTGAACGACTTTGCATCTCTGGTCGAAATCAGACTCTCTCATGTGCCAGTCATGCAACAAGTCACCGAACGCATCTCTACACTCTCTGGTCGCCTCAGAAAGGCAACCAAGATCAATGGCTCTCAAATTACACCAAAACTCAGAAAAGATGCTGAGATTTGGTACTTGAACCAATGTGCACTTGTACAGGAACAACCAGACTTTGCTCAAAAGCATCCAAACTACAGCTATCTCTGCGAGATCTATGGCACACCTGTTGCAGCCAAACCAATAACCTTCAAAGACACGATGATCGCCATCAAGCTCTCTAACGGTGTTCAAACCATTGAAAAGCGCATCAGTCCCAAACTCACTGTTCGTGCATTGAAACAAATAGCAGCACGTGTTCTCTATCCACAAAAGTGGCAGCAAGCTGTCAACAGTGATCTCACTTGGACACAAAAGAACATTGAGCTTGTCTTGGACGATCCCATGAAGCCCATTGAGAGCTTTGGTGTTGCAGAAGGAGATGTCCTTCTGCTTGGATCCAGAATGTGAAATCAGTCTATAAATGTCAAATTTGACACAACACACTTGAAGCTTTGTCTTGAAACATCTCCTGCTGCTCGGATCAAATTTACATCTAAAACGTACTGTGTCACAGTGCAGTCCATATTATTACGAGTTACAAAAATAATGTCCGCCTTTTCGAGAGAATGGCACCACCCTACTTTCTTCACCAACCACTGTCCATCTTATGCCAGGGCCTGAGGGGTGAACGCGCTGTTGTCACCAGGCCAGGTATCCGTGGAAACGGCAATCGCTGTTGTTGGCAGAACCAAGAGAGCGCAAAGTCAAGGTACACTCCGTGCTGCACTGCCCCAACAGTGAATGCCATGGCATGATAGTGAACAGAGACGAATGCTGCGCGAAACATGCTCCAGTTGACTTCTGGAACAGTGCCACGGACTAGAGCGACACATCTGCTTCAGAAGAGGCACACCAGTGACAGACCACGCACACTGACAATTCAGAGCTTTACCCGAAAGGACTGGGGCTCTGTTGCCCTTATAGTGTGTATATTGCGTTGCATTTGAAATTTGTGTGCCAACTCCCTAAAAGGAAGGTGGTCATTTTTTTGAAAACCATAATAGGACTTGAAACGTGCCACCATTGAAATAAAATGCGTCCAAAGGATCCCATTTCACAATGATCGCTCTCTTTGCTCTCTCTGCTGCTGCCCAACGCTGTGAACCACTCGTCAAAGTCACTGTCCAATCCACCTTTGACCTCGAATTGATTCTGCCAGACAACACTACTGCTATGCTAGCACTTGGTCTTGGCACTGATAACTATGGCTTTGAAATCCAGGAAGATGCCACTCCCGCAGCTCAATCGTTCTGCGTCTACGACTCCGATGGTGGTGCTCGCTGGGCTCTAGTTGACAAGGCAAACCAGACCCACTTTTGTGGCTTGCAAGGTGATAGCAACCCTTTTACCGAAGAGGTGACTGTTAGAAAGTGGGGTGCCAAGTCTTCCTGCACTGTGACCAACACTTCTGCCACTGACTTTACTGTCATTATGCTCTAGATTAAAACATTTGCACACGAAATGACTGTGTGGTCGACAAAACGTGCTCGAAACTTGATTCAAGCAAGAAATCACTAATTGGCTGATATTCCATCAGTTTTAGTATGCCATGACTGCCTGGACATCAATTTTCAGGTTTGGTTCTTTGGAAGTCTCTGTGAGGTGCCAGAGTCTGATTTGACGTGAAGTAAGCCCTTTCAGCCCCGTTTAAGGTAAATCTGAGGGAAAGCTGTGTAATCTTGCCGATCTTGACAATAGATCGAATATTGACAGCGTAGAGTTGGAGTGGTTAATAAGTTAATCGCGTTTCAATTTGTATGCGACAAACAATAAACTTGCCGATGCACTCGCTGAGTCTGGAGCTGTCTGGACAATATGGTACACCAGTGCTCCATTTCACCTGCACTGTTGACTCATCTCTTGACCTCTGTCTATCTCTCCAACTAGCACACAGATCTCTGTCTGAATGTCACTCCCATCATCCCTCATCAGTCTACTGACACAACTGCAAGATACCATGAACAGACAGTGTGTGGACGACACACTTGCTTGAACAGGAATGCAGCAATCGGATCCACAGACACTCTGGCCACAAACACCCACATCTGTCAACTAAGCGTGCCTTTGCTTGCTTTAATGATCTATTGTCCTGTGGTTGTGTTGATGATCCAGAGAGATGCAAGTCTCAACTGTGGATCATTTGTGGCTGGCATTGTGGACGCTATCTTGGACTGTCTGCAATTTGTGTCATCTTGACACTGGCATGCAGAGTGGCAGCACAGTGTAGATCCAGAGACCGGCTGTGTTGGCGTTGATTGGCAACACTCTGAGTGAAGGCAGATGCTGGAGATCACAGAGTGACTGTACAAGAAGAGGCATTCATACTCTATGACAAACAGCAGCCACCAGAGACTCAAGGCGATGTGGACTGCATGCGTGAGGACCAGCATCAGGACCAATAGACACACAAATAGACAGTAATTTCAAACCAGATTATTCAGTATGCCAAACGCGACAAACAAGCGCTGCAATTTCGCGGAAAAAGCGCAAAAAAGCCATTTGGGATCTTTGACGCGTTCATGTTGGCCAAATCTACGACTCCCATCAAGGCACTGCCTTTTACAATAGACCATCCGACCTCCTTCCAGTCAGAGTGGTGGTCTCACACCACTTGGACCAGAGCAAGATGTGCCACTGCTCTCTCATCTATCAGACACACAAACACTCGAATCAACAAAAGTAGAAAACACTCTCAAGTCAACAGAAGTAGACAGCTTTCTAGAAAACATGTTCTCAAGACAAGATAATCTGCCTTCTTTGACTGTATCTTGATTGACTCAAGGACCAAGCACGAGACCAGTTACTGAGACTCCAAGAAGCTGTGAAAACACAAAATGGAGAACTCATTCAAACCGAAATTGCCCATTTTCAATCCGATGGGGTAGATGTGTTGATAAGAGACAGTCCAAGATGATTTACAGAAAGCCATGCTCAAGATGAAAGAGTACGACGCCATTCTGAAACTCAGAACAGCAGCTGCTCGTGTATTGAAGATGGATCGGATTGCCCGAGAGAGTCAATTGGGAACTCCAGTGTCTTCTACACCGCTTTCGTACCACAACACACTGTCTGACGATGAAGACGATCAACTGGAGCTCAAGAGCTGGCACTCTGCTGAACCACACACGTTTATCACTGAGCCAGCACTCACTACAAGAGAAAAAGTAGGCAGGCAGAAGCTGGATGCACCCAAATCAGTCTTGAAAGAGACTACTGGATACAAACAGGGTGATTTCATTGCAAGAAACAAAGCAGTACTTGATTTGATGGCAGTTGGGAGTGAATGCTCGATTCTATGATGCTCTGACACAGGAAGAGAGTCAGAGAATCAATCAGATTCTTGAAATGGAGGATTTGTTTGAGGAAGATGATGTATCTGATGTCTTTGAGTTGATGTTAGACTGCAAGCACACATTCAGTGAGACCCTTGACAACAATGACACAGGGATTCATGCCTACTGGAGAAGAGCTGACAAAGCTGCAAGAGATAGACACAAGGCTCTCTGAACTGATACCACAGAACGAGTGGGACAGAAAATCGTTAATCTGGAGTCCAGAGACTGCCAGTGGATTGCAAACACCCATCACTTGCTGGGACAGAAGCAATCTCTCTTCTTCAAAGACATTCAGGAGTACGTCCAGAGACGTGAATCAAGTCATGATCGACACAAGAATCAGCACATCTGAAAAGATGTACCTAGATGAGAAACCAACGATTGAAAAGATTGACTCGCAACTAGAACTCTTGAAGGAAGAAGACAATGTGACACAATTGATGCTAGATGGCCACAAGAGAAGAGATTGACAAGCTTTTGATGGGCTTAAAAGAACAGATTGTTCAAGATTTGACATAGTAAAGCGTGAAACGAGTTTCCATGGCTGAGCTCGATGAGATTTTCAAGCGCTTGGCAGAGGACCCAGACCAAGATTTGAACGAAATCATTGGCAACAAAGAGGAAGAGGTGGAAGAGGAAGTGGAAGAGGTAGAGGAAGAGATTCCAACTTTGCACGCCATTCCAAGCTGCATTTCATTGGGGAGATACACTGGAAAGCACTCACAGCAAGGAAGTGGGATTCTTAAGAGCAAATCCTCTGATTTGCATCACAGTGGAGAGAATCTGAAAGTTTCTTGGAATGAGATGCCAGATGTAGCCCCTCCTGTTGTCTCGAATGCAGATGACACTCCTCTGAAAGACAAGGAGGGAGATGTCTCGAGTGTAGATGACACTCCTCTGAAAGCCATGGAACCACTCAAAGCCAAAGATACAATCCCTGTCAAAGCAGAACCGGAGCTCATGAACACAAAACAACATGCTTTCAATCAGAGGAAAGAGACACAAGAGGTACCAAACCCAAGATTGCAACGAAGCCATGCAACATCACAGGGCAATCTCTTGAAAGACTCGCCCAAACCAGCGAGACAGCTCAAGAGTGCAGTCTCTCACAGTACACTGGCACCCATCAAACCATCTGGAGGAAGCAAGATGGGTTCTCCCAATCCAGAAAAGCGAGACATGGGACACTTGCAACGCCCAACATCTTCTCAGTTGAAGAAAGCCAACTCTAGCACACTCTTGCCATCTATTGGAAAGACTTCCAGACCCAATTCGGCGCTCTCAGTTGAAGAAGATCCAGAAACACGAACAAAGCGAGAAGTGGCAGAGTATCTGGACCATCTGCGTCTGACAATGGACCCAAAGTATGGCTCTCCCAGAGGATACAAGAACATCAAAGGATCTCAATTGGATCTGAGAAAGACTCACCAGAGCAACTCAAGACTCCACTCTCTTGAAAAGTGAGATACTAAAAGCATAAAACTGTTGAAAGCAATAAGATTCATGCATCGAGAAACTTTCCGAGATGAAGTACACATTTGCCAAGCCCTTTGGACATATTGCCCCAGGAAAGGAAGCGTCTAGAGAACAATTTGAGCGCCAGGTGTCTCATTTCACACAAGAAGAGTATCACGGAACGATTGACAGATCCGAAATACTACCCGAAATCCTACAAAACCATGATGGAAGAAAAGAATGCCAAGCAGGAAGAGTTGCTGTCTCTGGCATCTGCTCCGAGCTCTAGGAGAAGCTCAATTGCGGTACATGATTTCAAACTAGACCAAGCAGCCAGCTGTGTTTGACCGTTTGACAAAGAATGTGTATTACAAATGATGGTAGCAAGACAAGCAGCAAGGTTTCGCTCAAGTTTGATGGCTATCCAGTTGGATTCAAGCGTGTTGATGAAAGTGTCAAAGAAAAGATGCGCACAGAGCTCCAAGAAGCCAAACTGAACCGCATTGGATTTCTGGAGTTTAGTGGCTACGCTTCAGCTGCAGGAAGTCAGCGTGCGTCTGTGGTGAGTCAAACGATCGAAGAGATTGAAGAAGAGAAGCCAAGAATGTCTGGATATGTTGCAGATATGCCAAATCCACCAAGATCAGCAGAATAAATTTACTCGTCCAGCATGTTCTCCGAGATGAGCACATAATCTCTGGTTGAAGATCCAAAAGTGATCGTGTCTCCTGGAAGCAGCTCATAGTATCTAGAAGGTGCTATCTTCTTCTTGTTGACAAATGTGCCATTAGCAGATTCCAGATCGATGAGATAAGGCTTGATTGTCTTCTCTTGGTCTCCAAACTCGTTCTTCTTGACAATTTGGCGGTATTGAAGCACACAATGCTGCTTGGAGCAAGAGGGATGATCTGTTGGGATATCAGCTACTTTTCTGTCCCTTCCGAACAAGTACGCACTCTGTTTGTGAATATAAAGTGTCTCTGTCATCAATTTCCAAACCCAACTGCTCTTTTCCTTTGAAGACATACAACCTGAGTTTGTCCACAGGCATTCTAGCTTCTGCCGGTTCACTGTATTTGAGAATCACTCCATTGACGGTATTGGTATCTTTTAGTAATGCTCCCGAGGTATTGAAATTCGGCTGTTCTTTATCCGGGTCATCAAAGGATGTTTCAGCTTTTGTTTCAGATCGAAAGGGGTGGTTCCGATGTTTTGATTGCCTTGAAGGTGATTTTGGCATGCAAAGAAAATCCTCAGAGATGCAGACCCTACAGGCTAGAGATTCTCCTCCGATTTTGTGCTCTGTATGACGTGTGACAAGAACTCGGATCGTGAGCCCACGGGTGCAATCTCTACGCTGCAAATCAACTGGCATAGTACAACTATAAAGCATCACACAATCGAAAATAGGTGGACTGTCAGTAGTCAGTTGATGTCCAACTACCTTCCAAATGAGGCAAAATTCTGCGATGAAATGGATGTGGCGCATGTGGTGTCACACTTCTGTGAAACAAGCCCGTTGCAGCTTTCCATCCGATGTCGCAGGCAATCCCTCTCCTCAATGCAACTCTTAGTCTGCAACCTAGCACTTTCCGATTGGATAACGCTTACATTCTGCCCTCACTGGTCTTTTTGGGGCTTGCACTCCATGACCTGGCATCGTCATTCTTTGTGCTCCTGGGCAAGTTCTCTACAGCCAAAACCACATCCCTTTACATATGGTCTGTTTTTGTTTGGGTTACGCTCTGTGGCTACATCACTACTTATTTGCTCTTGGCTGACTACATTGGCTCACCACCGATGCAAGGGATTGTCTCATTCGTGGTTCCCAAGCCTGGTGCACCCAAAGTCACCCTCACCCTCCCTGCTGCCATGGACACACAGTACTTGGGCTACCTGCTCTTGAGTGCGTACTCTTTCAACATCCTTGTCGGTGTTGGAATCGTCATTGTTGCACTTGTCCGTCTCCAGCTGTTCTTTGGCAAGACAACGACGTATCTCGTCATGCTTCTGATTGGCATTCTCACGACCATTGCCCGTCTTGGTGCCATGGCTATTGGTATCCTCATGGCTCTTGACATGCTTCAAGATCCTACAAAGCTGGCTGCTTTGGGTGTCGAACCAGAAAACAGCAAGTATGAACTCCAGATGCTTTTGGCGTTTGTGAACCAAGGGTTGGAAGCCATTTTCTTCTTTAGTACTTCTGTGCTCTTCTTCATGGCCATTGGCAGAGGTTTGGGCAAGTCCAGATCTGAGTTGTCTTACGAAGTCATGGTCCACCACGAAGGTGCTCGTTTGATCACGATCATGGTGATGAACATTATCTGTGCTTCCTGCGCTGGCTATGTCTATTTCGCGAAAGGAAGACACACCATCTTCTCACACAGTGGTCTGTACATGCCAGCATGGATCTATGCCCTTGCGTTCTACACATTCCTGTCCACATCATACATCACTGCCAAGACAATGATCCAATCTGCCAAGAACAACAGCGGCTCATCAAAGTTGCAGTTGAACTCCAAGCAAACACCGCCAGCCAAAGACGACGATCTGCCTGCCATTTTCAGCAAACAAAGCTACAAAGAGTCTTACAACTTTTCTGATGTCTCAAGCTACAACCAGTGGGATGACAAGAAAATGCCACAGATGCCACCACAAAACCAGATGCCAACACAGCAACCACAGTACCAACAGCATCATGTGCAGCAGAACCAGTTCCAGCCATACCAGTCTTACAATATTCATGAGCAAGCACCATCTCCAACACCGAACAAGAAGACTGTTGGCTACAGGACTGTGTATTCTCCCACTCGTTTTGATTCATAAATCAAGTTAGACTTTTACTCTTGTTGCATGCCGTTGTACAGCTGACATGGGTGGCTTCAGTCTTACAAAGGTGAGATTTACTCTCTCCTGCGACGCTTCTTCATGATCAGATCTTCATCATCCAACAGCTGCACTTTAGCCATTGTCTGCTCCACCCTGTGCTTTGGAATGTCTTCCAGTGTCTGGAATGTCATTGGACTCCTACAATCAGACAAATCACCGCTTCCTGACCAGATCCATCCAGTAAACAAGACTACAATCAAGTGCATCTTGATCATTCGGCTCCTCTTCATCAATTTCCTGTGCAAGCGTCGCCATCTTGACTGCCAAGAGATGATTAATGAGCTCCGACTCTTCAGACGACATTTCAATCGTACCCAAGACCAGAAGAATAAACTTGGACAATTGCGACTTCTGATCAATGAGATTGACCATCTGTTTGAGTGTATCTGTGCGTTTCTTGGTTTTCATGAGTCCAAAGTAGTGAAATAATGGCTGTGGATGCTGAAATGACATTTGTTGTTGGTATTCGTAGACTTTTTGGACCACGAGCAGTGGTTTGGAGTGAATGAAGGAGCGATGCTTGTCAACGAGCTTTTGATGCTCTTTGAAAGCCTTTTGAGACAGGATTGGGTGTGTTTCTAGACAGACGAGTGTTGGAATGCACAAAAGTGGATGTACGAGTCCTTGTTCAAGTCCTAGCTCCAGACACTCAAAGCCAGAGAGACTCAGTGGAAGATGTTGGTCCAGGCAACAGTCTAGAATGTCGTTCAAGTGTGTTTGTAGAATAGATGATGCGATTCCAGATCCATTAAACGCTTCTCCTCTGCCCATCAACAGATTGACGTTGTAATCCACTGTTTCGGTTTGCTCCTTGAGATAATCAATGAAACAAGTCAAGAGGGTCTGTTTTCCAAGCAAAGAGGAGCTGGTAAAGATCTGATGAATCAATCCAAGGGATTCTTGCTTTGCAAACAGATTGGGTTCACCCAAGACCAAGTGTGTCCATCCAGAGACAACAATGCTGCCATTTTCCATTGAATGATACTCCTTTGTGCTCTCTAGAAGCAATGCAAAGTTCTCTTGAGATACAGAGAGATATCTGGACAATAATCCAACCAACAACAGACACCTGAGTTTCTTGATGCTGTATTCTTGACTCACAAGATCCCTTTTCAATCTGTCGAGGATCAGCTTGGCTTTTTGAGCATTCAAGAGCACCAACAGTGGCACAGCTTGTTCCAAGACTTGCTGAGATCCTCTTTGGACAAACAACAAGAGTTTGGACTCTAGTTTCTGTTGGAACCCAGTATCTGGAAACTCTAAATGTGGATAGTGCATCAGAATCACTTGCAAATAGCGAGAACAGACATTTTGCTGCAGTTGCTGATCCTGTGACTGAAAATCCAATAACAGTTGCATCTGAACAATATGAGTAGGATGAGAAGGAGTGCGTTTGACGAGTTTGACCAGCAATCCAAGCAAATCTGCCAAATCTTGGTCGCGTTCTCTTGAAAATGCATTTTGGATCATTTGCACCAGAACAGTGTGCATCTGTGGCTTAATGTCAATCTTTTCGAGTAATGGGTCAATTGGGACTGTTTTCATGCATTCAATCGATGGATGGTATTGATCACTGAACCACACTTGCTTTAGAGTCTTGAGAGCCAAATCTTGGACAGTTGTTTCTTCATCCTGCAGTAATCCAATCAGTCGCTCCATGACACTGGACATCAACAATGGCTTGGAAGTCAAGTACTTTTGAGCAATGTTGTGTAAGATCTTGATCACTCGCTTTCTCACAAGTGTGCTCGAGTCCTGTGTGCGGTCCATGAAGATCTTGAGACTCTGTTCGAGAATGCTGGATTCAAGTAATGTTCTTGAGAGCATGTCCATGGCCACATCTCTTACATGTGATGCTGGATCATCCAACCGCTCCAAGACCAATCTGTGCACTTGATGGTCCATGGATGTGTGTTTCCAGATCTCATCCAGGCATTTCAATGCTCGCACTCTGACTTGCACCGTATCAGACTGTAAATGTCTCACGAGTGTGTTTTGGATATTGATGGGACAGAGAGAGTACAGCTGTTGGAACTGAATCTCATGTGTTGCCTGTGATTCCATCAACAAATGCGCGGTCTTTTGATCCAGAGATGGCACCAAGCAAGAAAACACGACTTTGAAGATCTTTGGGTCAAGATGTGTGATTCCCAAGAGCCATTGTTGTAGATCTGCGTTATCGAGTAGGTTCTCGAGGGAGTCTTGGAATTTCTGATGTTTTGCAATTTCCAGTCCCAGATTGCCTTGCCATTGCACCAACACGGCCTTGAGCTGAGCATCTGCTCTGGAATCGACCACTTGACTGGTCCAAACAAGCAAATGCGGCAAGATATTGAACAACAGTGGCATCTGTGGATCACCCATCAGCACCAAAAAGTCATTCAACAAATGATCCAGAAAAGTCTTGTAATCTGATGCCAATTCAGACTTTTTCTGCACAGATCTGTTCAAGAGAATCGACAACAGATACGACAAATGACTCAAACTATGCTCAATGTTCTTTCCAATCGACTCTTTCAAGCTTTCAAAGTCATTTGGATCCATCTTGAACTGCTGCAAGAGTTGTTCAGTGGTTGGGTTGTAAACGAGTGATTGACAGAGTCTGAGAATGAGAAAAGAAGAGAGGTTGATGGATTTGGATTGCTTTGTGCGGTACTTTTGATCCATTTTTGGCAGATTGGATCCAATTTCTTCCAGAATAAAGTAGCGATGGCCTTCAGATTGAAAAAGTCTGACCAAGAGATCCATTGCTTGATGGAGAATGAGCGCGTAGTTGCATTCTTTGTAGATCTTGGTAGAAGGCCAGTAAAAGATGTGCAGGGTCATGAAGAGCAATGGAACAAGTGTCGCGTCAGACCATTGGCTCTGGAAGAACGTAAAATGTCTCAAACACTGTCCAGTCTTGTGGCAGATCTCTCTCACAATATTCATGGCGGCTTTGGATGGATCCATGCGGAGATACGGTGCGAGTGTATCTTCTAACAGATTCTTCAGCGTTTGAATCAGCTGCTCGACAGTCTCTTCCTTGATTGGCTCTTGTCAATGGAAATACCTTTTTGTCTTGTTCTTTCATGAGCATCAGGAACTGTACGTAATCCAAGCCAGATAGAATCTTGTTCAGACGCACAGTTTCTTTGGAGTCATCTCCAGATTCCATCAACAGCGGCATCTCTCGTATCTTTTCCAATGCAATAGACTCCAGCAACTCCAGATTGGCTTGTTGCTGAATAGCTTGAAACTGCTCAGTCATGGGTTTTCTAATCTTGGCGAGATCCAAATCTGATCCTCTCTCAACATCTTCAAGATGCAACAGACACACATCCAGCTTGTTCTCTTTTTTGACACTCGAAGGTGTCCGTTTGTTTCGGACGGTTTTTGAAGGTGTTTCCTGTTTGATGACAATTTGATTCTCTTGATCATTGGATTCATGACTCTCAAACCACTCTAGAAAAGAGTCAATAGACACCAGAGGTTTCAACTGCACTTGAGTCGGTTCTTGATCAGGAATCAACTCTTGAATCAGTTGGATCTGATCCACTCCACAACACAGGAGGACTAGAATGAGAGTGGTTGCCATTGGGTTCACTTGCACAGAACATTTGAAGAGCGGAAACTTTTGCAGTTTGGCCTCTTTCCCAGTCACCCAGCAGTTCTTTCCGACTCAGCGATACTATGTTCAGAGACAACTTGTACACACAATCACACTGGCAAAAGCAACAACAACCACTCGTTCTACCTACTGTCGAACACAAAATTGATCTGATCCCAACAGCTTTGGGATACCTCCCTACAAAAGAGGAACTGTTTCATCCGTCCAACTTTTACACTATTCCAGCCAATAAGCGATTTATTCAGCCCATGAGGAACAAGTCAACGGCTCCAAATCAGCCAAGAGTCTTGTCTGACTATGGAGACGGCAAGTTGTATGGTGGATTGGATAATGGTAGAAGCGACATATGCAGGTATCCAAGTGTGGGAGATGATTATTGGTCCTCATCAGGTGATGCGCAGACGAGAGGACGGCTGGATCAACGCGACGCACATTCTCAAAGTTGCTGGAGTGGACAAGGGACCGCGTACAAAGATTCTAGAGAGAGAAGTCCACCACGAGCCACACGAGAAGATTCAGGGTGGTTTTGGCAAGTATCAAGGCATTTTTGTTGAAATCAGGAACTTGGGTCCCAATTGAGAGAGGCAGGCAGTTTGCTATCGAGTATTCTGTCGATCAGATCCTGGAGCCTATCCTGAGTGTCAAATGACCTATAAATCACAAATCCAAACAATGCGTTCTTTGTCTGACATCAGATGCTGCGTGCAGACATTATCGTGAGTATGATCTCACTTTCTATTGGAATTCTGGAGATCTTGCTCTTTCTGTGCTGGCCTGCCAGTCGATCTAGCTACTTTGCCCTCTTGGAACAAATCGTGAACGTGCTGAGCCAGTCGCTCTTGGTCTTTCGCGGTCTGTCTATTAGCAATTCGCCATATGAGATTGGTTGTCTTGAAAGAGTGAGCAAAGTCTTGTGTGAATTCTCGATGCTCTTGGCAGCATTACTGAATTACTATATTCTCGAGAGCTTTTCTGCCTTTCTTCCTGTGGTTCTGACTATCAAGCGACTGCAGTGGATCATGTATCTGATTTGGGGAATCTATTGTTTTTGCAGCGGTCCGTCGATTGTCGAAATGGTATCTTACATTTCTGAACACGACTTGGGCATCTATCATGTGACAAAGTATCTCGGTGTGCCCATGGGCATTGTATTGATTGCTTATGACTGCTTCCAAGGGCTTTATCTGACTCTCCGCGTCCATAGATATGCCAAATCCAAGAACGTGGCTTCACAGGGCTACTTGTCAGCCTTTTATCTAGTCTTGTTTCTGTCAGTGCTGAATCTCATTTGTGATGTTGTACTCTCCACCATTTACCTGTTGTCGCTGCAGCCAATCGAGCCTCTGTCTACACTCTCTCACAACATTGGTGGCCTCATTGGCCTCAACACGAATATCCAGTTCTTTTTGTTCTCTGCCTTGAAAGATGGTGTCGTTCACATCTTGAAAGGTGCCAAACACTCGAAATACGTGACTGACAGTGACCCAGAGCAAGAAGACATTCCAAGACTCAAGTATCACAACTTTTCTCAAAAAGTGAGCAGTTCAATGAAATGACGTCATTCTTTGCATGCTGATTCAATTGCTGGCGGTGAATGTTGCTTCAATTGTCATTTCGTTGGGTGTGGCCTTTTATTTGATCAAAAAGTGGACGAGTGTTGCACTTCTGATCCAGATCCTCAACATTGGAGAACAGAGTCTGTTGGTGTATCAGACTGTTTCATGGACCACTCGAGATCTGTCAGAGACTGCCATGATCTGCTACCGCAGAGTAGACATTGTCTTATCCCTAACACTCATCTATTGCGTGTTTTTGTTGGATTGGCAGACTGCTTCGTTGTACCGTGCTCTCAATCCAACCCTCTTTTCCTCAAAGAGACTGTTTCTATTGGTCTTTGTGTTTTCTGGCTTGTTTTTCGTGTCTGGGTTGTTGTCATTTGGCGATGCTTGGCAATACTGCACAGCCACAGATGACACACTTTCATGGAGTCAGTGGTTTGTGCTGGTACCATGCTTGCCACTCGTTTGCTACGATGCCTTGCAATCCTCATATCTCTTGTTTAAGCTACGAGAGTTTGGCAGACACAAGAGAGCCCAAACCAATGTCTCAGACTACCAATACACACATGCTGGTGCTTTACAGCTGATGATTCTCTTGACAGAAATCGTTGCTGCCTGTGGTTACGTCATTGGCCAGTATCTCGAGTTTATGGATAGAGAAATGATGAACCACTTTGTCATTGCCATGATTGGCATCCATGGATCTCTCCAAGTGCTGCTGTTTGTCAATCTACGAGATTTTACAGTTGGCTTTCTGAGACAGATTCACTTGAATCAGTCTGTTGTCAAGCATGAGCACTCCAACTCCAAGATCAAGCACTCCAAGACACTTTATTTCTCGTGACAGCTTTCCTCGACTTTTCAACTTTGAAATGGAACAGAAATTGCTGGATACAATTGCAGCTGCATTCAAGGGCACTCTGGAACAAAAAGACTTTGAAACCAAACTGCTGATGATAAAGCAACTGTTTGTGACCAGAGACTTTCAACAACTTTTCACAAAACAAGACTTGTTGCCAGTGTATTGTGCTCATTACCTTCCTAATAGGTCACTGTGTTACAACAAGCTGTTTTCAAACATGAATGCAAAGTTTGGCAAAGTATTGAGTCTTGGCAGTGGCAACGGAGCAGAGTTGCTTGGTTTGATCAGTGCTTTGGAGAGCAAAGACCAATCACTTGATTTTGTGTTGCAGGATTTGTCAGATTATCATCTCAATGACTTGGAGGCTGAAATCAGATCCAATTACTCGACAAAATTCACACTCTCGAAGCAAATCTGTGACTTGGGCACAATCGAAGGCTTGAAGCAGATTCAGTATGACATCAAGACATCCACAGTCATCACAGCCATGTTTCTCTTGAATGAGATTCTGTCGTCGAACAAAAAGGGATTTGTTCTGTTGGTGCAGCATCTGGTCAAACACATGCCCAAAGGCAGTCTCCTCTTGGTAGTAGACAGTGCTGGGTCCTTTTCTGAAGTCCAGATGAACGAAAAGACATACATGTCTTGGGATTTCTTGGATCCACTTCCGCAGTTTGAAATCTTGGAGAAGCAAGACTCTGTCTGGTACCGCTGTGATCCGGAACTCAAATATCCACTCAAACTCAACAACATGCGCTACTTTTTGCGGCTTTATCGAAAAAACTAGTTCTTGAGCTTCAATGTGGAACAAATCTGGGCAAAAATGTCTTTGAACAGGATGGCATTTCCTTCAATACGCTTGATCCTGATGCCATAGGACTTGATTAGAATGATCTTGCAGACTTCGACATTAAATGACACGTCAAAGACCCTTTCGTCGTCTCTGTACTGGCATTCGAGCAGGTAGTAAGTGGGGTTCCTCTTGAAAGTGATCTTGCCATTGTAGATCATGCTCACTCTCAGAATCGTCTGATGCAGCTCTTGAAACGTCGTTGTGGAATCAAACTCTGAAATCAGGCAGCGTTTCATCGGGTACGCCATCGCTCTCATCTCTGTCGGCGGTCTGTGAATGGCATGCCACTCTGAAATCTCCTGGATATTGACATCAACTGTTTCTTGTCCTTGGACTGGGCCCACAGATGACATGCGTCTTCCGATCATGTGCTTGTTGTTGAGATTGACAACAGACTCTGGAGTCTGGTCTGAAGTCGTGATCACAGTGCTGTTGCCAAGCATGCTTGGTCTGCGTTGGTTCACTGGCTCTGGCTCTGATAATTTGGCAGCATCTAGGAAGCTAGGACGTCCACCACCAACCGTTGATGAGCGTTTGTCTCTGGTTTGTGTGCTTGTTCGTGGGATGTTCATTGAGCTGCGTCTGTTTCTGAAGCTGCTCTTGGATCCTGAATCAGCAGATTCATTTGGATCTTCCATTGGATCTTCCGTCACTGTCAATTGCACTGGGCTTCTTGGTGGAGACACATCAAACGATTGGTTCTCGAGCTGTGGAGCAGCAGAACTGGATCTCCTGCTGTTGCTTGAAATAGCAGGCGACAGAAAGGCAGATTGGTTCATGGGATCCGACGGCACAACAGAAATACTCTTCCTGCGAGCATGCTGTTGCAACTTGTCCGGATGCATCTGAGCCGAGAGCGTTGAGGATCGCTTCATACGGTTTGTCTGTGCATTGGCGGGCTGTCTGAATGTGTAGACCATGGCTTCATTGTCATCCACATACAATCCTTGAACAATTCTTCCGAGATCGACAGCCTGGCCTTCCATCAACGGCTGGATGCGCTCTGGGAACGTATCATACTCAATGTTTACCCATGGATGTGTACGTACGCGGTCCATGTCGATGCGTTCCATTGGATCCTTGACAAAAATCTTGGCTAGCAAATCAATGAGTTCTACTCTTAGAGAAAATACCAGATGAAAAGTACTCAGGCACATTGTAGTTGAGTGACTTGATATTGTCATACAACTGTGCGATCGAGGATCCTTGGAATGGCGCGCGTCCACTCACGAGCACGTAGAGAATGACGCCCATTGCCCAGATATCGACTTTGGCACCGAGATAGGGAGTGCCAGTGATGAGTTCGATGGCTGCATAGTTGGGTGTACCGCAAAAAGTCTCTGACAGAATGTTTTGATGCAAGTAGGTTTTGCCAAGTCCGAAATCAGAGACCAGAATCTGCCCGTCTTGGCCAATCAGGAGATTCTCTAGCTTCAGGTCTCGATGAACGACATTGGCAAGATGGCAGTGATCAATGGCAGAAACCAGCTGTCTAAAGAACTTGCGCGCATCTCGTTCGGATAGTCGTTCTCTCGTGGCAAGCAGGTCAGTGAGCTCTCCTTTGGCAAAGTCCCTACAGTCAAAGATCGTACATGACAACAAAGCACTCTGTTGGAGTGTCAATAACCTGATAAATCCTAATGATGTTTGGATGATTCAAACGGACCATCATTTTGACTTCGTTCTGAAGCTCTTTCAGAAATGTGGGTCCAAATTCAATCTCTACTGGGCCTTTAGGTGGCTCAATTTCGGGTACGGGGACCTTTGTCTTGCTCTTCTCTCTCTTCTTTCTCTTTTGCTCAGCATTCTTCTTTTGCTTCTCTCTCATGTCATCCATCATCTTTTTGTCGATAATCTTGACAGCGAGCTCATCTAAGCGAGATTACCTTGGCACCAGTCTCCCTATGCACAGCAAGCTTCACTTTTGAGAATGCACCCTGACCCAATGTCTTTTGGATGTTGTACTCTCCTAGCAGATTCGGCATGGGGTGGGAAGCGCGGCGTGGAACTTTCGGAGAATATCGGATTATCTGGATGATTACTAGACCAACCCCAAGGTATTAACGATCACATGTGCGACGAATTCTTTCCCCGCATGAAGACGCGCCAACTTGTGATTGACAAGAACGACCTCAAGAAGACATTTGTTGAGCAAAGAGACCTACCGCCGCTTGTAGACAACCAGATCCTTTTGGAAATTGATCGCTTGGCTGTGACTGCAAATAACGCCACTTATGTTGCCTTAGGAAACACTTATCAGTACTGGGACTTTTTCCCTTCTGGTAACCCAAAGTTTGGTGTGATGCCGTGCTGGGGATTTGCGACTGTCGTGGATTCCAAGTCTCAGATCCAAAAGGGTGAACGGATCTTTGGCTACTTTCCCACAGCCACTCATTGCATCTTTGATGTGGATGTGTTGCATCAGACGAACTTTATTGTTCGCAGACCGCAGCTTCCAAGGGACAGAATCGTGTATCACAATTACGTGAGGTGCAAGTATGATCCATCCTACAAGAAAGAAAACGAAAGCTTGTGTGCCTTGTTCTGGCCACTGTGGGCAACCTCTTACTTTGTTGTTGACTGTCTCCAAGAAAATGCCTTTTTTGGTGCCAAGCAAGTGATTGTGACCTCTGCCTCTTCCAAGACTGCTTTTTGTGCTGCGTTTTGTCTCCAGCACAAGATCAAGTGCATTGGATTGACCAGCAAAGGAAACATTCCATTTGTCGAGAAATTGGGCTTGTATGATCAAGTGATTGGCTACGACCAACTCGACAAGTTGGATAAGCAAGATACAGTCGTTGTGGATGTTGCTGGTGATGCCAAACTGCTCAAGAGATTGGAAGATTTGCTTGGCGACAAGTTCAAGAAAGCTGCTTTGGTCGGTATCAGCCACTTTGGTGCTGCACCTATCGCCAAGCCAGGAGACAAGTCCTTTTCGTTCTTTGCGCCAGGTATTTGATCTAATGCAAGCTTGGATTCAGAAGCAGTATGCAGCTTATGGCAAGGAAAAAGTGACTGAGAAGCAAATGTATCAATGGCAACAGACGCAACTGGTCTTTGACAAGTGGTTGAAGGTGGATGAGCATTTGGGGCCATTGCATACGGAACGCGTCTACCAGACTGTCATGACTGGAAAGGGAGATCCCAAGAAGGGATACATTGTGTCGATGCTATAAAGTGTTGGTGAGTTCTGTTTCAAGTCCATTCCCAAGCCTTGATTCAAAATCCTGGCGTCAAATCTGACTGCCATTGTCTTGAAAGACACCACAACAAGGAACAGATGCAAGTTGTTGTCAAAAACGCGTCGAACGCATGACGCGCTTTGCCAGATGTCGCACTATGACCACTATGATGACTACTTTAGAGTCTCTGTAGATACCTTGCGAGCCCTTCCCTCCCAGTTGTCTGCCAAGCAGCCAAAGCCTAAAAAGTTCACTGATATCTTCCAGATGGTGAAACAGAAAGCCATGTCTCTGACAAAGAAACCCAAGCGCTCGTATACCGTGCATCAGTCCCTACCAGAGATGCCAGTTCCACAGCATGTGCGCACGGGCAGTCTCCGTCCACTTCCAACCAGACCTGTTCCTCCACCGCGCCAGCACATGCGCAGACCCACTGGTCCACGAGAGCTTCCAGACACGCTACAGTCTGTCATTGGTACTTGATTTCAAAATAGAGCAGAAATCCAAACTAAGTGAAATCCAAGCTGACGAATCCAAACTCGTCCAAGAACTGAGTGCATTCATGAACCTCGTCACTGCTTACACAGCCTGCCAAGACAAACGACTCTCACAAGCCATCAAAATCAAAATGCAGGATATCAAACAAGTCGAACAAACTCTGATGGTTTATGATCTCAAGATAGAAGAAAGTACAGCAATTGTTGAGTGAGGAGGATGATGATGAGACAATTGGGACAAATGGCAGCTGTCTTTCTGAGAGCAACTCTACAGAGTTTTTGAAGAGTTTGTCCAACAAGTTAGATGATGTGGGCAGAAAGCGACAAAAGTCTCTCATCCAAAGAGAAGCCTTTGATTAAAGACCAACTAGTGCTGGAGGGATTGGACTGTCTGATCGCGTCGTGTTGAATGGCTCACAGTAGAAATCACAATGTCTCCCTCAATCTTGGGAATCAATGCAGACATCCAACGATGCAACGCCTTGAAAGGCGACTGCATACCAAGTGGCATGAATTCATACACATCCTTGGCAGATCCCCACGTTAAGAGATTCAAAATCCCAAAAAACGATAGCATAATCATGATAATGTATGGAACGCCATTCCCAGACCCAATCTCTGGATGATACAGATTGATGATGTCATCCGCAACAACCAAAAACAACGAAAACGAAGCCAACCCCCTGCAATTACTTAGCATACATGAACATGGATCGAATCACGAGATCTCCAGAGATGGGACTTTGCATTGCACGACACTGTTTGGCATTTTTGTGGATGCGAAGCATCAAGATGGCAGCTCCAAATGACATGAAACTGGACAAGATTCCAATGATAAAGATCAAGACACACTGAAAGTAGATGAAATCTTGACAGTATACGAAATTGACTGCGCAATGCCAGTCGTTGAGTTGGTGTTGTTCTTCGAGTGGCAATCTGCTGGCAAGACTGAAGAAGACAACAATGACTAGCAATGGCATTCCAAATAAGAGAGCACCAGCAACAGGAAGTGCCCGTTTGGTGTCTAGTTGCAACAATGGCATCTTGTAGCCATAAAAGACTGAAAAGAAGATGGCAAAGGGAACGTAGCTGTAGATAAACATCATGTTGAGACAGCAAGTGTAGCAAAAGAGTGTCATGATAGTGTCAAAAGCGCACCAGTAAGGATTCACGAACGCGACCCAATCTTTGGACACAACCAGCAGTTGGGAAGGCATGTATGGCACAATCAGCATCACAGAAGTGGATTGGACCAGATGATAGACTAGCAACACTGGACAAGAGAGCATCAGGAGACAAAATACGAAATTAGGCGGCATCGGGGATTGCATTCGCTTGTAACTAGCCATAAAGATGGGAATCGTCGCAAAGCAATTGATGAAATGCACGATGCCCAAGAAAATGCCGAAACTCTTTGACACCATCCGATGGATCGCGAAAAGAAGTTGGAACAAGCACGGCGGAAACTGAAGGATTACCAAGAGCGCAAGAGAGAGTACTCTGATGTTCCATCTGAAGTACAGGTGACTGAATACTCCAACAGTGCACAAACGTATGAAGAATACGATGAGCAACAAGCGTACGAAGCATGGGAACACATGCAGTTTGAAAACGCTAGGCTATCTGGACTGGTAGAACAACTCGAACTACAAGTCCAGCAACTGACAGACACCAATCTGGATCTGCAAGTGAAATTTACAAAACTGCAAGAACAAAGTCAGATGAACAAGATACATGACATTCAGCAACAGAAACTGTTGTTGGAAACCAGTGTCTCTCGTCTGCAAGAAACAGTCAGGAACCAAGAACAGACGATTCAGATGCTGCAAGAGTCTAGAACCAGAAATGACACATCAGAGAGACTGTTGCTGGAGAAACAAGCATTGAGTGAGATTGTGGAGCAGAAGCAGGAACAGATCCAGAGTCTGTCTCAACTGCTGCTTGAAAAGGACAAGACAAATGCTCAAGTGTCGTTGGAATTGTTGGATCTGAAGCAGGAACATGGTACATTGGTACTGGAACACCAAGATCTGCTTGGATTGGTTGAAAAGGAGAGGGAATGGAATGCAGAAAAGGCAGAAATGGAACAAAAGATTGCATTGTTGCAAGACCAAGTCTTGAAATCACAAAATACGTCTCTCGATCAGCAATTCAAACAATCCCTGCAAGAAATTGATCAACTTCGACACAGATCACAAGCATTATTGAACGAGAACAAGGAAATGGTCAAGCAACTGGAAGAATTGAGAAAACATCAGATCACGATGACCAATGAGCGAGCCAAGATGATTGAAGAAATTTCACTGCTGAAAAGGTATAGACAGTGATGCAAGTTTAGCCAAAATGTCCAGACCAGCAACACCAGTCGCACATCCACCGATGGTATCCCTTGCTGTGCCACAAAACACGACTCCACCGACAGATATGGCAGCAGTGTCTTTGCCAGCCATTCACCCTGCCTTTGCACCAGCAGTCAAAGCCTTGGCACAGATGGTCAACACAGATACAAACAGTGTGCCACAGTTGGTCAATGCAGAGACAAAGACTGTGCCAAAAGACGATGGACTGCTGGAAGATGGCCCTGAACACAGAGAAGAACCAAAGCAAGAGATACTGGTGGATCCCATGGAAGCGCCACACGTCAAATTGGAACTCACAAAACTCAAACAAGATCTGCAACAAAAGACACAAGAGAACAAGAAACTACAGCAGCTGTTGGAAAAGGAACAAAAGCTGACTGTCCTACTGAGTGGTACCTGTGTTGATGATAGCTGAATTGGAAGCATTGCCAGATTTCATTGAAATGTATCACCAGGAACGCAAAGCCCTCTTGCACAAACTAGACAAGCCATTGGACAAACTGGCAGAAAAGGGAGTTCATGGCACTGTAGATCCAAGAGTGTTGAGGATAGATTGCGGACTTTGCACAGGACCCATAATCGAACTCTGAATGAAATATCACATTTCCATCATTTCCACCAACTCTAAAGTGACACAATGTTGCTATGCACTGCACATTGGAGCATCCAAATACCTCTTCAACTGTCCAGAATCCACACAGCGCATTCTCAACGAACAGAACGTCAATTGGAGAGGCTACAGAGCCATATTTCTTAACAGGACACAGTGGCCCTATGTGGGTGGATTGCCTGGGTTTCTACTGACTCTGAGTGCCTTTAATTCAAATTCACTTACTTTGGTCGGCAGTGGACTGTACAAGTTTCTAGGATCACTGAGACACTTTATGTCACAGAACTCTGTCCCTTACGATGTCCAAATCCAAACAGATTATAAGGACGAGAACATTGTCGTTAAATCGATCCAACTGCAATCTGACATACAAGATCTGGAGTACAAAAGGATTGTGGATGCTTGGATGGGCAAGTATACAAACGAAAAACCATCAATCCAACGCACAAGACGCATGTCTTTCAAAAAGTCTGAAAATGTGAGATCATTGATGGCATTTTGTGTCACTGGACCAGATGTGCCAGGTACTTTTGACAAACAAGCAGCTGTCAAGTTGGGTCTGAAGCCAGGACCACTTTACAAGCAGCTCTTGGAAGGAAAACCAGTTGAGAATCCAGATGGCATCACTATTTATCCACAACAATGCGTTGGTCCCTCAAAATCAGGCAGGAAATTGGTGATTTTGGATTGTCCGTCAACAGATGACATTCCATCGGTTCTAGTGAATCAGGAGCTCTTTGAATCTATTCAAGCATCTCATCTACTGCTGTTCTCTTGTGGACCTCACGTCTTGCAACACAATGAGATGTCGGCATATTTGAGTCAATTCAAGTGTCAAGTTATTGTCTCTGCACCAGATGCTGGCAAGAAGCACTCTTTTTTCCAATCCTCTGATGATTTGATCAAGAGATGCAACAAGATTGATCCAGACTTGTTTCCTATTCTCCCGACTTTAGAAGATTATCCAGAAGGAGTGTTTTTGAATCAGCAACCAATGATGTCATTTCAACTTGAACCAAAACTGGAACTGACGACAAAAGAATGTCCAAAACCACAACCTGTTGTGCCAATGACAGATAGGATGCCAAAAGACGACATTCACATTGTACCGTTGGGAACAGCTTCCTCCACACCTGGCAAACACAGAAACGTCTCTTCCATTCTCTTGCAACAACCAGGATCCAGTATTCTCTTGGATTGTGGGGAAGGCACACTTTTGCAACTCTACAGATACTTTGGATCCCTTGAAATGCTGAAAACACTGGAGATTGTGTATGTGTCTCACTTGCATGCAGATCATCATCTTGGACTCATTTCCATCTTGAAGGAACGCAGCAACTGGACTAGTAAGCCGTTGGTCATTGTTGGACCACCGTTTATGGAGCGATTCTTGAACGAAGCATCCACGTATGAAGATCTGGCGTACGAATTCAGAAATCTCAAACATTATACTCTGGACCCACTCGTATTGGACCATTTCAAGCTACAGGCAGTCCCAGTGGTGCACTCTGAAGACTCTTTTGCAGTTATTGTCGACATGTACGGCAAAAGAATCGTTTATTCTGGAGATTGCAGACCCTCACAGCGATTGGCACAAACTGCACTCAACAGTGATCTCTTGATCCATGAAGCCACATTTGACGATGAATTACAAAAAGATGCACAAAAGAAGAATCACTCTACCATCTCTGAAGCACTGTCTGTTGGACAATTGTACACAAACTGATCGTAGAATGCAGTGCAAGAATGTGCTTTTGACACATTTCTCATCCAGATACGACAAGACAGTCCCAAAGACAGACTCAAATGTGGCAATGGCACAGGACATGATGTGCATCAGATTATCACAATTTGACAAAACTCTGACAGCAACAAGACATCTACAAGATTTACTAGTGGACGAACAACGCAAACGACTCAAGACTTCATAGATTCAAAGAACTTGGCCACATCTTGCTCAGTCACAATTTTGCCAGCTTCAGCAAACGGTCGAAAGTAAGCAGTCATGCTTTGCTTGAGTGTTTGATAGGCTTCAATGCAATCCATTTGCTTTGTACGATCCATGGATGTCAAGAGTGTGTCCAAATCCGTTGGAGTATCCTTTGCTGGACTTGTCTTGACGTCTTCGATCAGAAACTCTAGATTCTTGGCAATAAAGAGTGTTTGGCAGTCTTGACAAGTGCATCCTCTGCTACTGACTCGCATCTCATCCACAGATGGCGTGAAATCGTTGCAGCAACCACCGCTGAACCAATGCTTGAGATAAGGATGCTTACTGGAGCATCTAGCACACACAAACTCTTGATGTTCCTCTGGCATCGTTTGAACACACTCTGAGTGATACCAGTCACAACAGACAAAGCACTGAACCATTTCTTGTGTCTCCAAGTAAGGTTTCAAGCAGTAGCAGAACAATCCAACAAACCTCGGTCCCTTTGTATTGGATGTCGGTTGCTTTTCAGTGTCCAGATGACACTCGATGCACTCGCATTGGAAATCCCTCTGATAATCCAGTTCAACAATCCTGTGCTGGGTGTGACAAGACACAAAGCAGCCGTAACAGACTCCCAGTCCAGTGTTGTTGCAATCGAGACAAGAATAGACCATTTGGTGAGTCTTGCCTAGATTGTGGAAACACACTGACGGATCACCTTCGAGGATATCATTTGCCAGTTGCTCGAGTGCATCTTGCTCTTCCACGTATTTTTGAACAGAGATTTCCATCGCAAAGCGTTTAGTACTTTTCAATCGACTGTGCCCATTCATCAATCAGTCGAGTGACAGTGACGGCTGTTTGTAGGAAATCTTGGCCCTTTTGGACTGTACTTTGCTCCTTGCTGTTCAATAGGATGAGCTTTGTCAGATGATTGACCATCTTCAACTGCTGTGTCTGTTTGAGCACATGTGTCAAAGCCGCGCCGGCTAAGAAAATGGCATCGCCAAACAATTCACGAATGTTTCTGTCTCCGCTGACACTTGGGACACAGAGCACAAACTGAATGGCATTCCAGATCCTAAAGAACTGCTTCTCTTTCTGGTTCTGCTTCTCCCATTCGGACAACACTTGACACGATTGTCGCAGATCTTGCATCATTTGTTTGACAATCCTGGGTCTAGATTCCATGGTTTTTGCAATTCTGATCACTTCTTGGATCATTGGAGTGTATTGCACAAGACTGTTTTCCTCCTTCAGTTGTGGATCCAACTGACCAAGTGTTGCAAGATACGTCTTTTGCCCTTCTTCTACTCTCAATCAACGTACCCAATCCAATGACATCCTGAATCAATGCTTTCGATTTGGTCCAACTCAAACGCATGTGCTCTTCCAACAACTGCATCACAACCAAACAATTTCCAATCTCACGAATGCCTTGCAGAATCTCTGGCTTGAGATCCTTGAAATGGATAATAGATTGATACTTTTCCTCCAAAAAGTCATACTCTCCAACAAAACTCCTTTCAAAGACTGGATCTCGCTCTTTTGCCAAAAAGGATTGGATCGTGTCCATTGATTGCAACAATGCACGTTCGACAATGAGTTGCATGTGTTTTGTGACTTCTTGTCCGATGAGAAAGATGCCCTTTGGACCAACAAGTCTGTAAATGGATCTAAAGTGGCATTCACCCATAAAGTCCTTGAACAGACCAAAGTAGGATGTGTAAGCAAAGCTCAGACCACGAGATCCAAACAAGTACATCAGTTTCACTTTTGGCAGCGGTGGACGTTCTATCGGAGGTGCATAAAAGACTGAACTTCTGATCATTCTATCTTGATACTAGATACCTGCCAGTCATGTTGTTGAAGCAAAAGTTGGGAATGATATCCTGCATGATCTCTTGCACAGTATGCGCAATGATTCTACCACTGCATTCCACCATCTTGACATCTTCGTTGGCTTCAGACAGAATGGCATCAAAATCATCCAAATCCAAGTACTTGCTCAACAATTCGTGTGCCAGTCTAGCAGTTTCAATCAGTTTGTCCAATTCCATGATAAACGACAGATCACTTGCTTCAAATCTGGTAATAGAAGCAGACAAACTAGCTTTGATGTGATACACAATGATCTGACTCAACATCTTTGTAATATCCACGTTTCTTCCTAGAATGGAGACATTGCGTTGCTTGAGAATGGGTTCAAATGCATCAATTTCCAATGCTTCTCTGTTCAAGAATGGTTTGGCTCCATCAAACGCTTCCAGTTTGAAGTCAGTTGGCAAGAGCATGATGGAAGCTGCCTTTTTGTAGTGGACAAAGATCCGCTTACCAAGTTTGAACAGCAATTGGTCAAAGCAGAGATTGACTTCAGCTTCTATCTCGTCGTAAATGACTTGGCTCTTCAACAGATGCAGAGAGTTGTAAGCTGCGTCGTTGTAGAGATCCAAGGGCATAAACAAGTCCCTGAATGGCATGGAAGTGTGTGATTCGAGGATAAACTCTGTCAGAATCCATGGCAAAGACGTGCTGATTGGGAATTGGACTTTGCGAGAGAGTTCCAAAAAGAACTCTCGGAACCAGAGATTGGAGAGGTCTGTACATTGTCTGATGGTCCCAGACAAGTCCATCATCTGTGGATACTGCTTGGCCTCGATGAGAAAGCTGTTGAAATCTTGGACTTGTGCCTGACTAAAGTACTTCTCTTTCAAGAGTCCCCAGCCTCCCTTCATGCCTTTGGTACGCTCATCAAACGAAAGCGCAAGCACAGCAGTGGCAAAGTGCAGCTGCGTCAAGGAAATTGGATCCTTTCTGTTCTTGAGATCATCCATGTCCTGCAACGCATCAATCACATGCTTGAGCATCGGTGCAATCGGTTTCTTCTTCTTGACAGAAGACTGGTAATGCTCATTCAACTTGTGACTCGTAAATTGCTGCGTTTGATCATAAATGTGCTTATCTACAATCTTTTGGATCCGAGATTCAAGAGAGAGCAAGTGTCCACCCAGATTCTTGATCATGGAGATCATTTCGATGAGAATCAAGAGTTCCTCTTGCGAGTAGTTGTATTTGACCGCCATTTCGTAATTTGAAGTCTCTGCGTATTTTGGATCCTGGCTTGTGAATGGATGTGTGAATTTAAAGGCTGTTTGCTCCTTGATGTTCATGGAAAAGAGCGAGAGACACTTGAGTGCCCTGAGAACGATTTCATACACTCGCTGTTGGTCTTGCGCCAAGAGATCACTCTTTTTGGCAATCTGAGAGAGTTCCAGGAGATTAGAGACATTGGCTTTGAACTCTTGTCGTGCTTGATCCATCTGGAAGCCAAGAAGGTAGTTCTTGGACAGTGCAATGACTTCCTCGTCATACAGATCCCACTTGGTTTGCTGTAGATGCGGCATCTTGCCAAGAATCGTAGACAAGAGAATGGAAATGTCTCCGTAAAGTGGAACGATTGGAAAGGACTTGAAGAGCTTTCCGAGTCTATCGAGTTTGAGATGCTTTCTCTTTGTGATATCTCTCTCTTCTGTATCTCCATCGATCAGTGAAGTTGCAAAAGCGAGTGCCTAGTGTCAAATTTGTTACTCGAAGGTATTGATGTCGCTCATCTGGGTTCAGATGGTTGTGTTGCTCAATGCTGTCCATCAATGTGTTCATCATGTCCATGACAACATCCTCTGCCACATTATTCAGAGTCGCAAAGGCCTTTTTGACATCCATGGCAAACTGATCTTGCGTGGCAATGAAAAAGGCAAGTGTTGGAAGCTGCATCTGTTCCTGCTCACTCTGTTCCTTTGGAAAGAAGGAAATGGCTCGCTTGTACATGGACAGATCATTGTTCATGGCTCCTTTAAAGTTCTTCATGGCATCAATAGAGACTGTGAGATCAAAGCAATGTGCGAGTGTCAAGAGAAATGTCTCTGATGGAAATATCTCTCTGTCTCGGACATCAGCAATCACACCCGTCATGGTTTCTGTTAAAGTCTGGATGAACTTGTCACGAAAATGCATTAATTGGAACATGCGTCCAATCTCTGGTCTGAGGATCTGGAACGAGATGCGATACAACTGCTCCTTGTTGGTCTGGTCTTGACTCTGTACCTGTGGAATGGCTTTGCCACAGGACCGAAAGGCGTACATGGAGTAAACAAGCTCTCTTCCCTCCAATAGAATGAGATTCTCGTGTCAAATGAGATACCAGCTTTGAAATATACGCAGCTTCCTTGACAAAGTACTTTTGTGCGGGAGTCTTGTCCTTTTCGAGCTGGTACTGCTCCAAGTCAAAGAGCGGCAAGTCAGCAAAGTTGATATCACCGAGCGACTCTTTGACGATGGGGAGATGGGGTGGTGCAATCTCTGGAATCATTCAGCGCGTCAAAGTTCCCCGATGACAGTGCAGCCGTATTATAGGTATCTAGGATGAAACCAGAGACGAAGCGACCTTTTTGAACCAGACACCAAGACGCTACCAGCTCAGAACGACTATCCAGCATTGGTCCAAAAAGTAACAACAGGCAACTGCGGGATTTGGTACTGTGTCCCAAGGGAATGAGGTCATCGTTTGTGTATGTGAATCAGAACAATGTCAATTTCTTTGACACCAACACAGAGCAGGTAGATTGATTGAAATCAGACGACACCTGCCCTCAAGGATCTATCCTTTTCTCCAACATCCATTTGCTCAGGGTATTTTACTTGATACCAGCTATGGCTATCTCGCTGCTGGGGGACAGCGTTCGCAATTGGCTGTCAGAAGCTTGGACACCAACTGGTGCTCTCATTCACTCTAGGACATCACAAGTGACCGTTGGAGGCTCGATTAACAACTCCATGTTCATCTCAAACCATTTTGGTGAAACTCGGTTGTTGATCTGCAACAATGACGAAACAATCAAGATCTACTCTCTTCCCGATCTTGTCCGATTACAGACGATCCAGTTCCCAACTGCTGTCAACGCAGCAGCCGTTAGTCCCGACGGACGCAAGCTAATCGCCGTTGGAGACTCGCAACAAGTGTTTTTGTACAATATCACACCTAATGGCGACTATGTCAAAACGACAACTTTGGTCGCTGGTACAGATGCAGGCTTCTCCTGCGCATGGAACCAATCTAGCGAAAAGTTTGCTGTAGCAACACAAGATGGCTATGTCTCTGTCTGGGACATTCGCAGCACTGAAAAACTCACCAAGTTGAAGAGCATGCAGCATCCACAAGTCAAAGGCGCTTGCAGGTGTGTCAAGTTCTCGCCATCTGGCTCTATGGATCTTCTCATGTACAGTGAGGTGGATTGATTGACAATAGCATATTTCTTACATCAACATTGTGGATACACGCAACTTTAGTGAGAAGCAAACCATTCGTGTATCTCCACCAGGAAATGACCAGAACATTTCTGGCATTTCGTTCTCAGAAGACTGCAAAAAGGTGTTTGTGGGTACATTGTCTTACATCAGGTGTGGAGAACAGTATTCTAGAGTATCAGGTGGATACCATGGCCAGAAGATGCTTTCCTCAAGGCTCCATCTTATAAACTTCGCGTAATTTCATGTCTGGCAACCTCTACGGTGAGCTAGAGATAGGGTACGAAACCTAAACAAAGCAAGTCCTATGGCTACGATGGCCATGATGGCGCTCTCTTTCTCAACAAACACACCATCTGCTATGTGTCTGGAAACTGCATCATTGCTGCAGACACGAATAACACCGTCAAATCCAAAACCAACGGTCTCAACACGTGCTCCATGGATGCTCACACGAAACTCCTGACTGCTGAAACCAATATCACCAGTTTCAGCCTGTACGCGCCAGAGTCAATGTTCGCCTATTGCGAAAAGGGAAACACAAACGTCAAGATTGTCAAGTGGTCTCCCAACTCTGGACTTGTGACACAGATGGCGTCCTTGAGTGCTTCTTCGGACGTGTCCATCGTGTCGCTGTCATTTTCAAGTGATGGTCGGCATTTGGCTGCATTAGGCGGCATTCCAACTCACACCATCAGTGTCTGGGACTGGAAGAGTCAGAAACTACTCTCAAGCTCACAAAATGGCCATGCAGCCACCAAAATCTCATTCAATCCGGTCGATCCTTACTTGCTCTGCACTTCTGGTGACGACGGGTGCATCAACTTTTGGAGACTCAAGATTGAGTTCAAGAGACATCGTCTCATCTGCACGTACATCAATTGACACTAGAAATGGTGTTGTCGCACTGCCGTTGAGTCAAGAAGAAAACACTGCCAAGAATCCAGAACCCAAGACACAAAACTGGGTTTCTGAGAGTGTATTGATGTCTGTATCTTCAAACGGCAAGGAATTGTATGAATTTGATGTGTATTCTGGGATTGGCAAAGTCGTGGAGACACCCGTGACTGAAAGAATGACATTTTGTCTTGGTAACAAGCTTGGATTGTACATTGCCTGTGTCGATGGCAGTCTCACGTTTGTTCCAAGAGATGGGCAACCAAACACAGAGATGGTCTCACCTGGACGACCGATCATCAATATCGTGCCTTCTGCAGACTATCACGACATGCTGTTGGAAACAAACGATAGGATCTTGAGATTGATTGACACGGACGGCAAAAAGGACACGATCGTGATGACCAATCTCTTGATGCCCATGACAGCAATCTCACAGATGATCTTGTCTAATATGGTCGTTGGTACGTCAAAAGAGGGAGAAATTGTGTTTTGGGAAGCAGACAAGAGCGCAGTCAGCTACTTTGGACGCACTGGTACTGAAATCAGCTCCATCTCAGTCTGTCCTACACTCTTTCTCTTGGCAGTGGGATCTCCACATGGTGTGATTCGCTTCTATGACTTTTCCAACTTTGAAGCTGGCTTGCGATTGGTGTACAGAGAGAGAATCCACCAAGAGTGCATGACTAGATTGGCATTTGATCCTACTGGCATGTACCTTGCCTCTGCATCCCAAGATGGCTATCTGATGCTCTATTTGATCGATAATGGCATCAAACCCATTGGCTACCTCTTTATCACTGGCACGATTGTCAAACTGGCATGGACATGGCAAGGCGATGGCACAGAAAACTCTCCAAAGACAGTACGTTTGTATGTCTTGGCACAAAGCGAAGCCAAGAAATCCTCCCAACTGTACAGATTCGAGTTCTCTGGAGACGGCAATATCCCAGTCTCTTCCATCTCGCAACAAATTGACAAGACAGCCATCTCGAGTGTGAGTTACAAACTAGAGGATCTGTACTATGACTTTTGCATTGCGCCAGAGCATCTGTCAAACGGACGTGAGACGTTCTACATCTCTAGCAAGCATGCGTTGCGTGTGTTTGTTGCACCAAGTGTCCAACAGCAAGCAGACAAAGTCACTCTTTCCAACGCACTGTTTGAGTTCAAGGACCATGACAACACGACTCCAAATCTCAGTCTGTCACACAATGGAGAGTGGCTCTTGTCTTGGGCTACCAATGGCACCATCACAGTCAGATCTCTCTTGGAACCAGAAAAAGCAGTCAAAGCTTACTCTCACGATGTCGCTAATGATGGCGTTTCAAGTGCTTGCTTCAGCAGAGACTGTCGCACGATTTTCACACTCGGTGGTGGTCTGTTCAGACGCTTTGACTGGAAATACTCTGCCAATGGCAGACGCAACGCCATGGAAAACACTGAACACATGGAACAAGTCGCCAATGAAGCACTCGAAGAAGCCCTTGTTGTTGCCAAGTCCCTGAATGAAACAGAGAATCTATCAGACGCTCCATTCGAGCTGTGCTTCATCAAGAGTGTCAACCAAACACAAAATGTGGGTCAAACCAAATCCAACGAGCAAGAACAGCAGCAGATCATTGAAAAGGTCCAATCGATCACCCAAAGACTCTTGAAACTGATGGAACAGAACCAAAATGCACCGCCATTGGAGAGAATCGATAGAGAAGAGTTCATCATTGACTTTCAGAAGAGAGATCAGTTGATTGCACAAGTGGACCAAGCTGTGAATGAGATCCGCAAAAAGAGCCAAGAGTCCAACATGACCCAACGCGTGATCAGAAACAGGATCATGAACGAGTGCTGGGATTCTATGGAATGTGTTGGACAGGCAGTCAAGAGCTTCAAGCCTTATCCACTCACGAATAAGCCAATTGTCTTGCAAAACTATCCCATCAGAAAACGATCTCAAAAGGAGCAAGATATGATCCAAAAAGTCAAGTTTCTGAGATCTGTCGAGTGCCAAATCGAACGTGCCTTCCAACACACTGAAGATCAAAAGGAAGATAAGCCATCTGACACCGATGCAACTAGTTTGCTCTACACACCCTCTGAAATCACCACCAACCACAGGAGACGCACTCAAATTGTGATTCTGACAGAGTGCATTGAAGACGTCAAGCGCAAGTTCAACGAAAAGTTCAAGGAAGTCTCCCGTACAAAACAAGATGAAATTGCAAAGATTGAAGACAAGAACGAGCGCATTTCTACGATTTTGAAGGAATTGGGGATCCAGGAGGAAGTGTGGCATCCTGAATTGGACAGAGAAGAGATGCCAGAGTCTATCATCACTGTCAAAGACTCGGAAGTCAAAGTAGAGCGTTTTTTGAGTGCAGAAGACAAGAAGAAAGAGGAAACCAAGCGTAGGATCGAGCTAGAGCGTCAAAAGGCACAAGCAGAAGACAATGCACGTCAAAGAGCATTGATGATGATGATGAACGGCAAACTAGACGACAAGAAAGAGCAAGCAGAAGAAGTAGACCTCACACGACCAGAGTGGATGAACAAACCAAAGGAAGAGATGACAGATGATGAAAAGAAGCTTGTGAAAGAGTTTGAAAAGAAACTGGCAGTCTACAAAGAAGAGCAGGAGAAAGCGAGGAAAGCTCTTGAAACAGAACTCAGAAAGCTACAATCTGTGATTACTGAGATCTGTGAACAGTTTGACACCAATCTCTTGGAAGCCTTCAAAGTCAAGATCAACACAGACAACCAGATCTATCAAATAGAGCTCAAGATTGCCAAAATGAACCAATCCTTGGTCACGGGTGAAGATGACGAAGAACGCGAACGAGAATTGCTCCAAAAGCAAGAAAAGCTCAAATCAGAGAAGCAATCCTATGCCTCAGAGATTCCAGAGATCAAGAAAGAGCTAGAGAGATGTCGAGAAGACTATGAATCAGCTGTCAAGGCAGACAAAGAGATTGAAAAGCAGTTCAAGAAGGATTTCCATGTGTACGAGTTCTACTTTGATGCGCTGACAAGACTCTTTAAGCGAAGACATCCAGAAAAGATGGACAAGCAAGGCGAGATAGAAAGTCTGAGCCCATTCGATGCTGAAAAGCAAGATGCACTGGAAGAAATTGTGCCTCCCAAACTAGTTGCTAAGCAAGACATGCCAGAAGGCATTGGCATCGATGTCTGGAACAAACTCGTCGAAATCAGAGACAGAAAGATTGAAGCTGAAATCAGACTCTTTACAACCAGCCGCAGGTTCCAGCAACTCCAGAATCTGGTTCAAAACCTCCTAGAAGACTCTGAGCGACTGAGAGGAGAGATTGACAGAGTCAACAGCGACTTGGAAGAGTTTGCAGAGTACAAGTTCCAGTCCATGTACAATGTCGAGTCCCTGTTCCAGTTGAAGCAAGGACAAGTCGAAGTGCCACAACAACCGATTGTGACAGACTACAGTGATGCCATCTTGATCCACAGACAGATTGTCGAATCCTTGAACGAAGAAGTCTTGCAGCTTGGACAAGCCAAAGTAGATGCACTCACAGAAATGAAAGACTACCGAAAAGGCATCCATTCCCTCGAGTGGGAGAACCAGATGCTCGATTTCCAGGCAGAAGATCTCGTCATCAAAACCAGAGACATTCAACTCTTGAGAGTCACTAAGCAAATGCAAGAGTTTATCAGATCTGGTGATGAGCACAAGCAAGCTGCAGAAGTCGCTAGTCTGGAAAAGAACGCCGAGTATGCTACCAAAGCACACGAACACAGATTGCAAGAAAAGAGACAGCAGATTGAGAAGCTCAAGGCACTCATTCGATCTAAGAAGCAAGAAAACAGCAAACTGGACCAGCAGCTGCTTGGATTAGAGTCGCAAGTCAACGAGAGAACGAATCTGCAGCAAATGACTGGTACGGTTAATAACGATAGAAAAGAAGCACACTCCCACAAAGACGGGTGCTCTCAAAGACCTCTTTAACCGCCGCAGGTTGGCAGACTTGGCCAAATCTCAGGCACAAGATATTGCTATTCTGAGAGAAGAAGTAGAGAGATTGCGTCTTAGGACCTATCCAGCTTTCCATTCTTGATAAATGGTATAGTATATCGCACTCGGGACTCTTTAGAATTCCAGGTCGCGAACTTTCCGAAATGTCGCGCGCCGCTAATGCCTTCCTCTTCCCAGTGAGCTTTATGACAGGTAACAAGACTAAGGGTAGGATTTGGGTTCTTGGAATCCATCTATCTCGTTGGTATGGTCCTCGCTACTGCGGACAAGTGGAAAGCGCCAGTCTATCGGTTGTGCTGTGTTGCTTTGGCGGCACAAATCTTGTCGCAGCTCTTGATATGTGTGGGTATTGACTTTGTAATATCTCCGGTGTCCTTTTTAACAATAGTACGTGGCTTCTCCACTCCTGTTGGGTTTCGCCACCCTGATTGTGTCCCTAGCTAACCATGTTGCCATGATCTGTGTCGACTGCGCTGCCATGCTCCTCATCTACACGTTTTTCAAAGTAGTTCATTTCACAGCAGGGCAAAAAGATGATGTTGATTGGCTGGTTTGCATTAAGTGGCTTCTGCATCGTACTTTAATTGACACTAGTTGCTTCGTGTTGCAGCCAGTATCTACCTCCTGGCAACAAACACGTTGCTTTCTGGCTCGAACGACACCAGTCTCAACTATGCAAGCACCTCTGTCTATGTGATTTACAGTCTCCTCGTCTCCTTGAACTCGATTGTCGAGAGCGTGTACATTTCCATGGCCGCTGTTGTCTTTATCAGACACATGATCAAGCAATTGGACTTGCCGCCATTTGAAATCTTTAAGGACATGATCCTCAAGTACGGTGGCTTGAAATTCGCTGCTTTGGTGGGGATTCGCTTCTTTGGTGCTGGATTGATCATTCGCCTGGTCACCAGAAACTATGTGGCTGACAATGTGACGAATATGGCCAACTGTACTTTAGCTGATGTTAGATCTCACTGTCGTCCACCAGTCCTATGCCATCTTTGTTGTGTTTCAAACTGCGTTCTTTGTGACCAAAGAGTTGCTATCCAAAGGCAGAACCAGTTTGAAGATCCCAGACAGCATCTTGAGCGAGTCTTCTCCATCTGCTTTGAAATCCAAGAGATCGACGAATAAATGAGAAATCGTGTTCATTGAATCATCGCTCGTTCTCATCATTGTTGACACCTCTGTTGCCTCCACTCTCGATCAGAAGCTTGCAAATGTCTTCATGTCCACCGAGTGTAGCCAGACCAGTGGTGTACTGCCATCAGTTGGAAAGAACGATGTCTCAATGGGTGAGGCGGTGCATCACGGTGACACAAAGACAAATGGGTTCCATACACAGTAGTCAGTCAGACTGAGGCAGATAGAGTGAGTCGCAGCGTGTCAAATTCTTTCCCATGCATCTGATAGACTTGCCACTCGAACTGAGGTTGATGATACACTGCAAACGACCGACAAGTTGTACAACATTGCAGATCGAATGGTCAGTGTACATCCTTGCGGACACAAACTATCTGTGTTGACAGATGAGTCAGATAGTCTAGAGAGAGACCCAATGTGAGTGAGTGTACCGACTGCTCACACAGACAACACATCCAGTGCTTGGTGCATTGCAGCAGCGACTGTATCTTGGATGGCATGCAGACTCTCATCTCTTTGCCAGCGTAGCAGCACTCTGTTCATCTTGGCATCTCACTAATGCCACATCTCTGGCTCTTTAGCTCCTGCAGCCACAATGTGTAGTTTGGGCAAGCAGCAAATGATGCTCAATCTCTTTCAGAATCAGGACGTGTCAACTGCAATGTTGTCCAATGTCATTCTTTTATGATGCTCAATATTGTCAGGCATTTGCAGTGTATGCGACCATTCAGACAACTGCAGCTACAGACGACTGCACTCTACCAACAAGTAGTTTTATGCTCTCAGAGACACATCAGCTTGGTTGCTAGATGAACACAAGTACATGCGCTTCCTCGAGTCTGCTCCTATCAGAGTCTTGAACAACTACCATGGATTGAAAGAGATGGAGGAGTATTTTCATCAAAAGTTTGTGGAAGAGACTGGCAAGGACACATACCCAGAGCCAATCAACGATAGATGCCAGTTGGCTACAGAAACCACATTGAGATCTTGAAATAGGACAAGTCGCTTGCTTCTTGAGAGGCATCGCCAAGATGTGTCGATTGTTGATCAAACGAGGCAGACGGATTCACAGGTCATTCGGTGTCTCTCCCTTATGTGGTCAGTACAATCTGTATGCACTCTACAACTATGGCTTCGAACATTCCAAGTACTACGACATGAAATGTCCTGCATCTGGCAGTTCTATCTAGAAATGTGAATATTGCAAGATGCTGCAGGATGCTGGAGTGGATCTGCACGATACATCCACTGTAGATTTCGAGTTTTGGGAGTACAAAGAGCCTAGTTATCCTGGTTCTCCGCTTGCCTTGGTGTCTTTCAAGGAGATTTGAACGTGTGCAAGTATCTGGTCACAAGAGACGATCCTGCTCGCTTTCATGAAGAGTCCATAGAAGTGGCAGTCTTGAAAGAAAACAAAGAGATCCTGGACTGGATGCGAAAACTCAGCATGCGTCCAAGTGAAGAAATCTTGAAAGACTTGTTGGATTACAGCAAACGAGAGACAATCTCTACCTTTCACTACTTGGTTGAATGGAAAAATGAGTTAAAAGTGGAATTGGATCCTGCAGAACTGTTTGAAAAAGTATCTGAACGAGGAGATTCGTCAACGTTGACTCAGCTGATGGAGCACTTTACACGGACCGAGATACAGTTGTAAGATGCACTGTGTGCTGCCATCAAGAAGGATCATGCCCGTGTGTGCAAATATCTGAGGATGAATGGTGCCAGTCTGACCAACGAAGACAAAAGTGGACGTGCACCATCAGATGTAGCTTTGAACAGTGTGGCATCGAAGTCTATTGGGTTTTTGTTAGACAACAGAGCACAAGATGTATTGGAGAGGATCACAGAAGCACAGCTTTTTGCTATTGCCGACAAATCCATCACGCTGCTTATGCATCTGGTGGATCTTGGCTTTCAATATCCCATCCATCAGTCAATGCGTCTCTTACTGAGTGCAGTTAGAGGCAAGAACTTGGATCGTGTTAATTGGATCCTCAAATTCGATCCAACACTAGCTATTCCTCAAGAAATGCATCACTCCATCAGTGTAAGCATTCTGGATAGCGAATCAAGACGTATATGCAGCATCTTTAGAGGCTATCTCAAACTACAGAACACATTCAATCAAGAGTATGACACAAACGAGGCATTCCAACCAATGACAGAGGCGAAGTGGAGGTATAGGATCAAAGTGGCGGCAGAATCTGGCAAACTGAAAGTCCACGAAGCCATCAAGAAATTCAAACTCTCACCTGCAGAACTGGAGGAAGCAGAGAGCATCTATGATTCTACCATCTACAAACGAAACATGAAGAAGCACAGACGCAAAGGATACTCTGTGCTACAGTTTTCGGCTAAAGAAGGCAATGTTAGAGGTTGTCGTTGTGGGATCCAACGGTGCAAATCTGTCAATCACAGATCTCGAAATGGTGACTCTGCTTTGATGCGAGCTGCCCAGAAGGGACATGTTCAGGTATGTCAGTTACTGTTGAAGCATGGTGCAGATCTCACATTTGAGAACAAGCAAGGCAAGACAGCTCACACTTTGGCTGCTGATCAAGACACCAGATCTGCTCTCTTTCAAGCTTTGCGACCCATTCAATGAACAGATTTCAAGTGGCCGTTGAAGGCATGCTACGATCTTTCCCATGTCACTCGAAAGTCTGCCAAACGAACTCTTGAAGAAAATCACTCAGTACATGACCCCTAATGACTACATGAGACTCTACAGAACCAGCAGACTACTGTACAGCAAGAGAAACCCCTACAACTTTCAGGCACCAAATGAAAACTTGGACCGATTCCTCAGACAGGCACCTCTGGAGGCTATAAAGAATCTAGCGATCGCTGATTGGACAGACAGTGCAATTGTGGTGGCATTTGTAAGAGGACTGCCAGTTTGCCATGCACTAATCAAAAGCGGCCAAGCCTCAGATCGACATTACAAGATGGAAACTAAGGATGCACCCGACTTCTTGACTGAGTTTCGAGATGATGGAGACGAACCTGAGGATACTTTGCTGACAATCTGTGCCATGTTTGGACACACTGAGCTCATCGAATTAATGGTGGACAATGGATTTGATATCAATCAAGGAGGAAATATTGGACTGACACCACTTGGCTATGCTATCGTTGTTTGTCAGGCAGAAACTTGTCGCTTGTTGGTGGAGAGAGGAGCAGCGATGGTCGATGATGGAAATTCATCATCTGCCATGCATCTCGCCGCAGAGTATGGTACACCAGAGATCCTTGAGATACTGTTGAGAGCTGGGCATGACGTTAGTCTTGCAATTGATGAGGAAACACCATTACACAACGCAGCCGAACACGGTACGGTCGAAAATTTCGAGTGGCTGCTCGGGCAAGGTGCAGAACTGGGGACAAGAGGCTTTAACAATCGATCTGCTCTAGAATACACTACATTAGGGTGATTTTGGAGCACGGATGGGGTTGGGGTGCAGAATTTTCACTAGCATAAAGCAACCTAAGATGCTACATAATTGATACCAGCTGATAGAGGATCATCTGTTTGGTCAACATGCCAGATTTTGTTGGTTGTTAGGTTAAGAGGTGGGGGGGGGGTTGTGGTTGTGGTTGTGGATTATCAATTTTATAAGAAAACGCGCTCAGACAGGTTCTCAAGAGAATGGCTGGCGACAAAACAGTCTCGACTGGGGGGCACTTTGCGAACAGCCCAGGAGAACAACATGGCCCTCAGGGGGCTTGACTACCTATGTTACCATGGCAGTGATACCAACACCGCCTATGGTGGATTGTATGACCAGTGGCCATCGATGCCCTGGGTGAACCCTAAGCACTTAGTAAACACTAGCGTTAATGCCTCCTCGACATCATTGAACATGGATCGATTCGGCTTGTACCTGGTCACGTTCAGAAGCTTGTCAATCATGGTGAAAGACCCAGCCTCCAAACGCGGGTATTTGTTTCTCAATAGCTCATCTGCTCCAGAACACTGTGCAGCGTGTGCACGGGACAGAGAGGTCCGGCAGCGGCGACACTTTTGATGTCGAGCTACCTGACCCTTGAGCCAACTCAGAATGGTGACACGCTGTTTGATGGATCGAAAGTGATTACAATCATGCGCACGAGGGGGACGCACATCTTTCTGATCCAGAATGATGGCAGCAGCAACGTTTGAGTCGGAGTCTCCTCTCCAGGACAGAAGGGCAGCGTGATGAGTGGACTTGCTCACCATCCGACTGAAGAATGGCTTGTGGATGTCCTCTCGATCACGAAGCGGATTGGAATAGAGTGGCTTCAATGGAACCAGCCCTGTCCAGGACATTAGGGTGATTTTGGAGCACGGTTGGGGTTGGGGTGCAGAATTTTCACTAGCATAAAGCAACCTAAGATGCTACATAATTGATACCAGCTGATAGAGGATCATCTGTTTGGTCAACATGCCAGATTTTGGAGTCTACAAACAACTGTTGACCTCGCTACGCGTGATATAGTGTTAGTTTACACCTATCACATGCTAGCATGTGATAGTCCATGCCCACATGGACTAATAGGACATGAATTTGAATTAGGGCTCTTCAAGTCATCATTTCTTGTATCAAAAAGCATCTGAGTATGCATGCCGCTTGATAGTCACGCAGCATAGATAGAATGCGCCGCGTTATGCTCACTGCTTGGAATGGATTGACTTGAAAATGGTGTCCGATGTATTGTCATATGAAAACTGCTATAACCTCATTAACATTAGGGACAAATTTTCACGACCAGTTAGGGTTCGGGTTTGGTGAAAAAATGTGAGTAGAAAGAGTAATAAAAGCTCCATCGACAAAAAAAGTATACAGATGGGCTCTACATCCTATTCCACCACTGCTGGCAAAGTTTCAGCTTGATTGGGCTACTATTGGAGAAGTTGAGAAGTTTCGGTAAGGAGTTTCGTTAAGGAGCCTTCCGTCCACTCCTACGCAAGTCCTGCCAGGAATGCTCCCTGACTCCCATATTTCTCGTTAGCGACTCTTTTAACCCTCATTCCTATTGGCTCCAGCTAAGAAGTAACATCGACCAACTTGGTCAAGGTTCATGAGTTTCGGTAAGCACTTTCGTTAAGCATCTTCGTTAAGCACTTTCGTTAAGTACTTTCGTTAAGAACCTTCGTTAAGCACTTTCGATAAGCATCTTCGTTAAGCACTTTCGTTAAGCATCTTCGTTAAGCATCTTCGTTAAGAACCTTCGTTAAGCATCTTCGTTAAGAACCTTCGTTAAGCATCTTCGTTAAGCACTTTCGTTAAGAACCTTCGTTAAGAACCTTCGTTAAGAACCTTCGTTAAGCACCTTCGTTAAGCATCTTCGTTAAGAACCTTCGTTAAGCATCTTCGTTAAGCACTTTCGTTAAGTACTTTCGTTAAGCACTTTCGATAAGAACCTTCGTTAAGCATCTTCGTTAAGCACTTTCGTGAAGCACTTTCGTTAAGCACCTTCGTTAAGCACTTTCGATAAGCATCTTCGTTAAGCATCTTCGTTAAGAACTTTCGTTAAGCACTTTCGTGAAGCACCTTCGTTAAGCACTTTCGTTAAGAACCTTCGTTAAGCACTTTCGTTAAGCACTTTCGTTAAGCACTTTCGTTAAGTACTTTCGTTAAGAACCTTCGTTAAGCACTTTCGTTAAGCACTTTCGTTAAGTACTTTCGTTAAGAACCTTCGTTAAGCACCTTCGTTAAGCATCTTCGTTAAGCATCTTCGTTAAGAACCTTCGTTAAGCATCTTCGTTAAGCACTTTCGTTAAGAACCTTCGTTAAGCACTTTCGATAAGAACCTTCGTTAAGCACTTTCGTTAAGCACTTTCGTGAAGCATCTTCGTTAAGCACTTTCGTTAAGTACTTTCGTTAAGAACCTTCGTTAAGCACTTTCGTTAAGCACTTTCGTTAAGAACCTTCGTTAAGCACTTTCGATAACGCGTCACATCCAAAAATTCTTCTCTAACATGGAAACCACTAAACCCGGTATGGCGTTGCGCATCAACAACTGCTTTGACAAGTTTCTGGTCTGCAGTCGCTTGGAAAAGTTTACTACGCAAAGAGGCAATATACGCTATCGTCCCCATGCTCTTCAAGGGAACGAGGGGAAGACATATCAGGACATTATGAACAAGAACTATCCTGTTATCTTCCATGGTAGTTACATTGACCCAACCACTGGACAGCCAGCTGGCAACTTAACCTACCAGGATTTCGAGAATGGTTTAACAGAAGCTGATGTCAAAATGTTGTTGGCAAAAAGTGGAGTCCCTAGTCATGAGCTAGACAGGGCTTTCCAACGAGCCATCTTCAAAACAAGAAGACCAAGAAAACAAGAGAAGGGTACTCATTTTGACAATAGCTCGACAACAACCTCAACGACAGCGACCACCACGAGAACGAGAGGGTACTCATTTTGATACTAGAACCAAATGATCAGCAAGCTCAAGAAAACTTGAGAGAACAGTTGGAATTTGCCAACAACCAAGTTGAGTTTCTCTCGCATGTTGCTGATGAGTTGCAGCAGCAACTTGAAACCAAGGACAGTGAGATAGCGCAATTGCAAAGTATCATGCAGGAGCAGCAACAAGAACTCCAAGCACTCCAAGCAAAAGCCCAGCGCAAGAAGCAGTCATCCAGCTTCCGCACTCTTGGTCAATGATGAGTTCATCTTATTAAAGAAATTGAGGAGAAAAAGAGAGTTGGTTTGTTTTGTGTGTTTGTAATTTTGAGTTTTTCTCTGTGTATTTGAGTTTTTGAGTTTGTATTATTTGTATTTTTTGTGTGTATTTTCTGTTATTTTATTTTTTGTATTTTTGTTATTTTATTTTTTCTATTTTTGTTATTTTATTTTTTCTAACATCTCACGACTGCGTCGTTCGACATGATCCTTCGGATCATGAGTAGTTTTGCTGGTTTAAAACAACAGTAAACGTCTCACGACTTCGTCGTTCGAAAGATAGTAGCGGCCTGGGGGCCGCTTTATAGGTTTTTTGAATATGGATTAAGAGTCTCTATGGATCAAGAGTCTCAAATTAATGAATAGCGATTATGAGTCTCAGAATAACAATAAAGATTAAGAGTGTCTACCTGAGGACGAGTTATGGTTAGGGTTATGGTTATGGTTAGGGTTAGGGTTAGGGTTAGGGTTAGGGTTAGGGTTAGGGTTAGGGTTAGGGTTAGGGTTAGGGTTAGGGTTAGGGTTAGGGTTAGGGTTAGGGTTAGGGTTAGGGTTAGGGTTAGGGTTCTTCTCCCCCCCCCCAACGGGAGTGAGGACCACCTAGAGCCCTAACCCTAACCCTAACCCTAACCCTAACCCTAACCCTAACCCTAACCCTAACCCTAACCCTAACCCTAACCCTAACCCTAACCCTAACCCTAACCCTAACCCTAACCCTAACCATAACCATAACCATAACCATAACCATAACCCTAACCATAACTCGTCCTCAGGTAGACACTCTTAATCCATATTGTTATTCTGAGACTCATAATCGCTATTCATTAATTTGAGACTCTTGATCCATAGAGACTCTTAATCCATATTCAAAAAACCTATAAAGCGGCCCCCAGGCCGCTACTATCTTTCGAACGACGAAGTCGTGAGACGTTTACTGTTGTTTTAAACCAGCAAAACTACTCATGATCCGAAGGATCATGTCGAACGACGCAGTCGTGAGATGTTAGAAAAAATAAAATAACAAAAATAGAAAAAATAAAATAACAAAAATACAAAAAATAAAATAACAGAAAATACACACAAAAAATACAAATAATACAAACTCAAAAACTCAAATACACAGAGAAAAACTCAAAATTACAAACACACAAAACAAACCAACTCTCTTTTTCTCCTCAATTTCTTTAATAAGATGAACTCATCATTGACCAAGAGTGCGGAAGCTGGATGACTGCTTCTTGCGCTGGGCTTTTGCTTGGAGTGCTTGGAGTTCTTGTTGCTGCTCCTGCATGATACTTTGCAATTGCGCTATCTCACTGTCCTTGGTTTCAAGTTGCTGCTGCAACTCATCAGCAACATGCGAGAGAAACTCAACTTGGTTGTTGGCAAATTCCAACTGTTCTCTCAAGTTTTCTTGAGCTTGCTGATCATTTGGTTCTAGTATCAAAATGAGTACCCTCTCGTTCTCGTGGTGGTCGCTGTCGTTGAGGTTGTTGTCGAGCTATTGTCAAAATGAGTACCCTTCTCTTGTTTTCTTGGTCTTCTTGTTTTGAAGATGGCTCGTTGGAAAGCCCTGTCTAGCTCATGACTAGGGACTCCACTTTTTGCCAACAACATTTTGACATCAGCTTCTGTTAAACCATTCTCGAAATCCTGGTAGGTTAAGTTGCCAGCTGGCTGTCCAGTGGTTGGGTCAATGTAACTACCATGGAAGATAACAGGATAGTTCTTGTTCATAATGTCCTGATATGTCTTCCCCTCGTTCCCTTGAAGAGCATGGGGACGATAGCGTATATTGCCTCTTTGCGTAGTAAACTTTTCCAAGCGACTGCAGACCAGAAACTTGTCAAAGCAGTTGTTGATGCGCAACGCCATACCGGGTTTAGTGGTTTCCATGTTAGAGAAGAATTTTTGGATGTGACGCGTTATCGAAAGTGCTTAACGAAGGTTCTTAACGAAAGTGCTTAACGAAAGTGCTTAACGAAGGTTCTTAACGAAAGTACTTAACGAAAGTGCTTAACGAAGATGCTTCACGAAAGTGCTTAACGAAAGTGCTTAACGAAGGTTCTTATCGAAAGTGCTTAACGAAGGTTCTTAACGAAAGTGCTTAACGAAGATGCTTAACGAAGGTTCTTAACGAAGATGCTTAACGAAGATGCTTAACGAAGGTGCTTAACGAAGGTTCTTAACGAAAGTACTTAACGAAAGTGCTTAACGAAAGTGCTTAACGAAGGTTCTTAACGAAAGTACTTAACGAAAGTGCTTAACGAAAGTGCTTAACGAAAGTGCTTAACGAAGGTTCTTAACGAAAGTGCTTAACGAAGGTGCTTCACGAAAGTGCTTAACGAAAGTTCTTAACGAAGATGCTTAACGAAGATGCTTATCGAAAGTGCTTAACGAAGGTGCTTAACGAAAGTGCTTCACGAAAGTGCTTAACGAAGATGCTTAACGAAGGTTCTTATCGAAAGTGCTTAACGAAAGTACTTAACGAAAGTGCTTAACGAAGATGCTTAACGAAGGTTCTTAACGAAGATGCTTAACGAAGGTGCTTAACGAAGGTTCTTAACGAAGGTTCTTAACGAAGGTTCTTAACGAAAGTGCTTAACGAAGATGCTTAACGAAGGTTCTTAACGAAGATGCTTAACGAAGGTTCTTAACGAAGATGCTTAACGAAGATGCTTAACGAAAGTGCTTAACGAAGATGCTTATCGAAAGTGCTTAACGAAGGTTCTTAACGAAAGTACTTAACGAAAGTGCTTAACGAAGATGCTTAACGAAAGTGCTTACCGAAACTCATGAACCTTGACCAAGTTGGTCGATGTTACTTCTTAGCTGGAGCCAATAGGAATGAGGGTTAAAAGAGTCGCTAACGAGAAATATGGGAGTCAGGGAGCATTCCTGGCAGGACTTGCGTAGGAGTGGACGGAAGGCTCCTTAACGAAACTCCTTACCGAAACTTCTCAACTTCTCCAATAGTAGCCCAATCAAGCTGAAACTTTGCCAGCAGTGGTGGAATAGGATGTAGAGCCCATCTGTATACTTTTTTTGTCGATGGAGCTTTTATTACTCTTTCTACTCACATTTTTTCACC